>CM076579.1:167558596-167965321 GCA_034641835.2 Pinus albicaulis | reverse complement strand
GATCTAAATGCAGATCTCAAAAAATCAAGCAAGAAGAATGAAGGTCTTGAAGCTGGAATAATCTCTCTACAAGCAGATCTTGAAGCATCATGTAAGAAGAATGAGGAACCTCTACAATCATTTGAAAAGGAAGGGCTTGAAGTAGAAATCATCTCTCTCGAAGAAGATCTGAAAAAATCAAATCATAAGAATGAAGAGCTGCAACAAACATATGAAGAAAATGAAAATTGGTTGAAAGAAGAAATTCTAATTCTAAAGGATCAAGTAGAAGATGGAAGAAGGAAAGAAGAAAGCATGACAAAGCAATGTCAAGCCCTGGAGGTTGAGGTAAACATTCTCAAAGGTAGATTAGAAGAAAAGGTTAAACTTTTGAGATTTCAAGATAGTACTAATATTTTGGACAATATTCTGAGTAATCAAAGGTCTCCGTTATCAACGGGTCTTGCTTATGAAACCGTTAAAGGAGAATCTAGCTCACAAGGAAGTGCTGTACCCGCAGGATGTCAATGCAAACCCGAAGTGTTGAAAGAAACAAAAGATCGACCAACAAGCATGAATTCTCAAAGGAATTCATTCAAGAACGTTGAATGTTTTAAATGTCATAATTATGGGCATGTTGCAGCCAATTGCGAAAGCAACAATTCAGCCACAACAAAACAGGTTCTACTCGAAAGGTACTCTAGTTGGTTCAAGGGATATTGTTTTTCATGTAACAAGTATGGACATAAAGCAGCTGATTGTAAAAGGAGGAAGATTAGAAATACTCATTATGATTCTTATGCTTATTTCTCTGGACACATGAGATGTTATTATTGTAACAAGTATGGACATGTAGAAAAGGAATGCAGGTTGAATAGATATGAGAAATTGGATAACTTCCAGCACTCAAATAGAAAGTTCAAACAAATCTGGAAAAAGATAGAAGACCGATCAGAAACGTAGGGAATTCTGACCCTACTACAGTCATCCGCTTCTGAAGCTGACTTTTCTTATTGACTGCAGGAATGATGTGGGATACATTATGTGATTTAGTAATGTATCGTCACAGGAGGGAGCATAATACAAGTGCCATCAGTATCTCAAAGAATCCTGTTATGCATTCGAAGACCAAGCACATTCCCATCAAATATCATTTCCTACGTGAACAAGTGCTTGAGCAAAAAGTGAAGTTGGAGTATGTTCCCTCCAAAGAACAAGTTGCTGATATATTTACCAAACCTCTGCCCAGGGAAGCGTTCGAGTATCTAAGACAGAAGCTAGGAGTGTTCTCTGCCAATCAAAAGAAAAAATCTGCATAAATTTTAGAAGATGATAGTGGATACGCGGGTTTCCTGAAACACAGTCACGTATATACGTGAGTTCCTGCACAGAAAACCGCGTATGTATGATTGTTGACAATTTTTGCTTGGAGTCAGCTCTTTTCAGCACAGCTGCAGTGCTGTTTGGTATATCTGATACTATTTGGTATCTCTGGTAGTGTTCCAGTTCTCATAATTCTATTTCTCACAAAGATGCCTTGATGATTTGTTGGTGAAAGTGTTCAGGATGCACAAACTAAGGGGGAGCCTTAGTCATATGAAAATAATGCATGCACAGATTCAGGGGGAGTATTAGCATTGCTGAGTATAATGCATTGTTGGCATTATGATGGTTCTGAAATATGTTCTCATGCTTGAGGACTTTCTGGTGTTGGTCTTAAATGGTCATTTTTGTAATTTGTTGAAAAAGTCTTGTTGAGACTCATGATGTAAATTTGTAATATTCAGTCATGTAAGGACTTGTCAAATTTGTAAACCCACTTGGTTGGGTAGCTGAGTTGTAATGTGTAAACCCACTTGGTTGGGTACTTGAGTCTGATATGTAAATCCACTTGGCTGGATCTTTGATGTAAGTATGAGTCATTGATGATAGGAAAGTCATAAAGTCATTGAAAACATGTTTGAAGATTCAGCATGAACTCAGGGGGAGCTTGGTCACTTCTGTATATATCCGATCTGCAGAACGCTTCTTCCACATGAGGAGAAAAGGGGGAGAGTATGTTGGTTTTTGATCCGCCCTTTGCCCTTGATGTCAAAGGGGGAGAGTGACATGGTGTTTGAGTGTCAAAAATGAAGAGAGTGACATGGTGTTTGAGTGTCAAAAATGAAGAGAGTGACATGGTGTCATGGTATTCTTAATGTACCTATCTATTGTGGTGATCAAACACCATCATGGTTGCCATCAAGTCCAAAGGGGGAGATTGTTGGAAATATGATGCAGAAGTGTTGTCCTTGATGGCAACCCACTGAGTGAAGATGAAGACATGCGACTGTTGACATGTGTTGTCCTTGATGGCATTCCACCTGATGAAGTTATTCTTGACTTGATGGACTTGGTGAATGATGTAAATTTGATGTGATATGATGCTAAGAGTTGTCCTTGAAAGGCAACCCACTTGATGAAGATGATGAAAATCCACTTGATGAAGTTGTGCTTGCTAGAATATGTTCTTGATGAGCTAAATATGATGTATCTACAGTGTGTACAGAAGGCAGTGAAGAAAAGAAGTCAACATGTGCTCAATCTTGATGAAAAGAGTATGTCTCTAGGTATACGCGGATCTGTCTAAGGGAAGTCGCGTATGCACGCGGAAAAGAACGTTCCAAGTCGCGTATGGGCAAAAAGCGCTCTAAAAGTGCAAAACCAGGGGTAATCACCATGGTATTGACCCATTGTATTGGGTAATGTTCCGCCTAATTGACCCCGTCCAGGAATACCATCGGATGTAATGTGGTTTTGGGCTCATGGTATTGAAAAAGAGGCTTATGGTATTGAAAAGGGTAAACCTATATAAGGAGAAGAAATTCATTGTGCAAATCAATGAGTGGGTGCAAGATGTCTGAGCTTGAATGAATACTTCTCTCTGAAGTAGATCTGAATGGAAAGGGTTACACTTGAATGATAAATATGAATGTATGATGCACCAATGATGAAGAAGGGGATATAGATCTGAAATGTACTTCTATCTACTAGATCTGCTTATGAAAGGCTTAGATCTAAATTGAGGCGAACATCTGTCTGAAGTAAAAGGGTAAATCTGAACAAAATTGCTGATCTAAAGAAGTATGCTGCTTTATAATGATTGAACATATATACGCTACTTAGTCGCAGAGGAAGTGCATATATACACAGCTTCTATGAAGAAAAAGCGCGTATGCGCAATGAAATTGGCTCTGTAATTTGTACAGAGGTATACGCGAGTTTATGTGGATGGAAGCGCGTATATACGCGACATCAGTGAAAGGAAAGCGCGTATGCAAAACTAGGGTTTGCTGAAGTCTGTGGTAAGAAATGTCTGATCTAATCTGCTGTGTTGCTACTATCTGTATTCTACTATTCTGAGTTTCCTGTATCAGTTTGGTTGTATGGTTGAGCTTGAAAGGATGAAAAGGGTCTAGTCTAAAAATTGATGAAACGTGGTCCAAGGTGGTGCTGAAGGTTGTAGCCTTCAGTCAGGGGGTTGTAGCTCCCTTCCAGGTGAGGCTGGTAAACGAGATCGGGGGGTCGCAGCTCCCTTCCAGGAGAGGCTGGTAAGCGAGTCAGGGGGTTGGAGATCGCTTCCAGGAGAGGCTGGTAAACGAGCGCAGGTGGGTGCCTGCGTGCTGGTCAAGTCTGCTCCAACACATATGCTGTAAGATGTTTTCTCTATAATAAAATATTGAAGGCTGAGCAACTGCAGCGGTGATTTTCTCCCGTCTTGGGTTTCCACGTAAAAATCCTGGTGTTCATGTGTGATGCTTTGTGTGATGGTTTATTCTGTTCTTACTGCACATGTTTACTGTTTATAGAACATCTAATAAATGAATGATGGAATGATATAAGTGAAGAACTAATGGTATAATTAGATCTCTGGGTATACGCGAGTTGCATGAAGGATTTCCGCGTATATATGCTAGTTGGCTTCATCAAAGTACCGTATGGGATTTAGAGAGTGAAAAAGTAAAAAGTTTGAATATACTGTAAATACTGATTCACCCCCCCCTCTCAGTATTTTTCCCAACAACTTATGCAACCATCCCTATCTTTAGTCAACCAAGAAGACTATATAGGGAAATACACATGAAATACATGGTTAATAGTCAAGAAAAACCAAACAAATCCCCACTTTATTCTATTCACACAGACCTTGACTCATTCATTCTTTACAATGATGAAAATCTTAATCTACAAGAATAAGGAGATGACAAATCAACAATACAAAAAGAGGAAAGAAAAGAGGAACATCTAAAACAGTTTGCTAACTCAGAACATCACAGTGAACATGATGAAGATCATAGGAAGTTACAAACCAACCATCAACACAGGGTTGATTATGATAAACAAGATAAAACTCAAAATAGTGAAAACCTTGAGGAACAAAATAAAAATGAACACAGTGCAGATCCTAAAAAACCACATGATGAAAGCCAAAATAAACAGGACAAAGAGGACATAAATGACTTTAAAAACAAATCTTAAATTGAACCTCTTTAGAGTATGAGTTTTGATGGGTCTTGTAGCAGAAATGTTTTAGGAGCAGACATATGTGTACATAACACAGAAAATAATCATGCTGAGGGCCATTCATACGAACTAAACTTTCAATGCACAAATAATATAGCTGAATATGAGGCTCTCCTCTTAGGACTATATTTATTGAAAAAAATAGGAGCCAAGAGGATAACTGTTCATGGAGACTTAGAACTGATTATTAAACAATTAAATGGAGAATATACTACCAAGCATCCTAGATTACAAGTATATAGAGATGATGTTGTTGACATTTTGAAAACATTCACAGAATATGAGCTAAACTTTGTCCCTAGAAACCAAAACATTCTTCCCAATGGTTTATCAAATTTTGCTGCTAGTACATGTCAAAAACCTTATGAGAAAAAACAATACATGGTCCAAGTTAAATATAGACGAGCAATCCCTGATAATATCAAATATTGGCAAGTCTTTGAAGGAGATAAATAGATAGAGGATTTCCTATAGTCTAGAAATGGGTTTGAAATGACCAATTCAGACTCAGAGTATGAAGAAGACTATCCTACTTAGGAGAAATATTATGACAAAAAAACTCCTAACATTGCTAATATAAACGTTGTTGATATAAATCTGTTAACCAAAGAACACCCATAGAAAACAGAGCTGAGCACTAATTTAGAACAAGAATATCTTGAAGTGTTGCAGTCTCACACTCATAGCTTGCCAAAGGGACTAGTGCCTGTAGAAGAATTGTTTTACTCTAACGATGTTGCCAAAAGTCCAAAAATGGAACCCATTGAGACTGAAATAGAAGAGTGCAATATAGGTAGTAAAGAAGAGCCCAAAATGATTAAATTATCCAAAACACTACCAGCTCATATAAAACTGAAATATCTTGAGATTTTTAGAGAATTTTCTATTTTTTTTTCTTTGAGTTATGAGGACTTAAAATCATATGATACAGAGATAATTCAGCATAAGATACCCCTCAAAGAAAACCATAAACCTTTTAGACAAAAATTGTGCATATTGAACCCTGTGAAATTACCCCTGGTTGAGAAAGAAATAAAAAATATGTATGATGTTGGAATCATAGTCCCAATGAGATACTTAAAGTGGGTGTCCCATCTTATATCTATGAGGAAGAAAACATGAGAGATAAGGCTTTGTATAGACTTTAGAAACTTCAACAAAGCCTCTTTAAAGGACAACTACCCCTTGCCCAAAATGGATAATATCTTAAAAGGGTAGTGGGTTCTAAAATAATTTATTTGCTAGATGGCTTTTTAGGATACAACCAAGTGCTGGTACATCCTAATGATCAACTTAAAAAAACCTTCACTACACCTTGGGGCACTTTCATGTATGTGAAAATTCTCTTTGGTTTAATGAATGCCGGTGCCACATTCCAAAGAGCCATGGATATTGCTTTCTTAGAAGAGGTAGGCATCCTCATTGTGATATATTTAGATGACATCATTGTCTATTCCAAAACAGATGAAGAACACCTTGCTCACTTAAGAAAAGTCTTTGAGAAATGTAGAAAGTATGGTCTATCCTTAAACGCCAAGAAAACCTTATTTGGCCTCCAAGAAGGAAAACTTCTAGGCCATATCATATTTGAAGAGGGAATAAAAATAGACCCAAAAAGGATTGAAGGAATATTGCAATTCAATCATCCTAGAAACATCAAAGAACTGCAATCTTTCATTGGAAAGATTAATTTATTACAAAGGTTCATACCAAACCTTTCTAAACTCCTTAGAAACATAACAAACTTGCTAAAAAGGGAAACAAGAGTTAAATGGACCATTGAAGCAAAGAAATCCTTTGAACTGGTTAAAAAATCACTCACCCAAACTCTGGTTCTCATTAGCCCTGATTTTAATAAATATTTCTTCATTTTCTCGTTTGCATCAGAACATACAATTGTTGTTGTCCTACTTTAGAAAACATAAAGGGACAAGAGCAGCCAATTGCATTTTTCAGCAAAGCCTTAAGAGATGCTCCTCTGAAATACGACATAATGGAAAAATAGGCTTTCGCCTTAATTAAGGCATTGAAATATTTCAGAGTTTACATGTTACACTCACACATCATTGCATTTGTTCCACACATAGTTGTCAAATACATTTTAACACAAGATCCTAATGGAAAAAGAGGAAAGTGGATTGTTGTTATACTAGAATATGACTTGGAAATCAGACCCACTAAACTGGTCAAAGGACAAGGACTTGCAAAACTTATCGTTGAATCAAATCTCAAAGTTTTAGATATGAATATGGTTGATGTTTTAGAAGAACAAGAAGAACGCACAACCCATCATGTTAAAGAAGTGTTGCTGAATTCACTTTGGTATGTTGATATTTTATATGTGATTTTCTATCTTAATGTTCCTCCTAGTTTAACTAAGACAATGGCAAGGTTCTTGAAGCTAAAAGTTGTAAATTACTGCATTATAGATAAATGGTTATATTGGAAAAATTCTAGTGGTAGATTCCTTAAATGTTTGTTTGAGAATGATGTAGAGAAGATCAAGCATGAGTTTCATGAAGGGGAATGTGGAGGCCACCTCTATTGGAAAACAACTGTCAACAAAATCCTTAAAGCTGGTTACTATTGGCCCACCCCCTTCCAAGACATTCATAAATTGGTAGTTGTCTGCCACTAATTTCAAATATTTGAAGGCAAAAGAAAACTCTTACCCTTAACTCTGCATACTATCTCTGTTGAAGGTCCTTTTCAACAGTAGGGCCTACAATTCATTGGGGAAATCCATCCTTATTTATTTTCCCAACATAAATGGATCCTCACAGCAACTGATTACTTTACAAAATGGATAGAGGCCATCTCCTCTACAACTGCCACTAATCTAGTCATCATTAAATTACTTGAAAACCATATTTTGTCTTTATTTTGTTGTCCTTGAAATATTATCACTAACAATGTTGTTGCCTTTAAATAAAAAAGGATGGTGGATTTTTTCCACAAATATCAGATCACATTGGGTCATTCCACAACTTATTACCCTTAAGGTAATGGGCTAGAAGAATCCTCAAACAAAATTTTGATAAACATCATCAAGAAATTGCTGGAAGGGAATCAAATGTCATGGCACAGCAAGCTAGTACATGCATTATGGGTAGATAGGTTAACATGCAAGAAATCAATTGGAATGTCTCCCTACGAGCTAGTTTATGGAGCAGATGCAATTTTTCCAACAAACCTATGAGTTCCAGTCATGAAGTTGATCCAAGAAGTACAATCTAAAGAAAATGACATGATAAGAAGGATAAATTAGACCATATAGTTGTAGCAAACAAGAGAGGAAGTATATAACAGAACACAACAAGTGCAAGAAAACATCAAGAAGCCATTTGACAAAAGGACAAAAGCAAATTATTTCAGCATTGGTGACAAAGTGCTTAAATGGGACTCAAGAAGAGAAGACAAGGGAAAGCATGGTAAGTTTGAAAATCTATGGAAAGTTCCCTACATTATCCATTCTCCCAGAGGAAAAAATATATTTTTCTTACAGGAAATGGATGGAACAGAAATTTTTGGAGGCCATGTCAATGGTAGGACACTCAAACATTATTTCCATTAGTGATGCCAAATTTAAATCTTTATCCATTCTGTATAACTTTATTTAAAGGAAATATTAGAGAAAAAATAAATACAAAAATAGAAAACAAAGAAAAAGATGGAAGAAAAAGAAAGGCAGAACCCCATACCAATAAAGAGTTTTGTTGAAAGTGTGCCAGTCCAAATGCCACTACTTGAGGAGAGAAGCCTTATTTAGTCATACATCCTAATCATGACTAAATAAGTTTTAAATTTCTGCTGATAGGATAATGAATGAAGATTTTCCAAAGTGTCTAAACTTGGCTTATCAGTAGACTAGATTAGATTAGGAAAATAAATTGGTTCCAAAGCTCAAAATCTAAACCAAGATAGGAAGAGAGGGATAAAAAGAAAATTCCAGATTTTAGCCCTCAAAATTTTGTGTAAGATTTTTGCAAAAAAAAAATCTGTATGCAGACTTGTACAAAGTAACAATGCTCATGACTAATCAGACTATCTAATCCTGATTTGGTTGTGTTTTCAATTTTCTATTTTAGATTAGATAATAAAAATCTGTCATATAGCTTAATCTTGAAAAATGGTTAGATTAGGTAGAGAAATAAAAGAGTTCATCAAATTAATCTAAACTCTTGGTTTTTTTTTTCTAAATAAAACTAATTCTATTATGTAAAAGAGTTACTATTACAAAACTGCCACAGTGCCATCTATGTGAGCCTGAGCACTGGGCTTGATAAACATGCTGAACAGGAAAAGTCTGGACTGCTCGAGATGGGAAACCAGTCCTTTAGAGATCAGTTTGGCCACCCTTGGAAGGGAAATGGCCTACAATTTATACATGAGGACTTAACAAAGAGAAATAGACTAAGAGTAACCATCAGCTTTTCTAGCTGCACATTGAGACAAGGAGACAAAAAATTCAAACAGTAATTGAGCAAAAATACCAGAAGGAGATGTGAGCTGAGTTTATCACTGATCATGAGTTGGAGATGAAGGTTATTTCACCACCCTGCATGCGAAATCATCTGCCCAGTCATTCATGACGCCTTTGAGAGCGCCTTCCTGGTCTGAGACTCCAACCATCATGCGCGGTGCTTCTTCTGTGTGGTGGGCAGTGCCTGATAACGAAACTGAGCATTTGAGTGGGCTTGAGGTAGGAGGGGGCAGAGGGGAGGCTTCAGGGGAAGGAATGGGGAAAGAATCCTCTTCTTTAAGCATTACTGTGATATAGGTAGTGACAATGGGATTGTCATGAGAAAACTCAAATCGGAATTTAGTGCGCTGAGATGTTTGGCGAATGGGTAGGCGGACAGACCTATGGGAAGTGGAGGGAATTGAAACATTGTGAGGGTCAACAGAGGGGGGAGGGATTGTCTGAGCCAAAGGAATAGAATCACCATGACGCCTTCGACCTCTACCATGACTCATCTCCTAAGGCCAGACGGGGCGTGGGGTGCACTAGACAATAAGCTTCCTTCGTAGTGAACATACCTTTCATTGTATATCCCCATATGAGAATGTCTAGCTCCTATGAATATCTGATTTTCCATCGTTGAAGCTCGATACTAAGAGCTTCCCATTCATGAACTCAAGCTTGTGGAGCTATGAGGGGTGAGGATTTCCATTACCTGAACCCGTTGCAGTGTGAAGGCAGCTAGAATTGACAAATCTTGTCTTCCATTGTCACGTTGTCATTGCCAAAATTGGTGCGAGAGAAGGTCTCAGGAAGCTGTGGATTTTGCTGCCAAGAATTTGGCCAGAACCTAGCAGAATTTCCTTTGCAGATCTCCCAAAAACTGTGTTGCTAAATGAGCGCATAGTGCTCCTTGGATGCATTGCACACAAGAGAGCCTGTGCGTTCAGGTGAAAGCCTTATTAAATCTTCAAGAGATCTATTATTAGCATATTTTGCTGTCCACAATTTATCCCAGGCAATGTATGGATTTGAAATCCACTTCCACCATATACGCGCTCCCATGACTTTGTTAATGTGTATAGGGTTTCTGAGGCCAAGACCTTCTGCTTCCTTAGGCGTGCAAACTGTATTCCAATTAACTAGGGCCCATTTTCGATTCTGGCCAGAAGATCCCCAGAGGAAGTTCCTTTGCAGGGATTTAATCTATTTAAGGACCCATTTTGGGGCAACTAGCACAGAAAAGAGATAAAGAGGCATGGATTGCAACACTACTTTGATTAGAGTGAGTCTGCTAGCCATGTTGAGAGCTCTGAAGGTCCAAGAGGATAGTCGGGATTCAAGTTTTTCAAGGAGAAGGTTCTAGGAAGCGTTCTTGATAGCAGAGTCGATAAGGGGGGCACATAGGTACTTGTTTGGGAGAGATGCAATGGAGAAGCCAAGGATATGGGCAATATTGGCTTGAGTCATTGGAGGAGTATTGAAGAAGAAAATTTGAGATTTGGAGTCATTAATGGAGAGACCAGAAGCTTTTGAGAAAAGGTTTAAAATGGCTTTAAAAGAGTGAGCTTCTTGGACAAAAGGGTGGCCGAAGAGCATATTATCATCCATGAATTGCTGGTGCGTGGTGGCAGGGGCTCCTTGAAGGGATAGGCCTCTCAGAAGATATGTATTAACACCATTGTGGATTAATTTTCCGAGGCCTTCAGCCATAAGAACAAAGAGGAAGGGGGAGAGAGGGTATCCTTGTATAATACCTCTGGTGGGAGAGAAAGGGGGAGAAGGGATCCCATTAACAAGGATAGAGAAAAAAGTGGAAGAGATAAGGTTCATTATCCATCTTATCCACATTTGGTCAAAACCAAAAGTGTTGAGAATCTTCTGAATGTAAGTCCAATTCAATCTGTCAAAAGCTTTACAGAGATCGATCTTGAGGAGCATACCTGGCTTCTTGAAATTTTTTAAGGAGTGTATAATCTCATGATTTAAAATTATACCGTCCAATATTTTTTGACCTTCCACATAGCCTGTCTGCTTAGGCGACATGAGAAGCAGTAGGAGGGGTTTAAGCCTATTGGCTATAACTTTGGAGATGAATTTGTAAATCATGTTGTAGAGAGCAACAAGCCTGGTTTTTTCTGGCTTACTTAGTTGTTCCTCCTTCGGAATCAACGCAATGAAGGTAATGTTGAGAGAGGGTAGGAGCCAGTGCATGGTTCTTGATTCCTCGACGAGCTTCCAGACTTCATGTTTGATGAGATCCCAGAAGTGATGAAAAAAGTTTGAGGTAAAACTATTCGGGCCCAGTGCCTTGCCATCCTTAAACTGCGCCATAGTGAAATCTACTTCCTGGAGTGAGACTGGGTGCAGTAAAATTTTATTATGCTCAGCAATGATCAATTTGGGGATCAACTACGTGATTTGGTCTATAGCCTATTTTTTATTAACAAGAGTCTCTTGTTGGATACCTTTGAAGTAATCCAAGAGCTCCTGTTCCATTTCTCCATGCTTCTCCATCTGTTCTCCTTATTGATTGGTGATATGGCTGATTCGATTTTGCATTCTTCTTTGAATAGTAGAGTTGTGAAAGAATTTTCTATTTCTTTCTCCCTCCTTCAGCCAACGAATTCTTGATTTTTGCCTCCAGAGGATTTCCTCTCATTTGTATCTGTCTTCCAACTACTTCTGTAGATCCTTCTCCTTAGAGGCAAGAGTCTCTGATCTTCCTTTATTGATTATTTCCTATTGAACCTCAACCATTTTCTACTCAAGGACCTGTTTCTCCTGAAATATGTTTCCAAATACTGTCTGATTCCAGTTTTTGATGTTAATTTTGAGGAACTTGATATTTTGTTGAAACTGATACATTTTTGAAGCTTTTGGTGGGGCATAACTCTTCCACACAGCACAAACCATTTCTTTGAAGGACAGATGCATGAGCCAAAAATATTCAAATTTGAAAGGTCGTTTTAGATGAGATCCTATATCTTACCATTGAAGGAGAATAGGCCAATGGTCCGAGCTAGAGGGAGTATTGAGGCCGTGATGTCCCCTCCTACATGAATGGCATTATCTGAAATGAGGAATCTATCTAGTTTTGATGAAATGTGCTGGCTTCCCACTCTTCTATTTTTCCAGGTGAAAATGCCATTAGAGAAAGGAATATCTATAAGCCAATTGGAGTTGACGAATTTTTTGAAAAAGGAAGATTCCGGGTCTAGTCTTGGCCGTCCACCAGATTTTTCCTCCATTATGGTGATGATATTGAAGTCCCCTACAATGATCCATAGGGGATGCGTTCTATTGGAATTTAGAAGTTCCAAAGTATTTAAAAGCTCCATCTTACTGACCTGGTCCTGAGGAAAGTAAATGTTGGAGAGATGTGCATGTATGTTGGTTCCAATAGGATGGAAATTTGTTTCAATAAGGTTGTGCGTAGCATGGAAGTTTGCTAACATTACAGTTTGAGTGTCCCAGAAAACTTCAAGTCCTCCTGAGAAGCCTGAAGCATCCATTGCCACCGAGATACATCTGGGCCAAGCTTTTGATAATATTGAGCCTAGCGCTTCACTGTTACATTTTGTTTCCTGTAGAAAGAGAATTTGAGGCTTCTCTTTCTGAATCATGTTCTTAATCATCTTGTACTTTCCAGGGCTGTTGAGCCCTCTCACATTCCATGAGACGAGCTTCATGAGGAACTTCTTGCGAGCAGTTTGAAGCACCGCGTTAACTTGGGATATCGCCCGGAATCCACCAACATCTCCCCAGAGTGATGGTCCGTTGCCAATCTAGTTTTAGACCTCGCTTCTTGGTTTCTTTAATTACTTTCAAGCTGTCCCAATGAATTCCTGGATGAATACCCAATTTCTTCTGCTGTTTAACCTTAGATAGGGCTACTTCAGGTGATTCAATCTGTCTAGGATTGATTTTATCAAATTCTTTTCTTCTACAAGCATCTTCTAATCCCAATAGATCTAGTTCTCCAAGATAAAAGCCTTCTGAGTCTTCATCCATGAGGGTGAGCTGACTATTTTCCAAAGCTTCCTTATTGGCATGGCTAGGGCTAGACTGTAGCCCATCTAGATCCATGAGGTTAGGGTTCCATGTCACTTGCCTTTTTGCCAAAGGAGGATCAGACCCTGAGGGAGTAGCAGCCTGCGACTCTGGTTAGGTAGATGCAGGGGTTTGAGGGTTGGGCAGATTCGAAGGGTCAGTGGAAGGAGAGGAGGGATGGAGGGAGGGCTGGGTGGAATCATTCTGAGGTTCAGATTGAACAAGGATGGCAAAGCTATTGTTGGTGGAGGGGGTATTGGAAAGAGAACTAGGTTTTTTCACAGAGGAGGAGGGTTTCTTATTATGTCTCCTTCGAGTGGGAAATTTAGTAAATCCATTTGCTTCCGTGTTGTCTTCAGCTTCTTTATTCTGAGATTGAGAGTTAAGGGGGAAATCTCTGAAGATATTTCCATGGGCACGGAACCTCCTACAGTGAAATGGAACATGTTCATAGTCAAGAGGTTGAATCCATTTGAAATCATCATGAAATAAACTTACCGCGTCTGGTAGAGCCTTGTCTAGATGCATGTAAACACATATTCTTGCATAGGAGGTGTATCTTCGAAGCTTGGTCTCTTCGTCTATCTTAATTAACTCTCCTAACCCTCTTCCAATCTCCAGAAGGGAATCCTCATCGCAGTATTCAAGTGGCAGAGAGTATAGACAAATCCATACAGGTGCCCAATTGAAATTTTCTCTATCTTGGTTGAATATTTCGACCCAGTTCCTGAGATATAACCCCGCCGAGTTGAAAAATTATGGGCCTCCATCTATTACCTTATTTCTGTCCTCGATGCAGTTAAAAATGGTTGTGAAAAAACCTTTCGGACCCAGCTTTAGAGTAACATGTCCTTTGGGCTTCCATTTGGAAGAAATCCAACCCTGTAGCGCTTTTTCTGTCGGCCAAAAGCCAATAAATTTCCCAATGAGAGCGTGATCTCTCATGTACTAGATTCTGGCGTTTATGTAGTGACTTGGCAAGTCTATTTTGGGTCTGTCTAGAGCTATGGGCTTACATGTGGAGGAAGTAACAGGCGGCACGTCCATTTGTTTCTCAGAGGTCGACGTTTGAAATGCATTAGCCTCCAGCTTTTTTCCCGTTTAGGTTTCGCTTTGGCTGGGTGTCCCATCGAATCCTTTATCCGTTTTAGGGGTAGGCTGACTGCCTCCCCCTATTTCCGTCGCCATGCTTGTTTGCAGAGCCTCTCCGCTTAGCATGACAGGCGCTGACACAACACAACAAGTTGCAGGGGTGGCTGGGGTTTTGGCCAAGAGTCAGAGAGGTAAACCTTAGCAAAGAGCATAATCTGAACTCTTGGTTGATATAAGTGTAGAATTTATTTAGTTTCCTATTTTCAAAAGAAAATGATGTCAAGGGTTGGCTAATTCAAATGAACCCAATGAATAAAAAAAGTTAGAACAAGTATGATGGGTAGGTATAAGTTGAGTTGGAATTAATCATGATATTATTCAGATGCGGAAAAATGACTTGTTCAAAGCAGCAAGTCATCAAGTTTAATGGAGGTCTGTCAAGGTGCAAATCAAGGCACTGGTCTACTTCTTCCAGAGATTTGATCTCTGAGGTTATTGACACCTCCTAAAGGAGCTTCGCTCCCTAGTTGGAGCCATTGTTATCCTCCTGCATTTCATAGATTTCACTAGATGACTGTGGATTGTCCACAAGCAACTAAAGATAGCATTATCTACCTATTTGCTATCTTTAGAAGTCTCACTGTCTTCATCATCCTAAGCTTCACTGTTTCATTAAAAACTTCATCTTTTTCCATCTCAAAATTTCACCTTGCTACTCTAATAAAACTCCATTTTATGGGCTCACTAGCCTCATTCGTCACTCCACTAACACCCTCATTCATTCCCTTTTTTCTCCTCTAAGAAAACATAAACAATCCCCCCTCACACATCATTTTCTTCTAAAAAGCCCCTAAACAATGTAAAAAATCTTTTTTACATTGTTTAAAAATAACTCCTAAGCTTATCGGACCCTTTAAATTTTCATAAAAACTATGTTTTTATGTTAAAAGTGCCCTTTTACATAAATTAGGACTTTACGCCCTTTTCAGCCTAAAGCCCTAGCCCCTACTCGCATAAAACTATTTCCTCCGCCAATTCCTAGCCTGTTCCCTATTTTTATAAAAAAACATCTCCTCCCCTTTTACTTTATATACCCCCAAACCTTTATTAAAATTTAAACTGGGCCTCCTTCTTCCCATCTTCATCTTCACCCTCTATCCATTCATTCAAACAGTTGCTCAAAGGCCCTGGACACTGATCCAATAGTCATCATGCCACCGCCCATCACTCCCCCATTCCTTACATAACCCTACACTACCTGACAAACCTTGTTGCGTCATCAAGACAAGGCACTGCTCTCCACTTACCCTTTAGCTAGTAAAAATCTGCAACCTATCTGCGGGCTCCACCCTCCGCACCTGCACTCCGACCCCTCAACCCTTCCGCACCATCAATCTCAACCCTTGAGATCTGAAGGTCTAGACCTTGTATCATTTGGAAATCGGTGCTGAGCTTTAACAACCAGAACCCGTGCGAAATGGGCAATTTCACCCTTGACACCTAGTAGTCACTCTATGGTATCGCACTCCCATCGCCCAAAACCAATTACCGCCTTATGTTCATGAAATAAACCATTTACAGTTTCCCAAAACTTCCTTTCACCTCTACGCCAAAATTCAAAGTTTTTCACCTCCGTTTGAATTTCCTTATGGTTCCGCCTCTGGAAACATGCCCATGCACCCTCCCTTCCTCTGCAAATTGCCCCTCGACGCCTCAAATACTCTGAAAATATATTTTAACCCACCCTGCATGGTTCTTTATTAACAGTTTGTGTTTGTGTAGGTTTTTAATGGCAGAAAAGGGCCCAAAATGCCCTCCCACAGTAAAAAAGTGACAAATCCAAGCTTTGGATGACGATCTGAGAGGTACATTCATATAAAAAGAACTAGGAGGTCTGCATAAAGGCTAATCCTTGATGACTCATGATCATCAATCAGTTATAAAACCCTTCGACCACAAAGAAGATCGCCTCCCTACACACGAAACAAGCAAACACTAAGAGAAGATAGCAAAGGAAATGGATGAAGCCAAAAGATTAAACGACTAATCATGTATCAAGAGAAAATAGAAAATATTAGCTAAAGCGTACATTGATTAAAGGATGAAAGTCAAAGCTTTAAAAACAAGAGATAAAGGACAAAACAATCATAAAGTAGAAACAAAGAAAAAGATGGTGAGGCAGATTATGAAGGTCAAATAATAAATCAAAGGCCTAATACAGAAGTTTGATGATTAAAACAAAGACAACTTAGAATAACTCACCAAATAAGAAATTACTTCTCCAAACACAAACTTTCCACCTACAACATTATTTATTTCCATAAAGGCATCAAGTAGTTATTAAACAGTGAGAGATATTTTAAAAGTTGCTCTATACTTATTTCAAAGTTATTACCAAGCCTTAAAAGTCAAATATTTCAACTAAAATAAATCAGAAGTTAAGACAGAAGTTATTATTTCAGAGTAACTCTTTCTGATAATTTTTCCTTGGGCCTTGCATGGCCTCAAGGGTCAAAAATCATTAACTTTGTAATAAATAACATTTAAACTCCCTAGTTTGGCATCACATCCACATTTTGCATATAAATATTGCATATGAGCCTCAATTTAAATGTTGGTCACTTGAGGGTTATTGAACTGATTTCTGTTGCTGAGCTAGTTGAGGAATGCTAGACTGAACTAAAGAATGCTCTGAGTTGCAGAGAGCTATTTTACCTGGAGTATTGTAACTAGTTTGATCATCAATAATACAAGCATGCTCACAGGATCCTTGAGTTATATCAATGGTAAAGTTTTCCTAAATTGTTATTGTTTCTCCTTATGTTTTCCATTATGTCCATCTTTCTCTGATAAAGAAACAGAAGTTTATATTAGGATTTGTTGTTTCAGCACCCTATTTCTATCTGTATCCTCTATATTTCTGTTTTCTTCTGTAAGTTTTGATTGGAAGATTTTTAATTTCCTTCTAGTTATATCTAGCTTGTTGTCTTGGGAATGATTCAATAGAGTGACACCAAGGAAATTATGGTGAACCCATGTTCCTTTGAGTAAGACTTGAGATATTTTTTTTAAGACCTTTCTTTAAAGTGCGCTTACTAAATTCTAAAAACAGAGAGGTTTATTGTATGCCCTGCCCTCTGGTCTGCCTTGAAATTTTTCTTTGAAGAGTCTTTTGAGAGTTTGTCAAAAGAATATTAGATTATTCCTGTTCGATCTTAGAGCACTCTTACTATTATCTTACATGTTTTCTTTATATAAAAGTAGTTTATGAATTACTGTATTGTTGTCTTAGAGGTTTATCTATTAAAGTTTGTCCAAAGAGGCCCATGGTTTTCCCTGTCCTTTGGCTTTCCCCAAATATTTACCTTAAAAGGCTTTTCTTGTCTAAGTAGAGCTCGAATATTCTTAACTAACTATAGCTTTTCTGCCTTCACAACTTATTATTGTTTCATATCACAACCTAATCTAAAGAATCCACTTGATATAGTTAGCTTGCCCTATGAATACCCTTGCAGATTTGATGAAAAATTAAATCCTTTTATGACTCCATAGCAGAATGGATTGATGTTTTCTCATGGTCTATTTGTTCAGTTGAAACATTCCATCGATCAGTCACACCATTCATCCTTAAATCTATCATTTAATCTAACCAAAACAATAAGTCCTTATAAATTCATAACTAGCCTAGAACCCTAAAAAAAGAGTACAAAGATAAATCAATCAAGAAAAATTTAATAGAGAGATCCCTCTCTGAATCCAGAAAGGCTAGGTCCTAGGATTCCAAAGTGGTCCTCATGTGGCCCCTGCAGCTTTTGTTCTTTCCACTCTTGCAAATCACAGGGCATAAGATAGTGGCAACCATACTGGGGAAAATGAGTAATAGACCACTTCAAAAACTCAGAAAACCTCATTTTTAAAGCTCAAAAGGAATCAAGTGTCAACCAAGGATGGTTCCTGATTGTTGATGGTGGACAACAACCAATCCTATAAGACAAGTAAAAATCCTCCACTTGGTGACTCCACTGATTTTCCATTGACTCCACGGGGAAAACTCACCCTATCATCAAAATATTAAGCAATACCCGGTCAAGAATATTTTGTGGATCAGATATCTCCTTTATAGTTTGGTTTGTGTCCTAAGACCTTTATACCTATAAAAAACCTTTCTGACTTGTTGGGTCCAAAATCATTTCTTCTAGAGGAATCCATACTAGATCCGTTCCTGACCCAAATCCTCCTACAATAGTTGACAATCCTAAAAACATCCTTAGAAGGTATCCTATATTGAAAAATACAACTATTTTCAAACCAATCCAGAGAGCAAGTTCTATCCCTGAAAACCTTATAACCTTGAAAAATACCCAAGTTGGCTTACCCTATATAAGAAACCTATTTATAACCAAGACACAAAGTGGTATAGGCCGGATAAACCTTCATCTTGTAGACAAATAGAAAAATAGTAGTATGGAAGCCTCCCCTTCCACTCCTGATCTCCATTTTCTCCATAACTTTGGCTTCTATCATCCTGAATTTGCTCAAAATCACTTAGTTGGACCAAGTACTTTAGCCACACCCATACATTCATCCATTGTCCAAACCACCCCACTTCATCATCTACCTCCACTTGTTAATCCCCCATTGCTTCCATAAGATCATGTCATGGCGATATGGTATTCTCCCTTAGTCCTTCCTTTACATCTAGTTGCTCTACCACAGGACTATCAGTCCAGAATTCCATTATATCATGCTAGTAGTTCCACTACAGCTGAACAACATGTGGATAGAAGGAATGACTACATTGATAGACAAGAAATAGATGATGAAACTATTAAACTTAGAATGTTTGCTCAAATATTAGGGGGAGAAGCAAGAAAATGGTTCAAAGGCTTAACCCCTAACAGTATCAATGACCTCCCTAATTTTCATCAACTATTCCTAAAAAAATGGGAAGTCAAGAGAAATCCCCTTCAAATCCTGTCAGAATACAATGACCTTAAAATAAATGCTGGAGAGAGTGTCCAAGATTGTTGCACTAGATTCAATAGTGTTTACAACACACTGCCTCCACAAATGAAACCTCCACAAGGCTTAGCTTTAATGAAGTTTCCTGAAGGATCTGACCCAGACATGTATTATCAATTGAGGGAGAGGGAACCCCTCACATTAGAAGACATTCAAAAAGGGGCAGTAAGTGTAGAAGCTAACCTAAATGCCAGAAGGGTTAGATTGAAAGTACATAAAAATGTTACCAATAAAGATGAAGCTGGACCCTCCACATCAGATTCCAAAATTGATAATATGGTGGGAACCATGGAAAGGATGATGGAAAGAATATATATGAATGAGATATCTTATCCTAAAGAAAACCAAACAAATCCTCAAAATAAAAACCAAAATCAGAACCAAAACTTTAGAAGGAATCCCCCTCAAATTAGACAACGAGGCCCTGATCAGCAAGTCAGACCTCCTTTCCAACAAAACTATGCTGATGAGGATGAGGGAGTGATTGAAGAAACAGAGGAATACCACATAAACTTATTGGGAGTAAACAATGAGGATACTATTTTCCTCACTAAATAACAACAAGGCGTATATACACCCTATGATGAAGAAAGCCCAGAATTTAAAGATTACAAACAAGGCTTTGAAAATGATATAATAGAGGTGCACAGATAATATGACCTTAGGAGTAAACAGAGTCAAGACACTCACAAAAATAAAGCCTTTGAAATTTCTACTAGAAAGAATCCTGAAAACATTTCTTAAAAGACAACAGAAAACAAAAAAATAGTGGCTGAAAGCTGTAATAAAAACAATGGAGAAAATAGCCAAATTAATAACAAACATAGTGGTGACAAAAGTAGCACTAGAAAATTAGCTAATGCTACTAGTAAAACTATTTTAACTGTTGCCCATAATAAAAACCAGCAAGCTGATTTTGCTGAGAAAACAATGACTAAGAAGGCCGATCTAAACATCTTAAAAAATCACATATCTTTCAGCATAGAGAGTGAAATTTCCAAAATCAAGATCCATGTTCCTCTTACTGATTTAGTCACCCAATATATATATATAACCTAATTTTTGAGAGCTTTAAACATAGGAGAACAAACTGATTCTGTCAATGTAACTGATGACAAGCCTGAGCTTCTGTTTGGACCAGAAGTAGAAGGAAAATTTTAAGAAGGAGGTGTTCCTCCTTTTTATGTCAGCCTAAACATACATGATAAGATTTTTCGCAATGCCATGCTTGAATCAGGAGCCTCCCACAACCTTATGCCTAAAGTAGTGATGGAGAGACTAGGCTTTGAGATAACTAGGCCGTACAAGGATTTATGCTCCTTTGATTCCAACAGAGTTAAATGCCTAGGCCTGATCAAAGATTTATTTGTCAACTTATTACAAATACCAGCCAAGAGATTAATGATGGACAATGTAGTGGCTTATATACCTCCTAAATATGGCATGCTCCTTTCAAGGTCATGGGATGCTAAACTCCAAGGTACCCTGTAGATGGATATGACTTATGCAACCATCCCTCTCTTTAGTCAACCAAGAAGACTATATAGGGAAACACACATGAAATACATGGTTAGTAGTCAAGAAAAACCAAACAACTCCCCACTTTTTCTATTCACACAAACCTTGACTCATTCATTCTTTACAATGATGAAAATATTAATGAACAAGGATAAGGAGATGACAAATCAACAATACAAAAAGAGGAAAGAAAAGAGGAACAATTAAAACAGTTTGCTAACTTAGAACATCATAGAAAACATGATGAAGATCATAGGCAACAAACCAACCATCAACATAGGGTTGATTATGACAAACAAGATAAAACTCAGCATAGTGAAAAACTTGAGGAGCAAAATAAAAATGAACATAGTGCAGATCCTAAAAAACCACATGATGATAGCCAAAACAAACAGGACAAAGTGGACAAAAATGAATTTAATAAAAAAATCTGAAATTGAACCTCTTTGGAGTATGATTTTTGATGGGTCTTGTTGCAAAAATGGTTTAGGAGCAGGGATATGGGCACATAACACAGAAAATAATCATGCTGAGGGCCATTCATACAAGCTAAACTTTCAATGCGCAAATAATATAGTTGAATATGAGGCTCTCCTCTTGGGACTGCATTGAAAAAACTAGGAGCCAAGAGGATAACTGTTCATAGAGACTCAGAACTAATTATTAAACAAGTAAATGGAGAATATATTTCTAAGCATCCTAGATTACAAGCATATAGAGATGATATTGTTGACCTTTTGAAAACATTCACAGAATATGAGCTTAATTTTGTCCCTAGAAACCAAAACATTCTTGCCAATCGTTTAGCATTTGCTGCTAGTACATGTAAAAAACCTTATGAGAGAAAACAATAAACGGTCCAGGTTAAATATAGACCAACAGTTCCTAATAATATCAAATATTGGAAATTCTTTGAAAGAGATAAATAGATAAAGGATTTCCTACAGTCCAGAAATGGGTTTGAAATGTCCAATTCAGACTCAGAGTATGAAGAAGACTATCCTACTAACGAGAAATATTATGAAGAAAAAACTCCTAACATTACTAATATAAAAATTGTTGATATAAATATGTTAACCAAAGAACACCCACAGAAAATAAAGCTGAGCACTAATTTAGAACAAGAATATCTTAAAGTGTTGCAGTCTCACACTAATAACTTGGCAAAGGGACTGTTGCCTCTAGAAGAATTTTTTTACTTTAACGATGTTGCCAAAAATCCACAAATGAAACCCACTGAGACTGAAATAGAAGAGTGAAATATAGGTAGTAAAGAAGAACCTAATATGATTAAATTATCCAAAACACTGCCAGCTCATATAAAACTGAAATATCTTGATCTTTTTAGATAATTTTCTGATGTTTTTGCTTGGATTTATGTGGACTTAAAATCATATGATATATAGATAATTCAACATAAGATACCCCTCAAAGAAAACCAGAAACCTTATAGAAAAAAATTTCACAAATTGAAGCCTGTGAAATTACCCCTAGTTGAGAAAGAAATAAAAAAAATGTATGATGCTAGAATCATAGTCCCATTGAGATACTCAGAGTGGGTGTCCCATCTTGTTTCTGTGAGGAAGAAAAAAAGAGAGATAAGACTTTGTATAGACTTTAAAAACTTAAATAAAGCCTCTTTATAATACAAATACCCCTTTCCCAAAATGGATCATATATTACAAAGGGTAGTGCAGTCTAAAAGAATTTCTTTGCTAGATGGCTTTTCAGGATACAACCAAGTGCTGGTACATCCTGATGATCAACTTAAAACAAATTTCACTACACCTTGGGTCACTTTCATGTATGTGAAAATTCCCTTTGGTTTAATGAATGATGGTGTCACATTCCAAAGAGCCATGGATATTTCTTTCTCAAAAGAGATAGGCTTCTTGATTGTGATATATTTATATGACATCACTGTCTATTCCAAAACAGATGAAGAACACCTTCCTCACTTAAGAAAATTATTTGATAAATGTATAAAGTATGGTCTATCCTTAAACCCCAAGAAAACCTTTTTGGCCTCCATGAAGGAAAACTTCTAGGCCATATCATATCTGAAGAGGGAATAAAAATAGACCCAAAAAGGATTGAAGGAATATTGCAAATCAAACATCTTAGAAACATCAAAGAACTGCAATATTTCATTGGAAAGATTAATTTCTTAAGAATGTTCATACCAAACCTTGTTGAACTCCTTAGAAACATAAAAAACATGCTAAAAAGGGAAACATGAGTTAAATGGACCATTGAAGCAAAGAAATTCTTTGAATTGGTTAAACAAGCACTCAACGAAACACCAGTTCTCATTAGCCTTGATTTTAATAAATATTTCTTCATTTTCTCTTTTGCATCAGAACATATAGTTACTATTGTCCTAATTCAGAAAAACATAAAGGGACAAGAGTAGCCCATTGAATTTTTCAGCAAAGCCTTAAGAGATCCTCCTCTGAAATACAACATAATGGAAAAACATGCTTTTGCCTTAATCAAGGCATTGAAAGATTTCAGAGTTTACATTTTACACTCACACATCATTTCATTTGTTCCAAACATAGTTGTCAAGGACATTTTAACACATGATCTTGATGGAAAAAGACAAAAGTGGATTGTTGTCATTATTAGAATATGACTTGGAAATCATACCAACTAAACTGGTCAAAGGACAAGGACTTGAAAAACTTATGGCTGAATCAAATCTCAAAGTCGTACATATGAATACGAATGCACATCCCCTAATGTTAGAGAAGTATTACTGAATTCACTTTGGTATGCTAATATTTTATATGTGATTTTATATCTTAATGTTCCTCCTGGTTTATCTAAGACAAAGGTAAGGTTCTTCAATTTAAAAGTTGTAAATTACTGAATTATAGATAA
Organism: Pinus albicaulis; assembly: GCA_034641835.2. Lineage (NCBI taxonomy): Eukaryota > Viridiplantae > Streptophyta > Pinopsida > Pinales > Pinaceae > Pinus > Pinus albicaulis. Next base: position 167,941,749 of record CM076579.1, on the reverse strand, counting down.
ATTTTTATATTGGAAAAGTGCTAGTGGTATATTGCTTAAATTTTTTCTTGAGAATGATGCAAAGAAGATCAAGCATGAGTTTCATGAAGGGGAATGTGGAGGCCACCTCTATTGGAAAACTAATATAAAAAAAATCCTTAGAGTTTGCTACTATTGGCCCACCCTCTTCCAAGACATTCATAAATTGGTAGCTGTCTGCCACAAATGCCAAATATTTGAAGGCAAAAGAAAACTCTTACCCTTACCTTTGCATCCTATTTCTATTGAAGGTCCTTTTCAACAGTGGGGTATAGACTTCATTAGGGAAATCTATCCTTCTTCATCTGCCCAACATAAACGGATCCTCACAGCAACTGATTACTTTACAAAATGGATACAGGGCATCCCCTCTACAACTGCCACTGATCTAGTCATCATTAAATTCCTTGAAAACCATATTTTGTCTAGATCTGGTTGTCCTAGAAATATTATCAATGACAATGCTTGCTGCCTTTAGATAAAAAAGGATGGTGGATTTCTGCCAAAAATATCAAATCACATTGTGTCATTCCATAGCTTATTACCCTTAAGGTAATGGGCTGGTAGAATCCTGAAACAAAATTTTGATAAACATCATCAAGAAACTGCTGGAAGGGAATCAAAAGTCATGGCACAACAAGCTAGTACATGCATTATGCCAAACAGGTTAACATGCAAGAAATCACTTGGAATGTCTCCCTACTAGTTATTTTACGGAGCAACTGCAATTTTTTCAACAAGCCTAGGAGTGCTAGTCATGAAGTTGATCCAGGAAGTAGGGTCTGAAGAAAATGACATGATAAGAAGGATAAATCATACCATACAGTTGCAAAAAACAAGAGAAGAAGTCTATAATAGAACACAACAAGTGCAAGAAAACATGAAGAAGCTATTTGACAAAAGGACAAAAGAAAATTATTTCAACATTGGTGACAAAGTGCTTAAATGTAAGTCAAGAAGAGAAGATAAGGGAAAGCATGTTAAGTTTGAAAATATGTGGAAATTTCCCTACGTTATCCATTTTGCAAGAGGCAACAATATATTTTTCTTACAGGAAATGGATGGAACAGAACTTTTTGGAGGCCCTGTCAATGGCAAGAAACTCAAACATTATTTCCATTAGTGATGCCAAATTTAAAGCTTTATCCATTGTGTATAACATTGTTTAAAGGAAATATCAGAGAAAAAATAAATACAAAAATAGAAAACAAATAAAAAGAGGGCAGAAAAGGAAAGGTACAACCCCATACCAAAAAGGAGTTTTGCTGAAAGTGTGCAAGTCGAAATGCCACTATTTGAGGAGAGAAGCCTTATTTAGTCATACAACCTAATCATGACTAAAAAAGTTTTAAATTTCTACTGATAGGATAATGAATGAATATTTCCTGAATTGTCTAAACTTGGCTTATCACTAGACTAGATTAGATTAGGAAAAGAAATTGGTTCTAAAGCTCAAAATCTGAGCCGAGATAGGAAGAGAGGGATGAAAATAAAATTCCAGATTTCAACCCTCAAGATTTTGTGTTCTATTTTTGCAAAATAAATTATGTATGAAGACTTGTATAAAGTATCAATTCTCATGACTAATCATACTGTCTAATCTTGATTTGGTTGTGTTTTCAATTTTCTGTTTTAGATTAGAGAAAAATAATTTGTCATACTACCTAATGTTGACAAATGGTTAGATTAGGTAGAGAAATAAAAGATTTCATCAGCTTAATTTGAACTCTTGGTTGATATAATTGTAGAATTTTTTTAGTTTCCTATTTTCAAAAGAAAATGATGTCAAGGGTTGGCTAATTCAAATGCACCCAATGAAGAAAAAATGTAAGTATGATGGGTAGGTAGAAGTTGAGTTGGATTTAGTCATGATATGATTTAGATGTGGAAAAATCACTTCTTCAAAGAAACAATTCATTAAGTTTAATGGAGGTCTATCAAGGTGCAAATCAAGGCACTAGTCTACTTCTTCTAGAGATTTGACCTCTGAGGTTCTTGACACCTGCTAAAGGAGCTTCCCTCCCCAGTTGGAGCCATTGTTATCCTCCTGTATTTTACAGATTTCACTAGATGAATATGGATTTTCTACAAGCAACTAAAGTTAGCATTATATGCCTATCAGCTATCTTTAGAAGTCTCACTGCCTTCATCATCCTAATATTCACTATTTCATTAAAAACTTCATCTCTTGCCTTCTCAAAATTTGACCCTGCTACTCTAACAAAAATCCAATTTATGGGCTCATTGTCCTCGTTCATCACTCCGCGAACATGCTCATTCATTCCCTTTTTTCCCCTCTAAAAACCCCTCAAAAATCCCCCCTCACACTTCATTTTCTTCTAAAAGGCCCCTAAACAATGTAAAAACCCTTTTTTTTACATTGTTTAAAAATAACTCCTAAGCCTATCGAAGCCTTTAAATTTTCATAAAAACTCTATTTTTATGCTAAAAGAGCCCTTTTGCATAAATTATGACTTTAAGACCTTTTCGGCCTAAAGCCTTAGCCCCTACCCCCATAAAACCGTTTCCTCCGCCTATTTCTAGCCCCTTCCCTATTTTTATAAAAAACATCTCTGCCCCTTTTACTTTAGATACCCCCAAAACTTTATTAAAAATTATACTGGGCCCCCTTCTTCCCATATTCATCCACACCCTCTATCCATTCATTTGGACTATTGATCAAAGGCCCTGGACCCTGTTCCAATGGTCATCATGTCATCTCCCATCACTCCGCCCATTCGTTATATAACCCTGCACTACCCGACAAATCTTGTCGTGTCATCAAGATTGGGCCCTTCTCTACACTTACCCTTTAGCCAGTAAAACTTCGCCACCTGTACGCGAGCTCCACCCTCCACACCTACACGTCATTCCCTTATCCCTTCCACATCGTCGATCTCAACCCTTGAGATCTAACGGTCTAGACCTCGTATTGCGTGGAAATTAGCATCGAGCTTTAACGGCCCCAATCCACGCGAAATGGGCGGTTTCGCCCTGGAGACACGGAAATCACTCTATATTATCGCGTGCCCATCGCCCAAAACCACTTACAGCCTTATTTTCTTGCAATAAACCATTTAGGGTTTCCCAAAACTGCCTTTTTCCTCCTCACCAAAATTCAAAGTTTTGCGCCTCTATTTGAATTTCCACATGGTTCTGCCTTCGGAACCATGCCCATGCACCCTCCCTTCTCTGAAAATTGCCCCCCGATGCCTCAAATACTTTGAAAATGTAGCTTGACCCACCCCACCTGCTTCTTTATTAACAATTTATGTTTTTGTAGGTTTTTAATGGCAAACAAGGGCCCAAAATGCCCTCCCACAGTAAAAAAAGTGACAAATAAAACCTCTGTATGACGATTCGAGAGGTAAATTCATATAAAAATAACCAAGGGGTTTTCATAAAGGTTAAAACTTGATGACTCATGATCATAAATCAGTTATAAAACCCTTCGACCACAAAGAAGATCACCTCCCTACACACAGAACAAGCAAACAATCATAGAAGATAGAAAAGGAAATGGATGAAGCCAAAATATTAAAGGGCTAATCATGTATCAAGAGAAAATAAAAAAGATTAACCAAAGAATAAAGTGATTACAGGATGAAAGTTAAAGCTTTAAAATTAATAGATAAAGGACAAAACAGTCATAAAGTAGAAATAGAGAAAAAAACAGTGAGGCAGATTATGAAGGTTAAATAAGCAATGAAAGGTCTAATACAAAAGTTTGATGATTAAAACAAGGACAGATAACCCAAATAAAACTTTGAATAACTCAATAAAGAAGCAATTACTTCTCCAGAGACAAACTTGCCACCTACAACATTATTTCTTTCCATAAAGGCATCAGGTAGTTATTACACAGTTAGAGATATTTTAAAAGTAGCTCAACAGTTATTACAAAGTTATTACCAAGCCTTAAAATTCAAATATTTCAACTAATATAAATCAGAAGCTAAGACAAAATTTATTATTTCAGAGTAACTCTTTCAGATATTTTTACCTTGGGCCTGGCATGTCCTCAAGGGTCAAAAATCATTAACTCTATAATAAATAACATTTAAATGCCTTAGTTTGACAGCACCTTCACATTTTGCATATAAATATTGCATATGAGCCTCATTTTAAATGTTGTTCACTTGGTGGTTATTGATTTGATTTCTACTGCTGAGCTAGTTGAGGAATGCTAGACTGAATTGAAGAATGCTCTGAGTTGCAGAGAGCTATTGTACCTGGAGTGTTATAACTAGTTTAATCATCAATAATACAAACATGTTTACAGGATCCTTGAGTTATATCAATGGTGAAGTTTTCCTAAATTGTTATTTTTTCTCATTATGTTTTCCATTATGTACATCTTTATCTAATAAAGAAACAAAAGTTTAGATTAGGATTTGTTGTTTCAGCACCCTATTTCTATCTGTATCCTCTATATTTATGTTTTCTTCTACAAGGTTTGATTGGAAGATTCTTAATTTCCTTCTAGTTATATTTAGCTTGTTGTCGTCGGAATGATTCAATAGAGTGAAACCAAGGAGATTGTGGTGAACCCATGTTCCTTTAAGTAGGAATTGAGATATTGTTTTTAAGACCTTCCTTTAAAGTTCACTTACTAAAGTCTAAAACCAGAGAGGTTTATGGTATGCCCTGCCCTTTGGTCTGCCTTGAAATGTTTCTTTGAAGAGTCTTTTGAGAGTTTGTCAAAAGAAGATTAGATTATTCTTGTTTGATCTTAGACCACTCTTACTGTTATCTTACATGTTTTCTTTATCTGAAATTAGTTCATGAATTACTGGATTGTTGTCTTAGAGGTTTATCTATTAAAGTTTGTCCAAAGAGGCCCATGGTTTGCCCTATCCTTTGGCTTGCTCCAAAAAGTTACCTTAAAAGGATTTTCTTGTATAAGTAGAGCTAGAATATTCTTAACTAACTATAGCTTTGCTGCCTTCACAACTTATTATTGTTTCATATCACAACCCAATCTAAAGAACCCACTTGATATAGTTAGTTTGCCCTATGAGTACCCTTGCAGATTTGATGAATAATTAAATCATTTTATGACTCCATAGCCCAATGGATTGATGTTTTCTTGTGGTCTATTTGTTCAATTGAAACATTCCATCAACCACTCACACCATTGATTCTTCAATATTTAATTTAATCCGACCAAAACAATAAGTCCTTAAAACTTCATAACTAGCCTAAAACCTTAAAAAAGTAGTACAAAGATAAATCAATCAAGAACAATTTAATAGAGAGATCCCTCTCTGAATCTAGGAAGGCTAGGTCTAAATATTCCAAAGTGGTTTTGATGTGGCCCCTATAGTATTTTTTCTTGCCATTCTTGCAAATCATATGGCCCCAACACAATGTTCGAGATTGTGATAGCTTATAAAGGATTAGTGGTCCTGGTCAATCTGATGAAATGATGATGCAACCACAATTGGTAATGGAACTTTTGAATGGTTGGCACTGGATTTCGTTGGCCGATTCAATCCACCATCAAACCAAAAGGCCTATATTCTGGTTGCTACAGACTATGTAACAAAGTGGGTAGAAGTAGTAGCCTTTCCAAGAGCTACAGAAGAAACGGTAATTAATTTCCTTTTTGAATTATTTGTGTGGTATGGTTTACCCCGAGAAGTGAAAACATATGGAGGGCTACAATTTGTAGGACATAAGATTACAACCAATATAGAAAACCATCGTATCACACACAAAGTCACTTCTCCATATCACCCACAAGTGAACAGGTAGGTAGAAAGCACCAACAAGGTCACCTAGGATATTTTGACCAAGAAAGTTTCAACACATTAACAAGACTAGGGTACTAAATAGCTAGAGGAATTTTGGTCCAATCACACAACCTGGAAAAATACAACTAGTTATTCCCCATACCAACCCGTATTTGGAAAAGAACCTATATTTCCTAAAGAATTTGAAATAAAGACTTTGAAAATAGCCTAGTAAGTGGGACTGGACCTGATAGAAGCCCAAACTAAATGACTTGAACAAATAAATGAATTGGAAGAAGTGTGGTTACTTTCCCTACAACGCACAACAATTATTCTGCAACAACAAGCTAAGTGGCATGGTAGTCTTATAAAAAATAACACGTTTCAGGAAGTAGATCGGGAACTCCTCTATGATTCCATATTTCAAGACATTCTATGTAAATTACAGACAAGATGGCTTGGCCCATTTGAAATTCAAGAACTATTGCACAAGAGTGGCACTATAACTCTAATTACAATTGATGGGTCTGGATCTTCCCTCAAGGTGAATGGACACCGGGTACATATTTATCATAAACCACTCACAAAAGAGTCTTTTTCCAATAGGTACGTAATGATACCACTATGAAAATTTTAGATGCAAGTAGTGATGACTCGTCATCTTTACCTTCCTAAAAATCATTCTTTCTAGTTGTAAATAATATATATATTTTCTTTATATAGCTAGTTTATAATTTTTCATTTCTGTGTTTTTTTAAAATGAGCATTGATGTATAAATCTGTGGATTTTTTCTTTGAAACAGTTGCTTCCAATCGAAACAATTGCCATTCCTTTATCACTTTTCACACTATTTTTTTAACAATTTCCATTGAAAAGAATGAAAAATTGTCATTCAGTTCTTGGGAAAGTGATTATTCCCCTTTAATTGAAAAACTATTGTTTCTTTCCTTTTTGACTTGACTATTTCATTATTGGAAAATAATAGTTTCTATTCAATGGAGTGAACAACTATTGTTCAGTAAAATTAACAGATGTTTTTTAGTTAAAAAAACAGCTATTGTTATGTAAATTTAGAAGTTTCCATTGCTTTCCTGGCTTAAATATTTCACTGTTGTTGTTCCTTTTTGAAAAATGAATAGTTGTTGTTCAATATAGTGAATATTTGTTTTTCTAGAAAAATTAACAACTAGTATTCAGTTAAACGAAGAACCATTGTTTATTAAAAGGAACATTTTTGGTTTCTCTCTTCACTTCGACACGTACTGTTTATTTTTGACGAATTTCACATACCATTGTTGTTTAGTAAAGTGAAAATTTTCTATTCAATTAAACGAGCAACTATTGTTTCGACATTCACAGAACTGTCATTCAATTCTAAATAAAAAAACCATCTTTTCTCTCATTTTATTTTCTATGTAAATCATCTTTTTGGCTGGAAATTTACACCGAATTTAAAGAAAAATTAGTTTTATTAACAACATTATGACTTGTAAACCTTTGGTGATTATGTTTATTCTAAAATTGGAATTTTTCATTTGCTTAATGACTTGCTAAATATCTCCTCTTTGGATATAGCATAAAATGATTCACTGTCACAATACCATGCTGGTTTATCTTTCACACTTTCAATTGAGAATTCCCTTTGTTATGATGATATATGAATAAAAGCATAACTGTCAATGGCATTATTTTACTTCTCACACCATCCCTAACTCTTAAGGAGTTAATGATCCTCCCTCCACTTATAATATGAAATTGAAAAATATAATATAATATTTCTTAAAGAGGATAGGGGATGTCATCGCAACCCAACCTACCATGATCATAAGCAACTTAAAAAGTGAAATTCCCATACTTGCCACCACACAAAGGTAATGGCCTTCTAGAAATTTCAATTGTCAAAAGGACAATAAGTCTCATCACAAGCCGACCTGATCACTTTGTTATACCTTGGTGAATGGCATTGTGATTATCTGGTTACCATGCGTGCACAATGATTCCTTTGCGGAAATGAACAAACCATCTAAATCCTAAATGGAGGATCCTGGCTCATTTTTGGGTTAAAAGCAACCCTATTGAGGCTATAGATGCCTGTTGGCAGCAGTGGCTCTACTTGTGGTATTGAAGTTCTATTTTACATTGCCAAGTATTATTTATCTTACTATTTCTTATTGACTCATTTCCAAGGATGAATTTACCATTTGAAAAGAATTTATATTTGTATTAACTAATATGCATGGAAAACTATATTCTTATGTGAATTATATGAATAATTTCTAATCAATTGATGCCATCAGTCATTATCATCAACCACCTTGTTAGCTTTCGTGATACATTTTCACCAAAGAAAAAATATTTCCCACAATGATTATTTATCTGCTTTATTCACTTTTCAAGAATTTTATACGCCATTTCTATGATTTATAGTTAGAACTGCTCTGATTGTTTCCTACTGTATTTATATTTCTCTAACTATTTACTTGCCGCATTTATGAAGCCACCTCGTCCTTTACTCTTTTCTCGCGCTCTACGGACGTGGATGCCCTTTTCTGATTGGAGGGGGAAAGGTATACATTATGGGAAAACATGCGAAATAATTACTGAACTTCGCTAAAATTTATTGATGCAAAAAAAATTATTATTTTTTCCTTTATATACAAATAATAGTTCCCAATTCAAAAATATTTATATGTGGTATTTGTTGCTGTTCCAAACTATCTAAATTGTGAGAAAGTGGATGAAAAGTGTGAATTAGGCTATGGAGAATAGTATCCATCGGAGGATACTCTGTGCATGGTGAACCTACAATACTAGAAGTAACATATCATGCTCATGAAATCCTTGAGCGTGTTGGTTGGCTTCAATATTTGGTTAAATTAAAGGGATCCAATAGCGATATAGCACTTTAATTTCTGCAAAATTTGCAAAATGGGTGCACAACTATAAAAGTTAGAAGTATAACATTTTCTGAGGTAGTCATAGCATAAGTCTTTGGACTTCGAGCAGAAGGCATAAAATGGACTGAGAAACATCTTCTATTGCATGAATCAGTCACATTATTTAAGGACCTAGAGGAAGAACTGACACACAAAGGCAAAGGAATCCATCCTACATCTTTAAGAGAACCATGGCGAGAACTAGCGACCACAGTTTAGAAATACATCACTTGCGATGGTTGTTAAGATGTGGTAAACCCTTGAAAACTTAAAATGTTAGAAATTCTTAGATAGAAAATCATTGTTAACCTACCCTTATTTTTAAATTCCTTATTGCATGATGTTTCTAGTCGGGTTAGAAAAGCGAAAAATCCACATGTCGCCATCACCCATCATGGCTTGATTAAGCTCATTACTTTTTGTCAACTTGACCAACAACAATTGACCTGGGATAACTTTTTAAATCATACTTTAACCCTATCAGAGCAAAAATAGATGCACAGGAAGTGGTATATGATAGGAATATTGATGTTTTATAACAACAAACTGAAGAGGAAGAAATCCCAACGAAGACAATAAAACAGAGGAATTCTTCCTTTGCCTCTATCCCATCATAATAAATATTTTATGTGACAATAAGCTCACAAAATTATACCACGAATCCAATAGATGAAGCAGGGTTGTTTCATACACCCCCTGCAAACCCTCAAAACATATTTTCATTAGATGATGAGGAGGAGGTGGCCCGAGTATTAGAAAAATTGGGAACACTCTTTGAGGAAGGAGGCCAATGTGAAAATTATCAAGGAAAAGATCATACCCTTAACCAGTACACCTCTGTAGGTAGTTCTAGCCACATATAAATTTTCCCAGCTATTTAAGAAATGGGATATTTGCAGGAACAAGGGGAGCCAATTCCCTTTATAGATGAATACCCTGAGATAGAAACTCATGTAGAAAGAAATTCTGAATCAAAAAATAAATTAAGAGACATTTTTTAGTTGGAACAAGGTCCTAATAATGACACAACTCCTATTTTTCCTGAAATGGACACATTTTTTCCCTCTCTAATCAAAAACCCGATAAAAAAGGAGAAGAAAACAGATAGTGCCAGGCTGAAAAGGTTGAGTAAAAGGAACAGGAAGTTGAAGAAAATGATTAGAAATTTAAGAAAATGGTTGAAGGAAGTAGATAATACCCATAAGCAGAAAGTGGAATTAGAAACCATTGGAACCCAAAAAAAGGAATATTCCACTAAGGATATTGTTGTTCAAACAAATTTTTCTGTGAATGTTATAAATGTTGTTGTTCAAAAATATTTTGTAGAATATGCTCAGATAGTGATTGTTGTATTCCTCAAGAAAAATATTATACTATGGAAATCATTGTTCAAACTATTATGGTGACAACTTGTGAAAATATAGCTCAGACAAAAGAAACGCCTCATTATTTCCCTCTACTAAGAAAGGTTGTTATCCTGAAATTTAAAACTAAATTAACAAGGACCTAGTAGGTGTTGGCTCAATGCCAAAAATAAGTGGTACCTTCTCAAACACATTATTAATTATTAAAAAAAAATTGATATACTTACTGCAACTGAGGACGAGACTTTTTCTAATCTCAGAAATGAGCATAAGAAAGTGAAAAAATGCAGAACCAACTTCAAAAATCCATGGACCAAACTGAAACCATTTGTTCTATTTATTAGATGTTTTATCTTATAGATCACCAAACACCAATTATGCATTATTTTTACTAGAGATATACTTTTTAATAAAGATTAAATGTGTGAGGGCTGGTAAGCCGAATGAATTCAAGACCACTTCAAAATTTATTCAATGCTCCAAGGAACAAGATGAGAAGGTAAAGTGCCTTCTCTGTGAGCTATACCTACATAATTGTTTCATGGAAGATGAAAGGGATGCTAATCCCAGACACTTTATTGTGGATTTCCAATTCCAAACCTTCCTCTCTTTTGCTACCAATCATCTTAAATGGGCCAAGGCCTATAATTCCCTCCAAAAAATGGAGCATGGTCTATATTTACGGGTTAAAGGAGAACACACTAAACCTTTACACCTTTCCATTCAGCACAAGAAGTTTATGGAACAACAAGGAGTTGTGGCCACATTGCGACATCTCCATAAAGATGTTATATATGTTGGAAGAGAATATTTCCAAGATATTAAGGAAGAAACTTTGTTGGCAGTGAAACAAAGGTGCAAAGCTTCCACTAAGAATGTTAAGATCTAGGAGTCGTTCGGTTACAAAAATCTTAAGGATGTTGCCACTCGTCTAAATTTGTATAGCAATATCATTGTATGCAAGGGCCCTACTTGGATAGGATGTCATTATAGGTGCCCCATTATCGTGTATCCCCCTAAAGGATATTATTTTGATTACGATTTACCTGAATATCATGAAAGCCATGCCTTTTCAATGCTTAAACAAAAGAATGGTTTTAGGTTATATCAGAAAGAAGTTTATCATGCCTACTCTTTGACACAATTTCACCTCAACTATATTATTGCATGAGGACATGCAAAAACATAAGCAAGGGAGTATGTTGGGTCATACAAAAGGTATATTTTTATCCTCATATTAGCTTCATTAATTGTTTACTTTCATGTATTTATCTTTGTTTTTGGGAAGAATATAGAAGGAAAGATTGTGAAAGTTTAATAAGATAATTTGTCAAAACATTGTATGATTTTAGCATAAAAACTATCCTTTTCTTGCATTTATGTGTAGAAATCATAATTGAAGAATTGTTGTTCATTTGATGGAAAAACAACAGAAAAAGAATACTACTTCTGGATCGCATGGGGTAGAAGAAGAAAATGTTAATTCAACTAATTTTATGATGTAAATCCGATTATTAGTTGCAAAATCCTAAGGATATCATAATCCTAAGGACTCACTCTCATATATTAGTTTACCATTTAGTTATATAAGGCTAACAGGTGAAAAATAAAGGGGTTGTTAACTTCTGAGTTTTAATTTGTTGAAGATTGCAACAAGAAACAGTGAAGGAGGCATCCTGAAACATCTTTCCTGACCCTAGTTGGAAAGTGATCACCGAAACTAGGTGGGGGACCACACAGGTGATTTTTGTCGCAAAGTCTACTTTTAGACTATGTCTAATTTTAGACATATGGATCATGGTCTATGAGTTACAAGATGCTATTTATGGATGATTTGTCGAGTTGGTAAAAATAGATGGACCTCTATTTTTAGACACTGGGCGGTTTCTATTTTTAGACTGTCGGGCTAAAAATAGAACAGTCAAATATTATTAACCCGTAATAACATTTAGACTATAAACATTATCTTATCCTCTTGGAGCACTTCAGTTTGATGCTTGGATGTGGCACATGAAGCTGACAGAAGGAAATACACTTTTCCTAAGGGTTAATTGAGCTATTGCATGGTTGACTTCAGTTAGAACTCATGTGGCAGAGTTTGGTGGAGTTGTGTTCGGTTAAACTTAGTTGAAATAGTTGTATTTAGTCTAACTGAAAAATACACTAGTGATGAGTGGTGTGAATTAATTTTTAATTAATTCACTAATTATTAACTCATAAATCAACTAAATAATACATCAGTTAATTGCAGTGCATGGACAGTTTAGTGGAGACCAGTGTTAGAGGTGGGTGAAAGGGTGAGTGTGGCTATCAGTTGTGACTATACTTGTGCATGAGATTTGCACACACATTGATTGAGATTTCCAATGAGGATTGCGCAGTATAAGCCAAGGGGATTCAAACTTGGATCCCATTTATTCTCATCTTGGATTGCGCAATAGAGGCAGGAAAACAGTGGAGGAGATTTGAACCTGTGACTTGTTTAGATCTGAGCTAGTTTGTGTGTAACAATTGGAGATAGTACTGAGAGCTTGTGAGGAGTTTGTACTATTTATTGTTACATGTTATATATAGTTATAATATATAGATAGTTGGGGCTTTTCAGCTGTAAGCGTTCCCCATTACATACTGTGTTATATGTGTGCTTGATTATGTTTTAATGTGCGCATGCGCCTGCTTCTATTTCCGCATATTGATGATCAATTGTAGAAGAGGTTATGTATTATGAATGAAGCTTAAATAGTGTGTAATCAGGATAATCTCGGTGAATAATTCAGCTATTATTCAAATTTATACATGGTATCGGAGCGAAAATTGATCATCGGATCTATTACAGTGATTACAATTTATTTCGGTAGACAGAGTCTGTAAGCGGGCCAGGTAGCCTCTGGATCCATCCTTTCTTTTAAAGGTGATATATCCAGTAAATGCTCCTACATTCAATCTCTGTGCTAAAAATACTTTGTTCTCATAGATCCAGAAGCAGTTGAGTTTTGAGTTGGTGGAATTCGAATTTGCAGCAATGTTTTCTTGGTGTCGAAGTCAAAATGTCTTATGAAGGATTGTGATTGGAGTATGCTCTTGAAGGCAGCTCGAATTATATTGCATGGAGAAATAGGATGGAGGCAGTGCTCGATGACAATGGGCTGAAGGAGTTCATAGGTGCTGAAGTTCCAAAGCCTACTGATGCTGCTCAAGTTGAGGCTTGGCAAAAGAAGACAGCAAGGTGTCGAAGGATTATGTTGGAGGGCGTGAAGGATCACATAGTATCCAGCCTGCATGGAACATATTCTCCATAATTGATGTGGAAAGTGTTGACAGAATTGTTCCAAAGCAAGAGTGACCAGAGGAAGTTGGTGCTCAAGAATAAACTCAGGAAAATAAAGATGGAGAAGAATGACACTATTCCGGTATACTTGACAAATTTTGTCCACTGCAGGGATGAGCTTGGGAGTGTAGGAGTTAGTGCGGATGATGAGGAATTGGTGAGCTTGGATCGCCTTGGTCTTCCTAAGAGTTGGCATTCCTATGAGGATTTTGTCAATTGTCGGGAGAAATTTCCAGGATGGGAGAGACTTTGGTCGGATCTTGTGCAAGAGGAGATAAGGTGGAGTACTAGGGATGGATCTTCATCAAAGGCATCTGATGAAGAAGATTGCACTTTGGCTGCCAAATAAAGGAAGGGGAAGGGCAAGAAGAATGCTTCTCAATCTGGTGCGGATGGTAAAGAGCATGACATGTCCAAAGTGAAGTGTTTTCACTGTCACGATCATGGACATTATGCCAAAAATTGTTCACAGAAGAAGAAGAACAAGAAGGCTGCTGGAGCTGTAGCTGGTGAGGCTCTTACCTTGCAATTTGAGCTGGAATTCTCATTGATCGCATGCATGGTGTCTAGTGCATTGGGATTGGGGTGGTATTTTGATAGTGGCACTTCCTTTCACATGACGGGAGATGTGAATCTTTTCAGTGACTTGGTGGAGAAAGATCTCCAGTTGCATGTTGAGTTGGGTGACAATGGACGATACAATGTGACCGGCATTTGTACCATAACCTTTCAGAGGGAGTTAGGTAAACTCATTATTTTACAAGATGTAGTGCATGTTCCAGGTTTAAAGAAGAATTTAATCTCAGTCACAATGTTAGAGTATAAAGGGTATGAAGCTGTCTTCAGTGAAGGAAAAGTTTTTCTTCAGCACAAGGAAATGGGACAAGTCAAGAAGGTTGGGATTTGAGCAAAGAATCTCTACGGACTTGAAGTAGATGGGATTTCTACGAAGCTTCCTACTATTGGGAAGTGCAAGAAAGACATGCAATTGATGCTTGAGAGGGAGCAAGTTTTGCATGCAGTAAGAGTGAACCTCGGGATGTGGAACAGCCACAAGATGAGGATCATGGAGTGGGAGAAACCACTCATGAAGAGAAATTTCGTGCCAGATGGGAAGAGGGAGTGCATGCAGCTATACCACCAGGTGAGAGGTGGGGCGACATGTATGAATAATCCCAAGAGGAGATTTCTGGGAAGGATTCATGAGATGGTGTGGATATCATGAATTTAACCTGGCTACAAGTTTCCCACAGCGTAGCAGTAGCATGATCAGTTGGATTTATGCAGGCAGATCAAAGTGACAGTGTCGGATACTGGAGTGCGGATCAGAGTTCAACAGCGCAGTGGTTCCTGATGACATGTGCAGTTGGCCAAGAAGAAGTCAAAGAATTTGATGATAGATGCATCAGATTGATTGAGTTGTTTGGAGCCTATTCAGGTTCAGAGGAGTTGCAGAGCAGATGCATGGAGTTGCATGGCGCTTGTGAAGGTTGCAGGGCGAATGCATGGAGTTGCATGTTGCATGCAAAGACAATCCTTTCTTTTTGAGAGGGAGTGTTGAATATTTCAACAATAAATAGTGAAGGAGGCATCCTGAAACATCTTTCCTAACCCTAGTTGGAAACTGATCACCAAAACTAGGTGGGGGACCACACAGGTGATTTTTGTCGCAAAGTCTATTTTTAGACTATGTCTATTTTTAGACATATGGATCATGGTCTAGGAGTTGCAGGATGCTATTTATGGATGATTGGTCGAGTTGGTAAAAATAGATGGACCTCTATTTTTAGACATTGGGTGGTTTCTATTTTCAGACTGCCGGGCTAAAAATAGAACAGTCAAATATTATTAACCCTTAATAATATTTAGACTATAAACATTATCTTATCCTCTTGGAGCACTTCAATTTGATGCTTGGATGTGGCACATGTAGCTGACAGAAGGAAATACGCTTTTCCTAAGGGTTAGTTGAGCTATTGCATGGTTGACTTCAGTTAAAACTCATGTGGCAGAGTTTGGTGGAGTTGATGGGACAGTTGGTGGAGTTGTGTTCAGTTTAACTTAGTTGAACAAGTTGTATTTAGTCTAACTAAAAAATACACTAGTGATGAGTGGTGTAAATTAATTATTAATTAATTCACTAATTATTAACTCATAAATCAACTAAATAATACATCAATTAACTGCAGTGCATGGACAGTTCAGTGGAGACCAGTGTTATAGGTGGGTGGAAGGGTGAGTGTGGCTATCAGTTGTGACTATACTTGTTCATGAGATTTGCACACACATTGATTGAGATTGCCAATGAGGATTGCGCAGTACAAGCCAAGGGGATTTGAACTTGGTCCCATTTATTCTCATCTTGGATTGCGCAGTAGAGGCAGGCAAACAGTGGAGGAGATTTGAACCTGTGACTTGTTTAGATCTGAGCTAGTTTGTGTGTAACAATTGGAGATAGTGTTGAGAGCTTGTGAGGAGTTTGTACTATGTATTGTTACATGTTATCTATCATTATAATATACAAATAGTTGGGGATTTTCAGCTGTAAGATTTCCCCATTACATACTGTGTTATATGTGTGCTTGATTATGTTTTAATGTGCGCATGCGACTGCTTCTATTTCCGCATATTGATGATCAATTGTAGAAGAGGTTATGTATTATGCATGAATCTTAAATAGTGTGTAATCAGGATAATATCAGTGAATAATTCAGCTATTATTCAAATTTCTACATAATTTCCATTTAGACTTTATTATTTGTATTGAAGAAAAATTATTTTCACTAAGGTGATGGTGTATCTTCAATACTGTGATTAATAAGAAAATTGGTGCTTTTATATTAATTGTGTTATGTATCTTTTCAGGAGTAACTTGTGGAGGCTTTGGGCGCAGTCACGAGGAGACTTGTTGCTTCTTTTGTGTTGTAATCATTTATTTCATTTATGTAATTGTTAATTACTATATCTCATAGAATTGAGTTATTTTGATTGTGTGATGTTAGAATTCATTTCCATAATTTACTTCTACATTTTGAGATAAATCTTAGATGCTCTTACATTTACCTTTGCATATTGTTCTTTAATGAATTATTTAGATTAGTTCAAGCATTACATTTAATTGTTGTTCTTTCAAGTGACGCCAGTATAAATATCGAGTGATCAATTACTTTAATTGTGAATTAAAAGCTTGAATAGTTGATTGTTGTTCATTTCTTGTGGTTTATCTTTTCATTAGATAATTTTTTGTTAATATATGATAGTGGTTCTTTAGCTGTGATTCCTTCAATTCATACATTTGCATTCAGTTTCTTTATAAATTAGTTGAGATTAGATTAAGGTTTATGGTTTGGAAATGCTTCAATATTTTCTTTTGAATTTTTTTAGATCAAAATTCAAGAATTGGAGATTGGTTATTGTAACGATTTACAATTATTTGATTTGAAAATAGCCTTTCACCTCACTTGCATAGACTGTGCCAACACTTTTGAAATAAACATATGTATCCTTGGTTGATAATTAGTGTAGGTATTAATATTGATTTTCATAGTCATATTAGTGAACTAACATAAGGATAAGGCCATAATTGATGTGCAACAATTATAAGATAAAGACATACAAGTATAGCCAAGAAGGCCAAAAACTATAGCAGAGGAAAGAAGAGAAAACCATGAAAAAGATCCATCTCCTCCTCAAAACCACAAAGACATCAATGACATCATAGCTGCTGAAGTTGAAAAATACAAGGAATTCTAGATTGGGGTAGTAAATGAACACCTAGAGAAGGTACCAGAGAAGACAAACATAGAAACTTCCATACGAAGGCACATGGCAAGGAATTACTATGCTAGAAACACTATTTACAAAATTAGGGTTAAGAACATGAAGAAAAATCTCAAGAAGATCCTAAGAAAACTTGAGAAAAGGGATAATACGGATCTATTAGATGATTCATCCTTAGTTTCTTGATGCATCCAAAACTAATGCACATAAACGCAATGAGTGCTCGCTGTGATTTTTCCCAAAGGCTTCAAATTAAGATTGTAAACAATGTGGAGATGGATAACTATGTAAGGATAATATAAAAGTACTTTTGGAAGCTTTAAGGTTTATATATTTTCATAAAATGAAAAATAGTGCCCATTTTTGACCCTTTTGCCACTATTTCAGACCACTTGCATTTCTGTGACAACTTCACCTCAAGGAAAATTTTCAGAGGTTTTGAGTAGGATTTTTCAGTGCTTGATGAGTCCATGGTGTTGTAAAAATCCCAAAATTTCCAAACATAGCATATGCAACCAAAAATGGATATGGGAAGGGCTTCAAATCATCCTGCAAAGTTGTGTTGTGCTTCTACTTTGTTTCTGAGAAATTTTACTATGTTTATGGGTTTGGAGATTTTTCTTGACACGTGGCGGTCAAATGTAAAAATGGTCGATGTAATAGCTATATCATGATTTTTTTTATGGTGGATCTGCCTATTTATGGTCATATTTGTAAAATAATCTTATGTTTAATGACTTGAGAGAAAATATCAACTTGTTAGCTAAAAAAGGGGAAAGTTGTTTCTAACATCGCTAGAATTAGGCTATGAATCATTAGGTGGTTGCGTTTACGAAATACTTCATCATCACTATTAGGGATCCTTGGTTTCCCATGGTTGAGAAAGGAAACCAAAGAGGTAACCCCAGACAAACTTTCAATTTGGTAGTTAGCCCTAGAAAATTAGAGAGGGATCTATCTATATCAAGCTCAAAATCGATGGAAATGAATGGAGAATAAGTATTTTAGAATATTTATAAGCTCAATAGGGATTTTTATTTAGGTTTGATTAGGGCTTGTTGGAAAAAGAAGCACCAAGTTTGCAAAATAGGTAATATATCCCAAAAAACTTAGTTGTAGACATAGTATGAGGCAAGGTGGATGTGATTCAGTGCCACAATTGGTTTTTCATTGTAGTGTGCTAAGGAGGAAAAAATATAATACGTTAATTGATCATAATGAATTGACTTGTTTCAAAGGATGAAACAATTACATTCTTATATTAAACAAAAATCGAGCATAAAATAATGATTTATGTTTCAAAACTTAAAAGATAAAGCATAGGAATAAAGTAGATTTTTTCTTGAACAACTTGATCATAAGATGCATAAGAAAAATATAGAAAAACACTACCACTAACCACATCATAATAATCGCATAAAAATAGTTGCAACTACCCATAAACTTTTTCTGCAGATTGTCAAATACACAAGCACCAAAAGAGTATGAACTTCAAATATCCAACCCTCTCCATTACTTAATTCTTAGTACATATAGAAAATAAAACAAGATTCCACCTCTAGGGGTCAAATTTGGATCCAAAACAACTAATTAATGCACCTGGGTGAAAATGTCAAGCTGGGTTACACTTTTTGCCCTTTTTTGAGAAAAAAATTTCATTTTTTTCGGTTCTTCAACTTTCTGCAAACTATAACAATTTTTTTGTGTAGAATTTCATTTTGCGGTAAAAATAAAAGTTGTGAGAAATTTTGTTAGCTTTCTATTAATTATTTTTTGAAATTTTTTTATGCAGATTTGATATGTCAACTTAGCGTTTCTTTGAGTGTGTGTTTCTTAACAATCAAAGAATTCATAAGAAGTCATGTTATGTGGCAACGTTGTATTCATTGAAAATTTGTGTTTTTGAAAAAACAAAATGTGTTACAACAATCTAGACAGAGTCTACTTTGGTTTCGTCATATTTACAAAGCAAATAGATGCATATCATAATTACTAGAATTTTCTGAACTGGTCCAATACAAAAAACTGCGTATTTTTGATATGTTTTGCGTGGCAACAAATTTCTTAACATACAAGTTATAAACTAAAAATCTAAAAGCTATCCATTACAGTCAACGAACCAATGTAATGCCCCATAATTTTTTCAATTTTTTTTACCATGTATTTTGGGAGATACAAAATTTTGATTTCACTGAATCACGATGACCCTCAAAAATTGTTTGCACTCATTTTATTAGAAAAATAATTAAAATTAATAAACTTTTACGAAATTCCATAAAATTTATATTTCCTGAAAGTAGATTCAATTCTGAAAATGATTGTCTTGGTTCCGACAGTTAATTAAAAATTTTTCATGGAGTTTAATCAGTCCAAAGTTCCAGAACCATTTTCAGAGCTTGGTTCTGCGTAATCGGTCACGCGTTAGTTCGGCCGAACTATTAGCGATAGTTCGGCCGAACTATGTTTTCCGCTTACGGGCCGCTAAAACTAATGCCTTAATAGTTCGGCCGAATTTTCTATCAAAAGTTCGGCCGAACTATTGTGCAATTCTCCGTCGGCCGGAAATTTTTGTGGAGCCCCCTACAAAACACACATTTCGCGTCAATATAAATTGCCGCGAAATGAGTCACAATTTTCGCACATTTCGCACTTCATTTCATTCTACAACTTGGTTTGAATTCAAAAACTTTTCTTCAAAGTTTGGGTTTGAAAATTTTTTTTGGAAGACATTTTTTGGAGGCGGCGTGATTTTTCTTGGAGGTTCAAAGTTTGAGTTTAAAGAACTTTTTGGGAAGACATTTTTTTGCAGGCGACTTGATTTTTCTTGGAGGTATGTAAGTGTTTTGTGTTGAAATAAATCTTTTGAGCTTCTTTGTTCAAAAATTTTTCTTCACATTTTAGAGGCGGTGTGATTTTTCTTAGAGGTATGTACGTGTTTTGGATCAAGGATTACGTATTTTTTAGAAAATATTTTTTTAAATTAAATCTTTTGTGATTTTGTTTGTAATTGAGTTATTGTCTAATTTTTTAAAGGAAATTTTTGAACCTCATACCCTATTATCATGGGAAATCGAAGAACTTGTGTGAGAAAATATGATAGAAAAAGAAAGCCTGAAGAACGTAGAGAAGAGACGAGACGATATGACAAAAGAAAGTTAGAAGCTCTCTCAAATATTGAAGAGGAAAATCAACCTCAAGCAGAAATTGAAGCAGGTATGTAAATGTAAATATTACATGATCTATTGATATATATTTAAAATTTTCCTAATGTAAAATATGAAGCTTAATTTTTATTTGATGAACTAGTTTGAAAAATATTTTTTTTGATGTAAACAGACACAGATATTCCTCAAAATATTGAAGAATAAAATCAACCTCAAGCAGAAATTGAAGCAGAAATTGAAGCAGGTATGTAAATGTAAATATTATGATCTATTGATATATTTTTAAAGTTTTCCCAATGTATAATGTGAAGCTTAATTTTTATTTGATGAACTAGTTTGAAAAATATTTTGTTTAATGTAAACAGACAGAAATACTCCTCAAAATATTGAAGAAGAAAATCAACCTCAAGTAGAAATTGAATCGGGTATGTAAATGTAAATATTATGCTCTATTGATATATTTAAAATTTTCCTAATATTTATTGACATATTTATTAATTTAGTTATTTATTGAATATGTAATATTTTTTCGAATATGTACAGATGAAATCACTATCGATAATGAGATGTTAGAAAATGTCGACACTCACACATATGGAGATAAAAAACCTGACTATATTATACGATATCGTGTCGATAAAATTTTGGAAATGTTTTTCAAACCTGAGCAAGTGACAGTTCAAGCTCAAATGTTGAAAGGTTTCCTATCATCAAGGAAATTAAAAGAAGCGACGACACTATTGGGTATTCGAAAATCAACCAAAGATAAAAAAATGAAAGAAGAGGTGATAAAAAATATGAGTAGTGCTATAGAGTCAATTAAGAGATCTAGAGATAAAGATGTTTCAAATATACGTAGAGGAATACAAATGGCAATGGTTTCACCAAGTACTCAAGAGAATCGTTTGAATCTAACATCTATGGCATGAGCACTGGGAACCTCGCGAAAAACTCTGCACAAACATCGAAAATTTCGACTGCAAATAGACGTAAATGATGAACTCGCTTGTTGGAGAGCTATTTGTAGGCAACCATACCAAGATAGACTTGGAGAAGATGTTAAAAAAATAATATATGAATATTGGAAGAACAATTCGCGTGTTTCACCCACTGCAAGACATGTGATGCGAAGAAGAATAGCATGAAATCAATACGAAGAACATGAAAAACATCTCTTGGAAACCACTCAAATAGAGTTATTCAACAAGTTCAAAGAAGAGAATCGTCAAATTCAAGTTTCACTCGGTGCTTTTGTTCAACAAAAACCATGGTATGTAAAACCTATCACCGTACGCGACACTTGTTGTTGCCGTTATCATGTGGAATTTGAGTTATATTATGACACATTCCTTGATTTCGGTAGAACATTATGGAAGGATTCACCTCCTTCTTCCACTATCCGTGAATTCATATCTCAAATTCTATGTGAAAGAGAAAGCGATGAACTATTTTACAAAAAGAAATGTGTTGGTGGTAAAAAATGCAATGATTGTGGAAATTTGACTAAATTTCAAAACAAATATCGTATTGATATAAATGATCAATCATTGTCCAACATGAAAGTGAAATGGAAGAGATACGAATATACCGGTACATCGATTCAAGGTGCAGATAGTGTTAAAAGAATCGAATTACGAGAAGACGAAATTTTTCTAATAGACTTTTTGAGAAAGTTTGAAGCAGAAATTTAAAAATACACCATGCATTCCCATAGAGCTCGATGGCAAGACTTGCAATTCAAAAAATCTCGTGAAGTTTTTCCACCAGGGACCATTTTGTCAGTGATTGATTTTGCGGAAAACTACACATTTGTTCCACAAAAAGAAATTCAGAGTGAATACTATCATTCTGACCAAGTCTCCATGCTCGTCCATATTCTATATAGACATGTTGAACAAAATGTCGATCATATAGAAAGCACGAGTGAAAATTGACATATCATTAAAGAATATCATTTTTATATCAGTGACGATCGTACACATGATACATGTTTTGTACAACATTGTTTTGAAAGAATTTATGATTCATTGAAAAATCGTGGAATAACATTCAATGAACATTGGATATGGTCAGACGGATGCGCAGGTCAATTCAAATATGCACGATCATTTTTTTGGTTGTGTCGTCTTCATAAGAAAACTTGCATTAAACATTGTTGAAATTTCTTTGAGACTGGCCATGGAAAAGGAGAACATGACGGTGCAGGAGCATGCATAAAACGAGTACTTCGAATATATCAAATGAACCACTTTGCACACTGACTTGTGAACGCTGAAGAAGTTGTTCAATGGTGCAAAAATGCTCTAAGCCATGAGATTAACCCATCAAGAGAAGTGCAAAGGTACATTCAATTTAATTTATATTGGAAATCTAATTTTAAACATTGTACATTTATCATGCAATGATTATTTTTAATTGTATTTTGATATCATATTTACAAATTCTTTTCTAATTTTCCATATAAAGGTTTTTCTGGCATATTGGAATCGGAGACATAAATAGATCAATTGGAAATGAAGTTGGAACAATAAAAGGGACTCGAAAATTTCATTCAATTCAAACAAAATTGTCCACAAATGTGTTTGCATTGGATAAAAGAAAATATTCTTGTTTTTGTGATGTTTGCATAGACAACACAAAATCCAATGACGTCTGTGAAAACAAAATGTATGTGAATGATTGGAAACATACAGAGCTAAATACAAAGGGAAAAATGTCTGTTGCAATGCTTGAAGAAATGGAATCAGAGGAAACTACAATATCATCCGATGGTGATCGAGTTTCTGATCTTGTTAGAGAAGGTAACATTTGAATTACTTTTTAATGATTTAAAGATTTACAAATAAATTTAAATATGCATAATTAAATGTTAAATTTATTTTATTGTGCAAGAGATGTTTTTGCTGTAATTTCACCTATTGACAACGATGAAAATGTAAAGTATTATTTGATGCGTTGCACTGAACAAAAAATGAAATTATTACAAGACTATAATGATCACGGATTTCAGTATGACAAAGGGTCTATTATACTGAAAGGTTATTTTTTCAAACAAACTCGTCAAAGTGAAGACTTTGTTTACTTCAAAGACTATGAACCTGATTCCATAAGTTGTCAATATAGTCACTTGGTGTGTGCAGCATGCATAAAGTTGATAGAAGTTCAATCAAAGAAAAAATCAAAAATTAAGAAATGGAAAATGTCAAAATCCGATCATGAACGGATTATTGAGGATGGAATTCCATTAGAATTTTTTTGAGTGAAGTGTCCAACAATTTATTATCTTTTAGACCTTTCAGTACTCAACTAAAAATTGAACTGCTTATGTTATTTGTGGTTTGCAGATGTTACAAATTGTTTGGGTACAAGCACGTGCTCTAGTATCCACTGAAATTAGTTTTTCTATACATGTGCATTGATTAAAAATGTTAAATATGTATTGGATATATATATTCTAGAATGAAATTAATTGTTCTTGTATATTAATTTTTCTTGTATATGTTCTCCGACCATATGGTACAAATTATTTAACTTTATTTTGTAAAGTCAGATTCGGTCCCCATATGGCCTAGCCTCCAGGGGACGAGATAACAAGTGGTTGTCCCCACTTGCCCGAATCTCGGCTTTTAAGTACAATTTTACTGTTTATGTCAAGCATCTTACATGATGTCCTAGCCAAATATAGATTCTCTTTGTTTCAAGTTTCCAATAAAAGTTGTCACCGAATGACCTGCTCGAACTCTTGTAGTAAACACCATACCTCATCTCTCTTGCTCTCCAATATTATTAGGTTTAATTATTATAACACAAAAATCATTCTACGTTGTCAATAATGTTTTGCGCTTAGACTAAAATCAATGACCACTATTAATCCAATGTCTTTACAAGTAATGTACCATCATACATGCAATTATATTAAATTAGAAATCAACATATACAATGAAATCAATGGGGATTGTCTTGTTACAAGTAACATAATTTCAATTTACCATATGTGCAAATGTAGGTTGAAACCATCCAAAACTTTAAGTTGTAAATTGAAACCATCCAAAACTTTAAGTTTTAAAGCCCTTTTGATTATATATTGTGCATCATTAAAACATTTAACATTTAAAGTTCATTAAATATCACATGCAAAATGTAGATTGAAACCATCCAAAACCGGAGTTTTAAAAACTTCACATGCCATGCCAATTATAATTCAACAATCCAACAAAAACATTTAACAAACTAAATATCACACGCCACTAAGACGACCACACTAAGAAGATTGGTGCACTTCGTTTGGAAGGAGTCAATATATGTCGTATTGGAGCGATTAGACAGAATTCGAAAAGGAAAGAGCTTGAACCAATTCAAGAAGACCCAGGATCTAATTGTTCTATGGAGCTTCATGAGAAGAGATATGTGAAAAGCACTGTTAAGCCATGCCAATTATAATTCAACAATGCAACAAAAACATTTAACAAATTAAATATCACATGCCAAAGTCGTTTCAAGTTTTCGGTAAAAGTTGTCACCGAATGACCTAGTAGAATATTATAAATACTAACTTTGTAAGATCATTTGGCATTCGGAAAAATTCGAAAGTCTTAGACTGTCAATCAATTTAAAGTATCATTCACCCTAGGGAGTGTAAAATATTCAATGTAGGTTGGTGAAGATGCTCACTCCTAGCTTGAAGCAGTGCCAATGACCAATTATTTAATGAATTCCAATGCACTAGACCAAAGTTGGTTCAACCTACTTGGTTTTTCACGCAAGAAATTCCAAGGATGGACTTTCTAGACAAACTGCTGAAATTGAAAAGCTTGACATGGAGATACGACAAGGTGAACAAAGACTTCAGAAACTCTTTATGGAAAGGGCTCACTTGAAGGAAATAAGCACCACGTTGCAGGGTAAAGTCAAGAACATGGAAGATAAGATCAAGAGGGACTTTCTTGATCTGAAACCTATTGGTTTGAAGAAAGAAAATGCATGTGTTGGCACACTTGGAAAAGAAGACGACCACACTAAGAGGATTGGTGCACTTCGTTTGGAAGGAGTCAATATATGTCGTATTGGAGCAACTAGACAGAATTCGAAAAAGAAAGAGCTTGAACCAATTCAAGCAAGCCCAGGATCCTATTTTTATATGGAGCTTCATGAGAAGAGATATGTGAAAACCACTATTAAGCCAAGGGCTAGTTCGAAAAACATATTGGAAGAGGAAATGTTGAAGAAGATTGCGAAAGTAAGGCACAAGACAAGGAGGAGGAATGATGATGAAAGTTCCTTGGACTTGAGATTCATGTCTACAACCGTACATGGGAAAAAGTTCTCTGCTTTGATAGACACGGGGGCTACCCATATCTTCCTAAGTCGAAAGGCAGCTTCATCTCTTAGAAAGAGGAAGGCTAGCATCGAGAAAGAGTTGAGTGCTTTCAAGGAAGTCAACTCGAGGATAAAAGTAGCACGACTGGTGTCATGAAAAGCACACATGTGAGAGTAGGGTCATGGTTTGGAAAGATAGACTTAAAGTCATTGACATGGATGATCATTCTATGATGGACCATACCAATGATGGACCGAGACATTCTCTTAATTCTTGTGATCAATCTTAAACTATTTTATGAAAGATAGATAAACCATTTAAATATTTAGCTCAAACTCTTGTAGTAAACACCATACCTCAAGTCTCTCTTGCTCTCCAATATTATTAAGTTTAATTATTATAACACAAAAATAATTCTACATTGTCAATAATTTTTTGCGCTTACACTGAAATCAATGAACACTTTTAATCCAATGACTTTACAAGTAATGTACCATCATACATGCAATTATATCAAATCAGAAATCAACATATACTACATAATGAAATCAATGCGGATTGTTTTGTTACATGTAACATTTCAATTTACCACATGTGCAAATGTATGTTCACATTCTATCATTCATGTAGTTTTAAAAACTTCAGATACCATTAGAATTATAATTCAACTATCCAACAAAAACATTTAACATTAAATATCACATGCCATGCCAATTATAATTCAACTATCCAACAAAAATATTTAACATTAAATATCACATGTCAAATGTAATTCAATGACAACATTACTTCACATTCACATGCCAAAAGTACTAAAACCATCCAAAGAACACTGAAATCAATAAACAAGTTATTAATCCAATGAATTTACAAGTAATGTACCATCATATGTATGCAATTATATCAAATCAGAAATCAACATACACTGTAATGAAATCAATGGGGATTGTCTTGTTACAAGTAACATTTCAATTTACCACATGTGCAAATGTAGGTTCACATTCCATCACTCATGTAGTTTTAAAAACTTCAAATGCCATGCCAATTATAATTCAACTATCTAACAAAAACATTTAACATTAAATATCACATGCCATGCCAATTATAATTCAACTATCTAACAAAAACATTTAACATTAAATATCACATGTGCCATGCCAATTATAATTCAACTATCCAACAAAAACATTTAACATATATGTCCAAAAATATGTCCAAAAAACATTGTAATAAAATATGTCCAAAAATTGTAAATCTCACTCAAGTATCAAACTGTATCAAGTTTAACAAATTTTAAAACCATCTACATTTTGAAATAAAATCAAATCTACTGTATATCTTGTCCATCAAATGGAGGATCTAGCCTCTGGGTCTCGATTAGCTCACTATCTTGTAAAGGGAAAACCTACATACACAATGCACATGTACTTGAACATTAAAATTTGAAGTTTTAAAAATGAATGAGAATATATATATCTAGAACTTCATGTAAAAAACAAAATATAACAAAAAAATCACGCAATACCTCGTAAGGTTTCCTCTCCATTTAATGGACAGGATCTGCCATAGAAACATCTCCAGTGGTAACCTGTGCAATATACATGTACAGTTAAATATAAATATATATATATATACATAAATAATTTATATAAATTAAAAACTTTCAAATGAAAATGCACGTCTACATATATAAACTAATTTGAATAATAATATTAAAAAAAAGAACTAAAGACAACTTCTTCAAATGCTGTGGATGTTCCTATCTCCGTCGCTAAAGTCCTCGGATTAAAAAAATCTTCTATACGAACCTAAATTCAAAAAAATTTAAATAACTCAAAATATAGATCTCTCTCTATATATCTCAATTTTTAATGGAACTTTTTGAGGTAACATAAATTTTGAACTTGTGAAAAAATGTCCATACTTGTACATCTCCCAATGAAGTAGAAGGTATATCTCCTAAAGAAGAAGAAGGTACCGGCATCCCAAAAACATCAGACGGAATCGGTACCTGTTAAAACATTTTATCGAATTATATATATACATACATGTACATGGTGGCAACAATTATTTATTTTAGAGTCACTTAAAAAACACTAAAATACATGTGCCAACATATCATGATGGCCAGACCCAGCTGCATCGTTTGAGCCAGAGGTCCCGAACGTAATATTAACATTTTCATCACGCATCATGCCTGAGAACTGCAAATGGTGTTTTAACATATAATCATACATTTTTATTAGATTAATGTACACATAAAAATAAATGTATACATGTACATACACATGTATTTATTACAAATTGTACACATGTATATGTAAATATAATTTCAAACCCTAAGGTCACTAACACATACCGTTCCGGTGCCCTCTTCCTCACGAAAAATTAGGTCTTGCGGACCATTGCGACAATTTATTGCGTATGTTCGGAGATCTTCAACATTCATGTTGTAAATCTCCTCATCTGTATGATAAACAAAATTGGCACGTGCATGTTCACGTGCTCTTAGTCTATTTAAGCCAATATTGACTCCACTCAATCCGCTATGAACATTTTCGATCATAACATCTCTTGCTTCACGACTTATTTGAGAAGTCGCATCCATCTCTGATCGCAGCGTTTCGACTCGAGACGGTCGACTCACCAATGGCGGCTCAGGGCGAGGCAACTCCACATCTCGCTTAGCGCCCTTACATTGATATAATCAACCTCTCCCCGGGCCAAAAAATTCTGAAGGAAGATCATTGTAGTCGGGTTTCATACCCAAAAAAAATTCTGCATAAAACATTTGTGCAAAATAAAGAGGAACCTCATCGTTCCATGGAAGCCTTCCAAAGGCCGCAAGATGTTGACTATACAAATATTTTTCTTTGTCTCGGTGCTTGAAATACTGCACCTTCAACATCTTTCTTTTTAGCCCTTCCTTATAATTAAACATTGACTTAGCATCATTTCTTGAAACTCTTTTTTTTATGTCCTGCCATTTATCGGGACCTATCACTGTTTCTCCTCTCTTTCTCATCACTTCTACAAACGAATCAGTGGTTGGCCCCAAATATTTTTACACTTGTACCATTTCACTCAATGAATGTGTAACTATCTCTAGGCTCTGTCTACTCTCAGCAGGTAGAGTCAAATCCTGGAGATCTCTCTGCAATTTTGCATAAAGGCTTTGACACCTTTATAAGGTGCATTCCGCCATGTTCGTTTCCCATGGTATATAAGTAATCTCAGCAGGATAAGTTGTGCTAGGTTGACAGCCTTCTTCTTCAATGTAGCGCGCTGCCCTGCGTCTTTTTCGACAACTGGCTCGAACATTTTCAGCCTCTACATCAATATATATAAAATTTCATATATTAGAAAAAACACGTGTAAAAAAAGTTGTAAAAATTTAATGAAAAAATATTGAAATTGATGGCAACCTTGATGTTGTTGGTTAACATGATCTCCAACATGACCCTGTTGAGACCCAGCCCCAGAATGATGCTGCTGAGAACCAGACCCACAGTGACCCTGTTGAGAACCAGCAGCCGTTGATTGCTGGCCTTCAGGGGAATAAATATCACCCCCTTCCCGCACCCTGCTACTTCGACCGGTTGAACCTTGGCCACGCTCCATTGATGGAGTAGAAAGCCTTCTCCTCTTGCCTCCTACAAATTAAAATATGAAACTTATTAACAACTAATTTCACTCACAAAGTTAATAAAAAAATCAATTCCATACGTACACACATGTATGGAGATTTAAGATTATATTTAAATACCATGAACATCCTCCAATCCCTGAGCCTCCATATGGGATTCGGCCGATATTCGTCTTTCATCCTCCATGATATATATCTATTGGTCAACATTCACAAAATAGATTTCAAAAAATCAATACCTCGAAGTAAAATCCAGTTTGGGGCTGTTAAATCCAGTATGTTCTATATTTCTTACATTTCTGCCCTCCTATTTTTCTTTCCAACTAAGGTTTAAAAAATAACATGAGAAGCAACATGAGACTTAGAACAATCATTTTCATTATCTATATGGAAGGCAAGAATGATTATATCCCTTTGAGCTCAAGGGTATGTAGTTTGTCAATTTTTATCATATATTTTTTGGCAAGTGTAAATGTTTTTTTTATCTATAGTACAAGTCATGAGTTCCCCAATTTTACCTTATGTAAAGCATGATTCTAGGATTACTAAAATTTGTACTTGGTTTTTTAAGAATATATCAAATAAAGTTTTTGAGAAGCAAATATGGCTTTTTTCTTAGAATTTGGCACTTTGAATTTCCTTACCCATATTTCTTGTTAATGATTATAACCTTAAAATGGCTAATATTGGTTTGTCATCATCATCTAAAAATGACTTGGCACATGAAAATTTACCATGTCCATCATCATCACTTCACACCATCTCATACATGACCACTTCTACATATTATATGCATGAATTTTTGAAATGTCATCCTCTCTACCTATCCCATGAATGATTGTGACAACAGGTGAATAAAATACAATTTATAAGCAGAAGATAGTTTCTAGCTTGTCCTCCTCCATCCGACCCATAGCTAGTGATTTCTCAATTTTTCACTTCCAACTTTCTATTCTCGAAATTCATTAGCAGCTAATTTTATCGATAGCCACACCACTATACATATAATTATCATATACACTACTACATTAATGAACTCTACGTTGTTTGTTATTGTAAAGTTCAATAACAAACAATGTTAATTGAGTTTAGTAGTGTATATAACAATTTCTTTGACTTCCAAGTGTGTTGTGACTATTAGTAGAATTAACTACCAAAATGAATTTCCAAAATAAAATGTTGGAAGAAAAAAAATAGGCAATCACTGGATATGGAGTGCGTGGAGGAAGACAAACTTATATTGATCCCTTCCTTATCAAATTTCCTTTATTCACCTAATGTCACAATCAATCATGGTCTAGATAGAAGAGATGACCTACCATAAATTCAATCATATAATGTGTAGAAGGGTCATATGTAGATGGTGTGAAACGATGATTACAAACATGATAATTTTTCATCTACTAGGTCATTTTGAGATGATGATTACAAACTAGTGCTAGCCCATTAAAGGTTATAATCATTAGTGCCTAATGTGGGGTGGACAATTTAAATAAAGTTTGTATCAAAGTACAATTTAGCTCATTTTAGTCAAGGTTAGTTAGAAGAATTAGCTATTGGTTTCTACCTTCAATTTCCTCTGAAAATGAATGTGTACGTGCTTTTGAGAGAGATTAGAGACATTAGAGGAACAAGGTCCAAATTTTTGATGAAAATGTGCTATGAAAGTAAATGGTTTTAAAGGCAAGCATGTACAAGGCATAGTTGAGCCAAATGTTCTTTAAGAAGGGCCTAATTATTTGGGTCTTGGTTATGGAAAACATGGAAAATGCTCCAAAGCCAAGGAGGCTTGTGAGGTTTGTGTTCATGATGAATGGAACATGTACATAGTTTACCTTAAAGTTTTTGTGTTTTACGGATATTAAAATGAAGAACTTATATTTAGATCCATTCCAGAGATTGACTGCAGGGGCATTTACTAGATATGTCACCTTTCATAAAAGATGAGATCCAGAGGCTACCTGGCCCTTTACAGACTCTGCCTATAGAACTTGTAGAAGTAAACACTAGAGGCATTAAAAATATCAAAGAACGTTTTCATGCTCAGACATGGGAATGTGTCTTTCCCTACGCAAAAAAATAGTTCTTAAGGTAGTTAATCTTCATAGACAGGTCATCAAGCAAGTCAATGTGATCATCCCTCCTTCCCTCCCTTCTAAAATAATTATGTTTTGCGGGTCAAAAATCCAAAATATGGAGACAATTATCACCAAATCCAACGTACGATTATGCATGATGGAGAATATCTAGCGCTTTCCCTTGTTAAATATATTAACAAGGGAAAGCGCTAGAGATTCTCCATCATGCATAATCGTACGTTGATGCTTATAGAGTGAAAAAACTGAAAGAATCAACTTGTAGGGTCATTTTAATGGGGGTGGAGAATTCAGGTCTTTGCAAATTCAAAGTATGGTGCATGTTGCATGAAGCAAGATGTTGAAAGTAGAGTTATGTTAGACACACTTAAATGCAACAAATATGGAAATTTGTACATGAGCTCTATTATTTGACTTAAGAGTCAGTGGTTTGAAAAGGCATGTTTTGTCAACTTGTGTTTGGTTAATGGTTTTGTACACCAATATGTAAGAGTAGATGGACATATTCACATGATGTGAATTTTTTTTTTCTTTGAAGGAGAAAAATGATGTGCTTTCAATTTGATGGTTTTGTTTGTGACAAGACGTCACAAGATTTTGCGAAGGTCCACTCTTTAGCGAGAGCCTCATGATTACAACCTATCCGTGAGAATCAAATGGGAGTGCATCCTTATTATGAAAACAAGTAGGATTCTAAGCTACCTAGGACTCAAACCATCATTTTTAAATTTGAAATATAATGGTGTTGTTTCAATGCCTGAATCCACAACCCTACCACATGAAATAAATAATCTAATTACACATGAAATAAATAGTTATTTTCTCCAAAATTAAAAATATAACTTAAAACTAAATTCAATATAGTTGAAAGAAAAAGAAGCGCCATTGAAATGGTTTGCTGACAAATGGTTAGATTTCTTATCCAATTAAGGCCTAGCATGTATTTTGATGTTTCATTAATTTCTTTGCAAATTCAAAATATGGTGCATGTTGCATGAAGCAAGATGTTGAAAGTACATGAGCTCTATTATTTGACTTAAGAGTCAGTTGTTTGAAGAGGCATGTTTTGTCAACTTGTGTTTGGTTGATGGTTTTGTACACCAATATGTAAGAGTACATGGACATATTCACATGATGTGAATTTTTTTTTTCTTTGAAGGAGAAAAATGATGTGTTTTCAATTTGATGGTTTTGTTTATGACAAGACATCACAAGATTTTGCGAAGGTCCACTCTTGAGCGAGAGCCTCATGATTACAACCTATCCGTGAGAATCAAATGGGAGTGCATCCTTATTTTGAAGGAGAAATTTCAATAGGCTTTAGGAAATTTAATTTCAAGTCATTTAATTTCACTAAAAATAATTCAGAGGTACATGAAATGAATAGTATTTAGGAAGAACAATAGTCCCTCATGGAATATGAAGAAAGTAGCCACTTCATTTTGTATATATGCATGCTTTGAGTTACTCCTCAAAAAATTTCAAAACATGTGTATTTATTACTCTACCCATCCCGATTTTCATAGGATCCATAGCACATACATTTCTATATGCCCTAGTTGTTGTAAGGCCTAATTATTTCATCACTTTCAAAGGAATTACATCAGTTTTTTCTCCTAAATCTAGCATATAGTTGTGTAATAATATTTTATTTATTAGTAGGAATATATGAAAATGTAACTTATGAATTACATTTTTATTCCCTTGATTCATCTTTTATAACTTTATAGGATAATCCTCAAAAGTAGGGTCATCTACTTCATCAAATTTTAAGAACTTCTTAACCTTATATATCTTTATTTCATATTTGCATAACTTCCACAAATGGGATAGAAACAAGATATTTTCCAAGTGTTGCAGTAAACCAACATTAATTTCATTGTACACTCTTTATATAGGTATGGTTGAATGTTGTACATCTGGTACATAGATCAATTTGTTGTTTTCATTGTTTACTCTTAAACATTATTTGAAGTGGGAGCGAAGAGTTGGTTTCTTCCTAGGTTGGCTTACATTTCATTTAATATGTGATCCATCCCTTTCTCTAATTCATATTTTTATCTCTTCTATTAATTATGTTATTCTTTCTATGTATTGTTAGTACTAGGGGGTGAAATAATTTCTTATCATTTTCTAAGTGGTGAGGTCGTTTGAATCTCCAATAGTTGTGTTGGTGTGGTGGGAACCATGCTAGGAGTTGGGTATTCCATTTATATGGTCAAGGTACTTAGTGTATTAGGAGCATCCAAAATTCGGCGGATTGGGATCTTGATGAGGGGGATATGTCACTTGATGCATGAAGTGATGATGGTATTTGATGAGTAAAGGACACATATAGATGATATGAGTGTCTTTAACATAGAGCACTCAAGGGCATGGCATATACTAATTAGCCGAGTTCGTGACATAATAAATGGTGGAAGAGCAATCATCAACATATGAGGTTGGTGTAAGTGGTGGTGCTACTATTGAGGCAAGATGTATGGTGACCAACACATCTTGATATCGTCGGAGATTGAGACAATGTTGTGTATAATGTTTGTGTTTCACATAAATATACAAGAGGTCGTTGGTTCTTAAACCCTTATTACGTGATGAGGTGGAAACATCACATGATGGAGTGGGGAGAAATGGGGGTGCTTAAGGGGTATGAAGGATACCCTTCAACTCATGAAGCATGGGGCATGAATTGGTGGGATGACCTAATGTGTCTCAAAGGGAACACAGGGGACTAACCTTTGGGGTATTTTTGGTTGAAGGTTCTTTCTAAAATAAAAATTATAAATAACTATGGAACCTGCGTTACACTTTTGTGAGAATTGCAGGTTGAAATTTTTTTTCGGAGCTAGTTCGTGAATTCGTGAATTCTTATTTTAAGATGGTAGAACTTAAGTCTCAATTGTAATTGGATTCTTTCTAAAGTGTAATTCCAAGCTCATTAAGCATACTAGGTGACCAAATTTTTAAAGTAACTTGAGATTCACAACAAGAGATACACAACATGCACCACAATGTACACAATGTGCCCTTGTAGATAAGGATTTAGACAAATATACTTCAACAAGGATGGAATCAACCTTGAAAAAGAATGATATAATGGAAGCAATATATCAATACTAGTGCCCTTTTTCATTCCTTAATAGCTATGATGACCAAAAACTTGAAATGCTAGAGATTTTCGCACTTGAGTATGGAATGGACCAAAAAATTATTGACCGCAATTGTTTGGTGACCTTCAACTTTATGGAAAATGTAGGACTACAGGGAACTTCTCTTTGCACATGAAAGATGTAATTTCATTCCAATTACCAATAAATAATATGTTTTATTTCTGAAATTAAAAAAATAAAAAAAATATATATATATATATATATATATATATAATATATATATATATATAATATATAATATAATAATATATATATTATATAATAATATATATAATATATATATTATATATATAATATATTATGTATATATATATATATATATATATATATGTCAATGAATAAATATTAATTTGATGAAATACAGTTCAAAAAGTATTATACAATTTTGATACAAAATTGTAATTTCTTCATATTTAAAATAGACTTTTGAATACATAAATAAATTAAGCATCTGAAAAAACCTTGAAGACACTCAAATTTTACAAATTAAAAAGTTAAATCTATAATTCTTAAAATTCTTAAAAAAAAATAAAAAAAAAACATTGATTTATGGTTACATATCCTCTTAAAACATATACAACAAATTTTCTTCCATTGAATCAACACTAACTGTATGAAACCACAAAAACAGTATGCCTCTTAAAACATATACAACAAATTTTCTTCCATTGAATCAACACTAACTGTATGAAACCACAAAAACAGTATGCCTGTATTGAAGTCATATTGAAATCATAATAAAAACACTAAGCATTCATCCAAGTATAATTCAGAAATAAAAAAAAAGAAAAACAACCCATTCAACACTAACTGTATGAAACCACAAAAACAGTAGGGCCGTATTGAAGTCACATTGAAGTCATAATAAAAACACTAAGCATTCATCCAAGTATAATTCAGAAACCAAAAAAAAAAAAAAAAACAGCCCATTGTTCAGAAATAAAAAAGAAACAGTCTTGAATATTGAAATTTTATGGCAATCTGATATGTCCTTTTTCCCTGATAATATTCTGTCAAAAATTGAGTTATGTAGAGGAAATTTATATTCTGTCAAAATTTGAGTTCTGTAGAGGAAATAGAGGATGGAATATTAAATACAGCCCATTGTTCAGAAATAAAAAAGAAAGACAGTTGCCGGTTACTTTCAGAACTAAAGTTACTAGAACTACAAATGGTGTTGCCAGTGTACACGATTTTTTTTTTCAACAGAAGAAAAAACGTTGTTTAGATATTAAATCATTGGCAAAACAGTCCATACAGAAACCATGTACGGCTGAGGGGGAATATAGCCAGTCTCGACAGGAGAGAGGAATTCCTGATCAGGCAGAGAAAAAAAGAGCATCAGAAAAAGGATCCTCATCAGCCAATTCGTGAAACCATAGGCTCACCACAGCATACAGTGCCCAGCAAATAATACTGGCACCTAGGCGAAGTAGGATGGAAAAAAATAAACATATAACGGTAAAAACAATAAGAAAGGTAGCACTACCGACCTCTATGCTGTAACAGCGCAATAATGATACCAGGAGCACTACACGATGAGTGTAAAGTGGTATAGCGCAAGGGATGCAGACAAAACCAGTGCGCAGTAGCCAATATGACAGAGCAAGAAATATATGCAGACATGCATCGAGAGCAAACAAATACAGAGTAGGTGAAGAGCACCAAAACATTTACATAAAATAAAGAGATAGCCCAACGAGCCTACAATGGGAAAGAGAAGGAGGACTCGGCTCTGTTTCCGCTGATATATGTGACTGAGATATAACCAGTGTACATATTTTAACGATTTTCCACGTCAAAAATGTGTTTAAACAGACTTACCCGATGACCGAAGAGCGCGACCGTGGAAAACACGAGGAGCTGCGATGACGAGGTGAACCAGAACTCCAGAACGGCGAACTCCAGCATGGCGACGAGGTGCGACAACACTCCAGCACGGCGACAGCACAGCGACGAGGTGCGACAACACTCCAGCACGGCGACGAGGTGCGATAGTAACAAACAAAACGCGGGAAGAATAAAATGATTACATTCGCGGGCGATTTATTTATAGAAAATAGTTCGGCCAAACTATTTTAAATGTAAAAGTTCGGCCGAACTTTTATACAAGTTCGGCCGAACTTTAGTTGCCGATTTTCCAAACTCCGGTAAAAATTCTGTTTGCCCGCGCCGTCAGTAAACCGCCAGTCTAAACGGAATCACGAGTTCGGCCAAACTGTAAAAACAAGTTCGGCCGAACTATTAAATAGTTCGGCCGAACTCTATAAAATGTTCGGCCGAACTATTGCCGAAAAACAATTTCAACCTGCAATTCTCACAAAAGTGTAACCCAGGTTCACGTTTCCACCCTTACATTATGATTATCAT
This sequence comes from Pinus albicaulis, assembly GCA_034641835.2. NCBI lineage: Eukaryota > Viridiplantae > Streptophyta > Pinopsida > Pinales > Pinaceae > Pinus > Pinus albicaulis. The sequence goes on along the minus strand of CM076579.1, from coordinate 167,904,824 downwards.
TATTTTCAACCTAATCATTGTATGTGTCAACCTGTCGGATTATTTGCTAGTTCAAAAATTAAGAATGAATTACATTATAAAATGCGAGGGGTATTTTTAATTGATCAATTACTTATTGATATCAATCTAGAAACCTTTATCCACCTTTTCTACAAATTTCAAGATACTTATAAATCATTTGAAAAGGATGTGATCTTTAATAATCACCATATTCATGAGTTTAGATCATTTGATTCATTTTTTAAGCTCAAATTCCCCCCCCTTCCATTATGATTTAGATCATCAAACTCTATTACAAATTTTCGATATTAATCATGAGTTGGTCAGTTGTCTTAATTCTGATATACATATAATAGATTCATTTAAGGATTTTCCTTCTTTTTCTCTTCATTATGGCAATCAACATCTCACAAGGGAAAATAACAATTTCTATAAAACCTTAGAAACAATTGATGTCAATACTTTCCATATTTCACAATTTTCAAAAACATAACCTTGGTGGATCCTTAAAGGTAATATCTCTAACCCTTTAGATTGTACATATTTCGATAGATTTTATTTTCAATGAGAAAATCATTTTAGCATAAAATTTTCTAATCATAAATTTCTTTTATTTTTATTCATAGGAATTAACATGCATAAAGATTCTAGGATTTCTGTATATAATTTAATAATTAAGATTTATCTTTTCCTAACACATGTAATGTATATTTTTGCAGGTAATAAAATTAGTTCTTGGTTACATTGGAAATATGACTATACCTAGTCATTTTCCTTCAAAAGGTTTAAAGTAGGAATAAATTTAACTTTATTTCATTTTTTTGTTGTTTTCCAAAATAATGCAATTATGATATTTTAATGAATAAAGATGGGACCTTATTATACATTTAGTTGGCATCTTTGAGGTTTTCATTGGTAAAACAATTTTTACATTTGATAAATGAAAAACCCCACATTCTAAGATGTTAACTCAAATATAGGGCTCATTTCCAATTTTCACTCATATAATTGCAATAAGATTTGAATTTACATTTTAAATAATGGTTAATTAATAAAAGGATCTCACAAGACAAAAATTCAAATGATGGCATACAATATTTTATCATTCACATTATTCATATGTCAATTCCTTTTTATGTTGTCATGTGAAGAATCCTTGTAGAATTGCTTAGTGTCTAGATTCAATAATTCATGATTTTCAACATATCCAAACTTAGAGATAAATATAACTGCTCTTGCCTATTTTTATATACTCTTCATGCGAAGATGTCAAGATTCACAAGGTAATTTGGTATGCATTTTTCTCAGGTCTGTGTACATGTTGTTCTTCATTTCTCCTTTATTCCTTTTTTTTCTCTTTTAGTTATATTTTCTTATCGTTGGCTTCTTTTATTTTGTAGGTTTTTACGAGTGCAATTTAAGGATTTGGTTTTGCCAGCGAAAGAAATTTAGAAAAGAAAATCACCATGATCCATATAGGGAATTCCTTTTCCTTTTCAAAATTTTGCTTCTTACTTCATTTAAAATTTTTTGGAAACTAATTGTTAGTCTTATTCTTAAAACATGATCGTTAAAAGACTTGCAAGATAAGTTTTAAGAAAAATTGGCAAAAAATTGAAAATTCCTATTAAAACATTCGAATTTATAAATAAATAAATAAATAAAAACCTACATAAAATAAGAGCAACACTTAATAAATATCTTACAAGATAAAAAATTTTATTTTAAAACATATTCTTCATTTTACACTTTTTATCTTGCAAAGATTTTTCTCATGATCTATTCTCTTGATGGTCTTCTTTCTGATTTGCTTTCTTACATTTAATTTGATTCGATTTTAATAAACTCAAGAACATGATGATTTAATATATATATATATAATAATAAAAATAAAATAAAAATAATAAGACAATAGCTTGACTTGACATATATTTGTAAACACAAACTTAATATTTTTGTCAAGACATCATCATCTTCTTTGAGTTGTTTTCATTTCATGTTTTTGTTTTTAAGAGCTTGTTTGGTTTCATTTTTAGTTCTTTAATTTTCATTTTTTCCCCTCTCAATGGAGTTCATTTCACGATAGATCATTTTTAATTATTTTGAAAATCCTCATACATATTCTTTTAGTAGTATTATCAACTGTTAGTAAGAGAAATTTTTTTATTCAACTTTGGTTTCATTCATGGGAAAGTATTAACTCTATATTTAAAATAATTATAGGGTTAAAGGAAGAATATCGAGTTAATTTTCAAAATTTCTTCCATTTGGATTTTAATTTGAAACTCTGATTGTTTCTTTATTATCATTTTGACAATCTCAATCTATAACATAAGAGTTTATTTTTATGAAAACTTATCTTAATTTCAGCTTTAGCTAAAGTAACACAAAGCAATATCAAAAGTTTAGTTTTTAAGCTCTTCCATGCCATCCCAAATCTCTTAAAGAGATAATTTGTCACCCCATCTATTATCGCCAATTATCAAAGTATAAATTAAAAGCTACAAGAACCTAAAAGATAGGGGGTATCTCTACAGATCCAACCTACCATGATCATGGGTTCCGATAATTATGACATTGTTAATATGATTACCACGTCAGGACAATGTCTCATAACTTTACATTGTAAGATAAGAGGTCTCATCATGAGCCAGCTTGATCATGACTATCAAAACATGTGAATGGAATTTTCATGATATGGTCACCAAGCTATGGAAATGGTTCTCGGGTTTTTAATAAAATAAAATTTTTTCTGAATATTAAAACATAGATGGGATACTGACACCTTGGGCTAAGAGGTAACCCTGTCGAAGCTATAGACGCTTGCTGGCAGTAGTGGTTTTACCTATTATTACAAGAGTTCATATTTATCACTAAACAAAACAAAATATTTGTGTTCTTTAAGTTTAAGTTGTCATCAAAGAGTTTTCTTTGATCAACTCTCTTATAGTCAATATTTACAAGAAATACAAAATGATAGTATTTTTATTTCATTTAAGAGTTTCGAAGAAAATTATGAATCTTAGCAATTTGATTTAAATTGACTTCTATTTTCTTTTTTCCTTGGAATTTTATAATCAATTTGAATACAGATAATTGGTTCTTCCTAGTATGTTGCCATTGTTGTGGTGAAACATAACCCCCCCATTTTTCACTTATAAATGAAAAATGGGGACCCTTTTTAATTGATCACTTGATAGTACTATTATTTGATTTTGAGAATGAGGAAAGGTCTAAATAAGTTTGATTTTTCCTTACCTCTCCTCATTTGGATTAGTTGTTGTGAAATACACTTGTTTGAAGATTGGATTTGTTTTAGCCATTTTTGGTCTTTTATTTTGTTTGATTTTTTTAGATTGTTTGTGAATATTTATCACGGAGACCCTTCATTTTCCAACTCCCTTCTTTATTGGCATTATGGAAAAATTCTCGACTTTTTGAATCTTTACCACTTGCCTCACGGTTGTACGATCATGTTGGTTTTGATTATATTTTGTACCTCCTTGTTGGCTTTTGCATTCATGGAAATATTTTCACAATGATCGATTAAAGACAAAGGGGCACCTTCGGTTGCCACATCACCTCGCATTTGGTATTTGATTTCACTGATTGGAATTTCCTCCACATAACTTGGCACATCATTTCACATTCCACGTTTAGAAATATTGATTGTTTATCTCCTTCACTTGGTTTTACATATCCATTAATAAAGGAGTGAATCATTAATTTACCATATTATCCATTTTTATACCTTGTACATAAATGTATATAATTTCATTATTTTAATCATTTATAAAATCATTAGATTAATTTAAAACTATATTTATTTTCTTTAATTAAAACATCAATATCCCAGAAAAAAAAAAAAAAAAAAAAAAGCAAAACAAAACATTTTATTTTGAATATTGTAAATATAAATTGTAAATATATTAAATTTTGTTTTTAAAACAAAATAAAATCCCAAAAAACATTTTTTAGCAAGAAAATCAACATTTTTGTAAAGAATTTGACATATTGAATTCTAAAAAACGCTCAAAGATCGGCTAAAATAATTTTCATAAGAGATGGGAGATTTGACATATATTTTGGATTTGTTTTGTTAGCATTGGATCCAAATGAATTATTAATAATCAATTCCTCCACGTTTGTAGGGAAATGAACAATTTTTTTGGTGCTAAAATAAAACATTTTCCCCTCCTTACAGGTGGGTACTTTGCTCATAATTTAACATTCGCTCCAAAATCATGATACATCAGTTCACTCTCAATTAGTAGATTATACGTGGATTAAACCAGTGCAGATTACATCAATGCACTCCCAAATTAGCAGATTTCATACGGATTTAACCAGTGCAGATTACATGCAGATTATACCAAGAAAATTTGGGATCTTCCAATTCTAATACCCACCCAGATCATACAGTTCTTGAATGCCAGCTTTCTCCAAAAAATCGCAAAGATATTTCAAAACTGTCATCACTCTCCAAAATCTCGAATCCAAGGCTCATGATTCATCACATGGGTTCTGCATTATCCAAATATTTATAATTTGTTTTGATTTGCAAGTGAGAAAATCACTGTTACAAAACATTATAGGTTTAATCATTACGTTGGTCGGCACAAACCATAAATACACACCCATATTTGTGGAAAAAATATCTGGAAGTATCCCAAAGGCAATGCATTCAATTAACCAAATTTTCCAAAATGGATTGCTCAAGTTTTTACTGAATCAACGGTTTCGATATATACAAGCATCCTTGCAACAATGAGATTTCAATTTTTTTTTAATAGAGGGATTAAAATAATTTCTAAAATTCCTGGCAAGTTAATAAACAATTCTTGAAAGCGGAAAGCCAATGAAAAGAAATTTAAATCACTATCGAAGTTTTAAAACGATTTCAAGAATTATCAAATAGAAAAAGCTTGCAGAAAAAGGGAAATTATATGCATTAAAATAATATATTTAAGCTAGATTTAATATTTTATTTAAGTTTTTAGATTTTATTTTAAATTTTTTTATTTTTATATAGTTCCATTTTATTATTTAAATCATATTTGTATAATTTTTCTTAATAATTTTTGGTTGAGATTTTACAAAAAGTTCTGGAAACAAAAATCATGGAATCTAAAGATGAGGAATAATGTTGGACTTGAAGCCTTAGCTCAAGGAAAAGGAAAAAAACTAATTTGTTTGGCTATATAAGAAAATAAAAAAAAACATTAGGGGGGAGGCTGGAAGGAGACTCTACAGGACCAGAAGGATAGCCATTCTACTAGGGTTATGATCCAGCACAAGAGATTTCTCTGTAATTGATCAATTTGTGCTTTTGCACTATTGCGGAGTGTTTAGTGTTTAATTGCTGAGATTGTAGAGAATCTATGATTCTATTATAAAGTGAATTTTCATTATTGCGGGTACTTTTATTCAGGGCTACAGCTGCTCTCAAGACTGCGGTAATGGGATTTTAATATGATTTTAATTTATTCTCATTATTGTGTACTATTACCATAAATGAAGGATTGTTTTATTACTATTAAAATTTCATTTTTGTTTTGATCTCAAATTCTAGAAAGTATTATGTTTCTTTGATATCATGCATTATTGTTGTGTCATTAATATTTTACTATCGAAGTCTTGTTAAATATATATTTGCAAGACAAAATCAGATCGAAATGAAATTCTTATTCATTCAAGTATTCCTGTGGTGGTTGATAACTATTTATTAATCATTTACAGGTTTATTTTGTTTTCACTTTTATTGATTAACGTGAATTTTTTTCCCTTTAATTAATACAAAAGTTTCGTGATGAATTACATCAGTCATTCCCCCTATTTTACTCAAATTTCTCTCGAATTAAAAATAGATAATTATCCCTTTTCAATTTGAGATAGGATTTAAATTAGTATTTAAATTAGTTTTGTATTTATAGCTTAATCATGCAACAAGGCCTCTTTAAAGACACACACTCAGTCAGGTGAGGTTTAGTCAAAAAAAATTTATTGGTCTAAATCTTTAATTTTACATCATTAATAGATCATTAAAAAGAGTTATAATTATATATTTTGTATATATTATTTTGATTCTTTTTTAAGATTGTTTAAATTAGTTCTTTTGATAAATCTAATTATAGAATTTAACCTTTACAAGTTAGTGATAATTAGTAATTTCTTTTCACTATCAATAGTATTAGAAAGGTTTAGATCTAAATAGATTTAATATTTATTAGGATCAATCTAATTAAATCTATTAATGATATTATTAGATTTAATTAATAATTAGTTTATGTTTTAGTTAAATATATACATTTCATATTAATATTAACATAATTTTAATAAAATAACATAGATTTAATATAATTAATACAAGTTATAGATTGCATTAGATTTATGATAAATATTACATAAAATAACTTAGCATGTTATGGATATATTAGCTCTTAAATTCTAGCCCAGATTAACTTTGGGGTAGATCTTCGTGGTAGTTTAGTTCTATCATTAAAAAAAGCATAAGGGTCATTCTCTTACCTAACCAGTAAGAATAATCGACATGACATCCATCTCTATTGGAAACTAGAGACACATCTTAAACAAAGGGAAAAAAGGGGAAAGCTAACTGGACCTAATATTATCCAGTCGAAGCCACCATCCCAAACAAAAAATTAGTTGTACTAAGGTCCGGACTGGGTGGTTTTCCCTAATGTTGAACCTAGGATTTTAAGGGCTTCAACACAACACCAGTAAGGGTTCATAAGAACCCCATGATAAAATTATACCTCCAAGACCCCAGCATGATGGAAAAACTACTCTTGTTATTTTATCAATTAAATTATCAAACTGGTTCACTGCTTCCTTAAGCTCAATCAACTTCTTTTATGTAGACTTCCTGTAATCATTCTTAACAATCATCTTATTAATTTCCAGAGCATATAAAATCCCGTCTTTAATTTTATTTTCTTCCAAATCTTGATCTGTTTTGGAATCAATGAAATCAATGAATTTTCTTTTCCCAATGGTGCTTTTAATTGAATTTTTCTTGTCTATCATGACTTTTTCTTCAAAATCCCTAATAATACTTATTTCCTCTGCAACAACAGTTAGAAAACCCCAAATTTCTTTCATTTCTACAATGATATCATTCCAGATGATATCCTTAGCCTGTATTAGGGATATATTTCCCTTCAATTTTTCTTTGAGATTTTTACTCTCATCATCAGAAGTCTGGCAATCTATTATGTATTTACTGACTTCTCCCTCTATGGCTTGTATGATCTTTGTTGCTATATCCAAATAAACTTGAGCCTTTTTTCAATCTCTCTCTATCATCTACAATTCAGTGGTTAATGGAGATGTTAGTGCTAATGGATATTCACTACCAGATGGAAAAAAAAAGTACAGGTATGAGATTCATTGTGATTCTGCAATGAAAATGCAGTTTGATTTAGTTTGGTAATTTCTTCTTCCTTTTGCAAAAGATGATGAAGAAGTTTTTCTTTCTCATTTTCTACCTCTGCAACCACTGCTACCATGGAGTTTTCTCCTGTAGGCAACTGCAAATTTTTGTTTAGCACAGAGATTTTTAATTCAGCACTTTGCAGAAGCTTCTGTACAATAGACCTATCATTGGGATCTACCCCAATCTTATTCGTTCTGGATTTTCAAAGCCTTGGAATTTTCTTTCTCTAACTTCAATTGCTTGATCACTTTTCCAAGAATATTTTCAGCCTCTAGTGCCATTGCATTGGTTTTGATTAGGTAATTTACAATTAGTTGACCTATTTGCATATGTAGATTTACTTTTTCAAGAAATGGAATTTTCTTCACATTTACAGTTAGATTCATAGTATTGAAATTATTGGATGAACCAATAGACATATCAGAGGGATGTGAAAGGGAAATCTTAAATTGATCCTTTTCAAGATCCATTGCAGTTAGAAGTCTTGTTTTATCTGGGTTTATTTGGTACTCAGCTTGAGCCTCCAGCCTTGCCTTCATTTTCTGATTTCTTTCTGCAATTTGGGCAAACATTTGTTTAATTAAAGGCACTTGTTCCTAAGTTCTTTCAGTATCCTTGGTGAAGCAGGGACATTTTTCTCATCTCCCAATCTTAATGAGAAACCACGTTGAGCATCAACAAAATCCTCACTGAACTTTGTTCTCTTTTCATCCATCTTTTCTTCATCCTCTGAATCAATCACTACTTCTTTACCTTTTTTGTTTGAATTCTATGATATGATAGGATTCTATACATTTGAGTTCACTAAACCTACAAAAACTTTACTTGCCATTTTTTCTGTATCAGGTTTGCATTCATGAATGAATGTTGAATACCCATTTTCAATTCTCCTATTAGAAATCACACTATGAGGTTCATAAGCCCACTTCTCTCGTAACAGTAGGTGCATTTAATCTAACATCTTAAAGGCTTCATCAATTACTTGTCTCATATTAACTATAAAAGGACCAAGAGTCATTGGTAACTTAAACATGTGACATTTATTCATAGGAACAAAGTCTATTTGATCCATGTTTAAACTTTTCCTAATGAACTCCAAAGCGAATAATCTCATAGGCACAAATACAGGAATCCTATAAGTTACTACACCAGCTCCATAAAGTCCAATTTTATAATAGTCTTCAAAGACAAACCAATCACCAAAATTAAAATCTATCCCCAACTGCAAAAAATCTTGAGCTTTTGGCAAAAAGCACGGGAGAAAAATTCCATTTAAAATTTTATAAGTAGTAGACATAAAATAGCTAAAAAAAACAAACAAGCAACCATCATTCTATTCTTTCCTCACTATGTCTGTCCAAAATACTACTCAGTGCCTCTTCTTATTCATATCCATTATATTTAACCCCAGATGCATTAATTCTTCTACGTTTTGATATAAAAAGTGGTAAATAACAAAACAAGGAAACTTGAATGAACTCGTCAGTGATAAGCCCATGAGCTGAGAGTTGACAACTTCTTGCCAATAAGATGGAATATCCAGCACCACTCCTGGCTTCATCATCAAGGCGAAAATTCACAGAACTGATTTTACCACTGTACTGTTATCATCCATTCCCAAAATATTTGCAATGCACCTTAGCATTGTTCTGAATTCTATAACAAAAACATCCATGGGGAATTCTTTATTATCAGGTGCAAAATGTTGTGTATTTGGCTTCAGAAAAAAAATATGAATTGGTTAAAATATTTACCTACAAGACTATCATAATGTGCCATTAAGGGATCATCAATAAATTGGACATATGTAATATCCCCAAATTGGGATTGCTAGTAAAGCATGCCTGAAAAACGCATTTTTCAGGAATGTATGCTAAAAAAATCAAGATTATACCTTGTATATATTATATCTAATAATATAATATCAAAATACAAGAGGAAATTAGAAACCAAGCAAACTAGGTGAGATAAACAAGCCTCTCACACCTAGAATGGATGGAAGATGCCCAATAATGGGACTGCAGCAATATGTAAACACATTTTTAGAGCTGTAGAAAGATATTAATCCATGTAATGTGTCAATAAACACTTTAGCATCCATTTTATGTACAACAGCTAAAATCATGATCCATTCTACCCACAAAATATGGGGAAAGGCAGCAAATTAAGCCCTAAAAAGTTTAATTTTAGATATGTGAGTAAAAATATAGGAAAATGATGATTGGATCCCTTATAATATGTTATAGGGGATTCACATGTAAACTTTCAGCTAAAAAAAATCATTCTAGCTATGTTAAACAGGTCTCCCACTCATGGTATGGCTAGAAAAGGCCCAATCCCCATGACTTGACTCAACTAAAAATAACTGAAACTTATACAGTGTTATTTTCTAAATTTTTATGAAAAAATATGAGGGAATATACATGAATACATGGTACTACATCAGATCATGGATTTTATTGCTCAGATCATGAGAAAGTGGAACAATGGATGAAGAAACCCTCAAGAATGAAGTGCTGCAACACTTTATTTCTCTACAAAAAGAATGTACAGTGTAATATTCAGGGGTTTCAGCAGATGTACATTATATATCAGATCTAAGACAGATATTTTCACAAAATATCAGATTATAATATATCGGTACATTAGATTGTCTTCAATTTACATTCCCCTTGGGGATTTCAGCAATACATGAAAGAACAGGAGAAGATTTGAGTTTTCCTGCAGCAGATCTATAAAATGATTCAGAAATTTTGAAGTAGATGCAGCAATGAATCAGATCTAAAATATACAAGGATTGGTTGGCCAATCCATGGATCACCACAATGCAAGGAAGACTCCTTTACACCAGACATCACTTCTCCAACTGAATGTTGGAATACCCTACAACCCTACAACTAAAAATAATGCAGTCTAAGAGGATAAATTGTGCTATGGATTTGAAGCACAAATTGGCCTAATGCCAAGATCAAGAATTGAATCCCAAGCTGCTAATACACTCTTCCAGGAGGTTAAAAGATACACTCACTCAGAAGAGGCACTATTATAATCTAGACCTAAGTAGATCTAGTCTCCACTTGCTGCAGCTCACTGAAACAAGTAAATCACAATAGGATTTATGCTATCTAAGGGAGATGGAGCTTGGCCAAATTCCTGATAGTGGAAGAGTAGTACAATGCCCTCCAAGAGCTCCTCAATGGAAGGAGCAAAAATCCATAAGCAGGAAATTCTCACAATTCTTTGCTAAATAGCCAAGAGAATGAGATATGTATAAACAGACAATATACTCTGAAAATATAATATCATCTACAACCTTCTATTCAGCCTTCCCCTTCCTTTTATAAGATGAGATCTTTGGCAAACCCTAAACCACCTTGATGAATTATCTATCCATACCACATGTGAGGCCCGCTAGATACTGCGTTGTCCTCTGCAAAGTAACATAGTACATCTAAGTACATTTTCTATATATTTATTCAAGGTTGACCCAGTATCATAGCTCAAACTCATTCACACCTGCAAGTGTTTATTTTAAATGGCCTAGATTTGTCCCTGTTCACATAGGCATAGATTTATTCATTGTTTTTCAAGAGTTTTATTGTCTCATAATTCATTGTGGTGTGAGAAAATCAGACAAAATTTAATATTACCCTTAGCTTCGGCTAAGTAGGAATATTACAGTCCTCCCCTCCCAAATGTTGCTTGTCCCAAGAAGTCACCTCCCACCATGGTAACTCCAAAAAATATTCCTCCACCTTGAGCTCCTGCAAAGAAGGTGGGTTGAAAAATTGAACATGGTAGACATAGGTTCCTACCCCATGCTGTCCTCCTCTCCACTTAAGATAAATGTAGAGTGTTTGCTAATCCTAGGCTGCAATGATGTTGCCTTCAAGAGGCAAGATGAAGACTAGATCTCTAAATATCTCCTCCCCAAAATTGTGGATCAAGCTGGCCCAAACCATTCCATTGTGATGGATGGGAAATCATCACCATATGGTATCTCATCAAACTCTTGGCCCACCCCATAAGGAAAAAAGTGTTTGGTTGTGGTAGCCATACCTCCTCTCATGTTCCCATTAGAACATGTAATGCAGAAAATGTGGGAATCCTCTTCCCCAAAGAACACATCTAGCCAATGTGTTTCCTCTCCAATCATGCTCCTCACAAAATCAAGACCAACATCAGAAATTGGTATCATGATTAGCATCAAGGAAAAGAACATATTGAAGGCTTCATATGGTGCAAGAAGGTACCAACAGTCTCCCATGAAGTTACAACGTAGTTTTTCCAATTGCAGCTTCAGAAAATTACAAGGCAAGTGGGTGTTGGATACATGGTGGTCTATGTATGTTATTTGATTTACTAATGAATAGGAGATGGCCGCACAAAAAAAATGAACATACATGAAGTAATACAACACTTTCCCATGGCCATATAAGAGATGGTTGTCTCTATCATACAATTTGGCCCAATGTTGACCATGGAGCTCAATGAAAAGCTTTCCCTCTTGTGGAGCAATGCACTGCATAAAATTGGTAAGAGTATACAGATTACTAAATGCAACAACAATATCCTTACCATGTGCTAAGAGCAAGATCATGATAGGGTCCATAAAAAAATACTCCATAAGGATATGACATACTCTCATGAAGAGAAATGAATCATGTGCTACATGAGGATCCATCCTCTTGTACTTGGAAATCCAAGCCAAGAAGAACATAACACAACAATAGATGTCTCCATCCATTACTCCATCTTTTTCACCTCCTCCTTGTCCATCAAGTGCACCAAGAGTGGAATGATCCTGGGAACACTCCATCCAGAATTTCATGCTCCAAAGTGATAGCGTTGTTGGCCCATGCAAATAGGCTCCTGCCAATACATAGCTCCTTTCTTTGACATTTTCATTGTCAAAGACATTTTCCATAATGTTGCTACAAACAAGAAGTTCCTTTCAGAGTGGAAGTACTCCCAGATCATCCAAGTCTAAGGACATAATGCCATTTCCTCCTCATGCAACATCATGCAGTGTGTGAGAGCAACTTTGCTCTTGCTCTCCCAAGAATATCCAAAGCAACAAATGATTTTGCTGCTTCCCCATACCTCCATCATATAAATAATGTAGTGAAAACATGGTTATTGATATGAAGAAAGTCATATCAACACAATGTGCCCATACTAGTTACTTCTCAATGATGCAAGTATCCTGCCACACATCTTTCCTCCACATACCCTTAGAAAGAGGATGATGGCCAAACTCTTCCAGAAGTAACCAGTGCAACCAAGCCTCCTATTTCCTGGTATAATAAATTTGGAAGTAGCTCACCAGCTTCTTGCTATCCATCCACGTCCACTCAACCAATTGTGGGTGCCTTCCATCTTCTCCTCCCTTAGCACTCTCCCAAGGAAGACTGTCATTCTCCCAAATCAAATTTTTGCTCTTGCATTTCATGGGATGTTGAAATTTGATCTTCTCAAGGATCAATTTGACCCCATAAGGACCCAAATAGGTGGTAGGAAAAAACCTCCCATCATTATGTGTATGGCTCAAGAAGTGTCCAACACACACATGAGAGACGTTATCCATCCGAAGATGTCCTCCAGCATCTATTTGTTCCTCCTTGCATCCATGAAGATCCAAGGGTGAGAAGGAAAGAGCCTCCTTAGACTATTGAAGAACTTTTCACTCCATGAAATGTTGAATTTCACCTTTCATGGGATCTCTTGATGAGACCTCCTCCTCATAAATGGTCTTCCAAAACCAGTGAGGCCTTAGAACTGCTGCAGGTAGAAGTTTCCATTTGAGCTAGGAAGTGCTCATTAAGAAAGTATCATTTCGAAAGGAGAAAGGGTTTCTCACTTCATGATGTCTACTATCTACTATTCTCTCATCCTCTGCTAAACATGAAGGCTCTTCCTCCAAGGTTGTCAAAGCACTGGTACATGCTTCCTCAAGAGGTGGTGAGGATCTCTCTTCTTCTAGCTAAATGAACTGAGGTAAAGCTAGAGTCTCCTTGGAGGCTCTAGATTTAGATTTGTATTCAATTAGGATCTCATATTCCAAGTGTCCTCTATGTCCCTTATCTTCTCCTATTTGAGAATAGGAAGTGCATGACTCTCGCTCTTCTTGAGAACCTCTAGGAGTTTCACTGCAACTCTTCATCTGCTTAACCTCCTGAGGGAGGTCCTTTCTGGATTTGAAAAATGATGAGAGTAATCTCATATTCTTCATCATTCTGATATTATTCTGTATTCTTGGGCTGACCTTCATAGGCTGAACCAAGAAATATGCTCTGATACCACTGTAATATCCCCAAATTGGTATTGTTAGCAAGGCATGCCTGAAAAATGCATTTTTCAGGAATGTATGCTACAAAAACCACGATTAGCCCTTGGATCTATTATATATGATAATATAAGATCCAAATCCAATATTAAATCATAAACCAAGCAAAATAGGTGAGATAAACAACCCTCTCACACCTAGAATGGTTCGAAATTACCCAATAATGGGACTGCAGCAATATGTAAACACAATTATGGAGTTGCAGAAAGATATTTATCAATGTAATGTGTCAATAAAAATTTTATCATAAATTTTATGTACAAAAACAATAATTAGGATCCATTCTACCGACAAAAGATGGGGAAAAGCAACAAATTAAGCCCTAAAAAGGTTAATTTCAGATATGTGCATAAAAATAGAGGAAAATAATGGTTGAATCCATTATAATATGTTATAGGGGACTCACATATCAAATTTCAGCTAAGAAAAATCATTCTAGCTATGTTAAACAGGTCTCCCACTCCCGGTATGGCTAGAAAAGGCCCAATCCCCATGACTTGACTCAACTGAAATTAACTGAAACTTATGCAACGTGATTTTCTAAAGGTTTATGATGAAATATGATTGAATATACATGAATACATGGTATTACAATGGATCATGGAGTTTATTTCTCAAATCATGAGAAAATGGAAGAATGGATGAAGAAACCCTCAAGAATGAGGTGTTGCAACACTTTATTTCTCTGCAACAAGAATGTACAGCATAATATTTAGGGGCTGTAGAAGATGTAAATTATATATCAGATATAATACAAATTTTTGCACAAAATATCAGATCTATAACAGATCGGTACACTATATTGTCTTTACTTTACATTCCCCTTCGAGATTTCAGTAATATATGAAAGAACAAAAGCATATATGAGTTTTAATACACCAGATATATAGAATGATTCAGAAACTCTGAATTAGATCTATCAATGAATCATATCTGAAGTATACAAGGATTGGTTGGCCAATCCATGGATCACCATAGTGCAAGGAAGACTCCTTTACACCAGAGATAACTTCTCCAAATGAATGTTGGAATACCCTGCAACCCTGCGACTGTAAATAATGCAGCCCAATAGGATAAACTATGTTGTGGACTTGAAGCACAAATTGGCTTGATGCCAATATCAAGAACTGAAGCCCAAACTACTAATAGACTCTTCCAGGAGGTTAAAAGACACACTCACGCAGAAGAGGCACTAGTATAATCTAGACCTAAGCAGATCTAGTCTCTACTTGCTGCAGCTCATGGAAACAAGTAAATCACAACAAGATTTATGCTATCTAAGGGAGATGGAGCTTGACCAAATGCTCGATAGTGGAAGAGTAGTACAATGCCCTCCAAGAGCTACTCAATGGAAGGAGAGAAAATCCCTAAGCAGGAAATTCTCACAATTCTCTGCTAAACAGCCAAGAGAATGAGATATGTCTAAACGAACAATATACTCTGAAAATATAATATCATCAACAACCTTCTCTTGAGCCTTCCCCTTTCTTTTATAATATGAGAGCTTTGGAAAACCCTAAACCACCTTGATGAATTATCTCCTTTCACATGAGGGCCTCCTTCTAGAACTGTGTTGTCCCTCCATGAGGTACATTGTATCTAGACTGCGCTGTAGATTTGGTCAAGGTTGACCCAGTATCATAGCTCAAACTCATTCACACCTGCAAGTGTTTATTTTAAATGGCCTAGATTTGTCCCTGTTCACATAGGCATAGATTTATTCATTGTTTTTCAAGAGTTTTACATGTCCTCCTTGGTTCATTTATTCAATTAACAGAAAATGAAAAAAAATTGAATATTCCTCTTAGCTTGGGCTAAGTAGGAATATTACAACCTACGACTTTGAATCAGTGTAACAGATATATTGATGAATTAATTGGGTTGATACATGCAGAACATTTTTCCCTTGACAATTCATTACAAAACATTGTTGAGGGTACATAACAGACACTAGCCAATACACAAATTCAGGAAAAAGGTGTGTTCTTGGGATACATGTAGACAACACACCTATTTTAACCATGGCAGTGTAAATTAGAGAATTTTTATCATTTAGGCAGACCTGTTGATAAAATGAAAGTTTTTCTAGAGAACAAATGGTATCCTAGATATCCCTCTCAATTTCCATGAGAGGAATGTGACTGGAAGAACCTGAAAGGGATGGACGCTTGACCATAGTTTAGCTTGGGGTGACAAAAAATTGACAAGGTGGCAAACAAAAGAGAAAGACATAGTGCAGACACAGCTTCAAACAGAAATTAACAACAATAACCTTAGAAAAATGAAAATCTGTCTTAAATAGGTGGCACAGGCTTAAGAATTAAATGCTGAAGAGACGCGCCAAAAGAACATTGAAAGTACTCCGACATGGATCAAATATGTCACTAGCTGGCTGGTTACGTCACTGTAGGAGGTCTCAAGGTATGGGGAGCTCGTCGTGTTCATGCCCCCGCAGTGAATCTTGATCGTTGATCTGGATCGGCCCCGCAGTCTATAGGGTCAACTGCGGAGGCACCCTCCTCGTTAACCCGTGCACTGAAAGTGTCCGCGGGTTGACACTTTTATTCCCTATTTGATAAATCATCAGATCTCGCTCCATAAGATGCTGACTTTTTAATCTGTGCATTGGGACCCGCTTCCACAAAATCTTAAACTATTAACTTTAGACTTTGATGCAACAAATATTACATTTTTATGCCGAAGTATATAAATATTTATACTTTAACATATATTTTAATAATTTTCTATTTTTTTGTATTTTTGAGAATTAAAAATAAAGGATATTTCAAATGAGCCACAATAGTCATGATGGCCTAGTTCATTTCATAAAATCATTGTTTACTCTTCCTATAATCTAGTTCTAGTTTAAGTGTCTAGTTTGTAATTGCAATATCTACAATATTATCTGTGTAGTGTTAATATTTGAATGTCCATGATAATCCACTAAGATGACATGTTTAAAACTCCATATTTATGTAGAAATTCTACATGTTTTTTTGAATTTGTATGTGTAAATATCAACCTTATATCGCAAAGTGTGATAGATTCAGAAGTTGATTTTGTTGTATGGTTGAAATAGGTATTTTATGAATAAAGAATACATTAGGATGCGAGGCTTTGGACCAGTGTTTCCAGAGTGTATAAGAGAAGCCCCTGGAGCACCATTTCTCATAAAATATTTTTGATATGGTGCTCTGGGGATCCTTCTCGAAACTCTGGTCACACTGGTCCACAACCTCACATCCTAAAGTATTATTTTCTAATATTCCTAATTAGCGACAGCTAATCGGAATATTTGATTTTGTTTAGTTGTCATCTATAGTTTGTAAGTGAGTGAAGGGGGTCTAACTCACTTAAGTGAAATAAGACATCCACCTAGTAGCACAACGTTGTGACTTAAGTGGGAGTCAATGGGGGCCTAACACCACGTAGAGGAGGGGGGCCTACGTACACTCTAGAAGCTTCTACAAGCTTCTGTGTAGATGAGGATGAGCATATGGAGGAGAGAGAGGCTGCATTGGGTTTTGGAGGGAAACCAAAGTTATAAAATATGGAGGATCCTCCTCATTTCATTTATTTTGCAGTTGAGGAATTCTGGGTGAGACATTTGTCTTCTTGAGCACGCTGGCTGTTTAGCCTGTCTGCATCACTGTTTAGTGCATTGAGTATCTCCGGTCGGAGATCTCGTCCTTAGTCCTAGGGGACTTCGTGTGCCTGCTCTGGCAAGGTTGGTTTTTCAACATTTTGTGAGTAGTTTACTTGTTTGGGTTTGTTGCGGAGCTGGAGTTTATAGAGACTGCGTAGTCACTGGGAGAGAGGACGCAGTCCATTGTGGAGGTGCTTCGGATTGGGGTTTCTGCAGGTGATTTAGCCAGGATTTTGAGTACAGGATTAACCTTTACCCATAGGAGGCTTTTGGTGGAGTTTGAGGCAGTGTTTCAGCTATTTATATCTACCCTCTACGCAGAGCCTTACAGGCCAGCGAAATTCCCCGAGGAGGCATTTTCTGGTGATTTTCAGGGGTTGTCCATTCTTGGTATGCTTTCTGGATTTTGTCCAGGTTGGTGAGTAGAGGAGGTGTGAATATTTTTAGCTCATTCCGGCAAGGGGATCAGCCCCTAATATTAAATTCATACCAAAAGTAGCAGCTACATGGCATTTTTCTAGCAGTTGGGACGGAGTTCATAGAGCAGCCATTTTCGGTATTTTCTGAGAGAGTCTCTTCACTTGCCTTGAGCAAGATTAGGTGCCATCACTCTGATCACCTATTGTACTTCATTATATTTCTCAGATTAATAAAATGGCTTAGCATTTCCTCTCAATTTTTCTGGATGAGTTGACGTGTTTTCCATATTTTCTCTCTATGATATTATATGTCTGCTGCAATGTTATTTTCTTTTGAGAATTCTAGTTCTATACCACTTGGTACATTTATATTTCACTCTTAGACAGAGTCTGGAAAGGGCTAGGTAGCCTCTGGATCTTGTCCTCTTTTTAGAGGCGGAATATCTGGTAAATTCCCTCCCAGTCTACCTCTGGTTGGAGTTGCTGTGTTTTAGAGATATTTCTAAAACAATATATTACAGTGGTATCAAAGCATAGTTATGGCTTAGCCTATGGTCTATCACATCGGGAAAGAGACCATACAGAGACAGGAAGTATAGAGACTGTGAGCGTAGGTTGGAGACCACCTACGAAGAGGAAGATTGTGCCTGGGTAGAGGACACAGATTAGGAGAGAGAGCCTATGACGGACGTAGAGCAGGAGGAGCCTGTAGTATATTCAAAGCAGAAAGGGCCGATGGCAGATGACACAAAGGCCAAATAGTTTGGAGAGGCACTCCTCAAGTCGATGTAGGATTTAGCTAGATAGATTGAGGTGATGGGACAGAGGTTCACTGCTGTGGAGGCTAGATAGCGTGAGACTCCACAGGTTTACCAGGTAGGAGAGGGATCAGGTACATCTCATCATTTTCCAGAGCATGGTTTTTCTCAGTATCCGATGGCTTCACATGCACCTACCTGCTCTACCATGCCCATTTTCTTGGGAGCAGACGCTGGGGTAGGTGCCCAGCAGGAGATAGAGGCTAGACACATGGGCGAGTATTTTGTAGAGTATCAGGCCTATGGGCAGGAGTTCATGGATTCTCTCTCATTTCGAGATTTTGTACAGCTCCAGTGGTATAGTAGACCCCGCAACCATCATAGAGGGCACCGTAATTATCATGATGGAGATTCCCACCGTGCCTCTAGCAGATTTCGTTTGCCTACATTTGATGGATCATCAAACAATTCAGTAAATTCTTGGGTGGAGAAGCTGGATATCTATTTCCAACTTAACAAGATGTCGGAGATAGAGGCCATCAAGGTGGCTACATTACATTTGGATGGTGAGGCCAAGGACTGGTGCTTCCATGGGATGGTTACACTCGGACAGTCTACAGTGATGACATATGCCTAGTTTACCAAGAGGTTGATGGAGCATTTTGACCGGAGGGACCCGGAACAACATTTTGTTGAGCTGACGAAGCTCAAGCAGACAGGGAGCCCAGAGAAATACATTGCATACTTCTTGAGGGTTTTGGTGATGGTTCTATATCTATCCGCGACATGGATGATATATATGGGATTGGCAGAACCACTATGAGGTCTCGTCAGATCTACTAGACCAGCTACACTCCAGGATGCTATCAGCAGGACCAGGGACTTATAGGATGCATTTCCTAGGATGTGGACACCTTACCCCCAGAGACAAGGTTTCCAGACCAAGGCGAAGGATGTGAGGATTCCACCTCCCAAGGGTAATCTAGGACGAGCCCAGACAGATGATGATGCCAGGAGGGAGTTGAAGAAGAAGCGGCTGTGCTTTACTTATTAGGAGAAGTGGGCACCAGGGCATAGGTGTGCTATTGGAAAATCACACTTCATTGAGGTATTCTCCGATGATAGCAGGGAAGAGGATAAGGAGGATGATGAGGAGGTAAGAGATAGTCATACAGCCCAGGATCAGTTGCCCCCTCCACCTACGGGACAGGAGGTGCAGCTTTTGCACCCACAGGATGGGCCCTTGCAGCTTTGCGAGGAGTTCCTAAGTATTTGACGCTGCGTGTATGAGGGAGAGTACATAGTCAGTGAGTATCAGTCTTGGTTGATAATGGGGAAACCCACAACTTCATTGATGTGCAGATGGTCAAGCAGAGGGGTATACCGACCGAGCGTTTTGACGTGTTTTCAGTCTTGGTCTCAGCAGCCCAGATAATGCAGTCTGCCTAGTATGTTCTGGAGTAGGTGGTGACGATGGGTACCTACACCATGATCGATCAACTTTTCATGGTCAACATACCAGATACCAATGTGGTGTTGGGTGTTTAGTGGTTGATTACTCTGGGGAAGGTCACCATGGATTGGGAGGCCTTAGAGATGGAGTGGGATGAAAATAATACCGGGAAGCATGAAAAGATCTGCAAGATGCATACTTACCCACCTCAGACATTTTCAGCACACCGGATGGAGGAAGACATCCAGAAGGGAGACATAGAGTGGGTGGTTGAGTTACGGGCTTCAGAGGCAGAGACTGCCAGTCGGGCAGTTCGCCCAGATATATAGGCCATCCGTGACAGGCATGAGGTAGTGTTTGGGGATATACCGCCAGGTCGGCCACCAAATCGAGGGTTTGAGAACACCATTGAGCTTGAACAGGGTATTCAGGCGGTGATCACTACCTCCTATAGGCATCCCAAAGCCTATCGGGATGAGATTGAGCAGGCCATCCAAGAGTTTTTGGCTCTTGGACACATCAGACCGAGCACGAGTCTATTTTCTTCTTATGTAGTGCTGGTGAAGAAGAAGGATGACACCTTGAGGATGTGCATTGAGTACGGGGCCCTGAACAAGAAGACACTAAAGAACAAGTACCCTATACACAGGATCGATGAGCTAATGGATGAGGTGAGAGGAGTTGAGTTCTTCTCGAAGATTGATTTGAGATCAAGGTACCACTAGATTCGGGTGAGGCAATAGGATATTCCCAAGACCGCCTTCAGGTGTCACTATGGCCATTTTGAGTTTTTGGTTATGCATTTTGGGCTAACCAATGCACCAGCCACCTTTTAGTCTTGCATGAACTATATCTTCCGCAGTCATCTGAGGAAGTTTGTATTGGTTTTCTTCGATGACATACTCATATATATCAGGACTTGGGAGGAGCATCTCCAGCATATAGAGACAGTACTACACATATTGGAAGAGCAACAGTTCTATGCTAAGCTCTCCAAGTGTGAGTTTGGGATGACGGAGATGTTATATTTGGGTCACATTATTGGAGTGGATAGAGTGAGGGTCCACGAGGAGAAGATTAGAGCCATTAGAGATTGGCCGGAGCCGAAGAATGTGACGGAACTTCAAGGGTTCATTGGGATATGTACCTATTACAGGAATTTTGTGAGAGGATTCTCATAGCTTGTTGCACCCCTTACATATTTGACGAAGAAGGGGGCATTCAGTTGGTCAGATACAGCGCAACGAGCCTTTGATAGGCTCAAGGAGGTGATGAGTAGCTTCCCCGTGCTTGCATTTCCAGATTTTACGTAGCCATTTGTCTTGCAGTGTGATGCGTCGGGTGAGGGGATTGACACAGTATTGATGCAGGGGGGACACCCTATAGTGTTTGAGAGCCAGAAACTCCTTCTGCATGAGAGGTTGTATCCTATATACGACAAGGAGATGTTTGCGATCATGCATGCTTTGGCCAAATTATGGTAGTATGTGGTAGGGAACAGATTCAGGGTGAGGACTGACCACAACAGCCTCAGGTTCTTTCTGGAGAAGAAGCAGCTACAGGAGAGGTAGCAGAAGTGGATCAGTAAGATCCAAGCATATGACTTTGACATTGAGTATGTCAAGGGTAAGAATAACGTGGTAGCATATGCCCTTTCATGTAGACCAGCCACGTTATCTCTTATGAGCTTGGATACAAATTGGAGAGATCGAATTTTGGTTGAGTACTCCAAGGACAAATTTGTGTGTGAAGTGTTGGATGGACAGGTGGTGGATGACATGTACAGGGTGGTTGATGAGATCATCTATTATAGGGATAGGATCTTCTTGACTGAGGGATCTTAGCTTAGGAAGAAGATACTCCAGGAATCACATGATTCTCCATTGGCAGGCCATTAGGGGTTTACCAAAACCTATAGGGCCATTAGAGAGACGTTCTCCTGGAAGGGCCTCAAGGAGGACGTACTCCAGCACATCAGGGAGTGCGATGTTTGTCAGAGGAATAAGGGGGAGATGAGCCATCCCGCAAGATTTTTGCAGCCTCTTCCCATTCCAGGGGGGAAATGGGAGAGCATTTCGATGGAATTCAACACAGGGTTGCCCATGGAGCTGGGCAAGGATTGTATCTTTGTCATCCTTTATCGACTAACAAAGTATGTGCACTTTTTCGCCATATCCACACATTACAAAGTAGCACAGGTTGCCTAGCTATTCTTCAAAGAGTTGTTCAGGTTGCATGGTCTTCCTAAGACCATCATCAGTGACAGGGACAGCTGTTTCATGGGTGGATTTTGGCAAGATCGTTTCCAACTAGTGGGGATGGAGTTGACACCGAGTACCAGTTACCACCCAGAGACGGATGGACACACAAAGATAGTTAACAAGTGGTTGGAGGGATACTTGCATAACTATGTTAGTGGGCAACAACGAGCATGGTTGAGATGGTTTCATTTGGGGGAGTACTGCTACAACTCGACACGTCACATGTCTATTGATATGTCACCATTTTATGCTTTGTATGGGTACCATCCATTATCTTTTGCAGATGTGATTTTTGGTGCTAGCAAGGCTCCTAGAGCCAAGAATTGGATCCAAGATATTCAGGACATCCTCCGAGCTCTTAAGGACAATATGGCTACAACACAAAACCAACAGAAGCTGTATGCCAATAAGGGTCGGGTGGAGAGACAATTTGAGGTAGGGGACTTGGTCTACCTATGGTTACATCCATACCGACAGTCATCGCTGAAGAATAAGGGAGATGAGAAGCTCAAGCCTCGCTTTTATGGGCCATACAAGGTGATACGTAGGATTGGGCAGGTTGCATATGAGTTGGAGCTACCCCAAGGCAACAATATCCACAACATTTTCCATGTATCATGCCTGAAGAAGGCCCTAGGACAGCAGGCATCAGTGACAGAGTAGCTACCACCTACAGATGATGAGGGGCACTTGGTGTTGCATCCGAAGGCCATTATTGATACCAGGGAGAGGCATTTACAGAGTAGGACGGTCCAGGAATTCTTGGTGAGGTGGAAGAATTTCCCAGATGAGGATGCCACTTGGTAGAGCGAGAAGATTTTGCAGCATCCATCACTTCAGTTGCTTGAGGACAAGAAACATTTTGCTGGGGGAGACTGTAATATTCCTAGTTAGTGATAGCTAATTGGAATATTCAATTTTGTTTAGTTGTCATTTTTAGTTTGTAAGTGAGTGAAGAGGGTCTAACTCACTTAAGTGAAATAAGACATCCACATAGTAGCACAACATTGTGACTTAAGTGGGAGTGCCTAACACCACATAGAGGAGGGGGGCCTACGTACACTCTAGAAGCTTCTACAATATTCTACGTAGATGAGGATGAGCATGTTGAGGAGAGAGAGGCTACATTGGGTTGTGCAGGGAAAAAAACGTTATAAAATATGGAGGAGCCTCCTCATTTCATTCATTCTAGAGTTGAGGAATTTTGGGTGAGACATTTGTCTTCTTGAGCACGCTGGCTATTTACCATGTCTGCAACACTGTTTAGTGCATTGAGTGTTTTCAGTTGGAGATCTCGCCCTTAGCCCTGGGGGACTTCAAGTGCCTGCTCGGGCAAGGTTGGTTTTTCAGCATTTTGTGAGTATTTTTCTTGTTTGGGTTTGTTGCGGAGCTGGAGTTTATAGAGACTGCACAGTCACTGGGAGAGAGGATGCAGTTCATTGTGGAGGTGCTCCGAATTTGGGTTTCTACAGGTGATTCAGCCGATATTTTGAGCAGAGGATCATCCTTTTCCCATAGGAGGATTTGGTGGAGTTTGAGGCAGTGTTTCACCTAATTCTATCTAGCCTCTGCACATAGCCTTGGAGGCCAGCGTAATTCCCTGAGGAGGCATTTTCTGGTGATTTTCGGGGGTTGGCCATTCTTGGTATGGTTTCTAGATTTTGTCCGAGTTGGTGAGTGGAGGAGGTCTGCAGATTTTCATCTCATTCTGGCAAGGGGATCAACCCCTAATCTTCAATTCATACCAGCAGTAGCAGCTACATGACATTTTTCCAGTAGCTGGGATGCAGTTCATAGAGCAGCCATTTTCGGTATTTTCTGAGAGAGTCTCTTTAGTTGCCTTGAGCAAGATTAGGTTCCATCACTCTGATCACCTATTATACTTCATTATATTTCTCAGATTAATAAAATGGCTTAGCATTTCCTCTCAATCTTTCTGGATGAGTTTCCGTATTTGCTGTATTTTTCTCTATGCTATTATATATCTGCTGCACTGTTATTTTATTTTGAGCATTCTAGTTCTATACCACTTCATGCGTTTATCTTTCACTCTTATATAGAGTCTAGAAAGGGCTAGGTAGCCTCTGGATCTCGTCCTCTTTTCAGAGGTGGAATATCTAGTAAATTCCCTCCCAGTCTATCTCTGGTTGGAGTTGCCGTGTTTTAGAGATATTCCTGAAACGAGATATTACATCTTTGAACATCAAATACCCATTTTAACCATACAAAAAAAATCATATTTTGAATATATCAGAATTTAAAATAAAGTTGAGTATATAAACTCTATCAAATATGGTTGACACAAAATGTCAAGTCACCAACCACCACTCCACCCTTTGACATGTTCACTTGGTTAGAGACGTCACCACCAAAACATTTCGCACCCCTCCCCCCCCCATTAGTTATGTGGAAGTTGATTATAACTCCAATAAATACTCTAATAGGAAAATTCTCTAATAGTATTCCAGTGAACCAATGGCTGGATGAGAATTGTAAGAAGGCAAGAGAACCATATGAAAAATACCAAAGAATTGTAAAATTTTGAATGTTGTTTGTAAAGAAAAAAGAGAGTGAATTTGCAAAAAATACACAATCAAATTTACTAATGAACTTAAAATATAACCATATATATTTTTAGAAAGAACTACAAGTTTTGAAGAAATTGTAAGGAAAGAACATTAATTCACACTGTCATATAGAGTGATCAACACATCACATGGAACTGAGCTCTTCAAAATGTGAGGATGAAATTGCCTTTCACAAAATCAAGAAATCTTCAGTTTGGTCATCTTCTTAGTATTTTAAGCCAAATTCATAGGGTTGGTAGTAGTTGCAACTTTAACCTCAACAAACACCATAGATAAACCTCCTCTAAAAACATATATAGAACGCACTTCTAGGGTGTAAATTTTGATGCACACACTAGAGACTCACACTCTTAGTTCAAGACAAGCCACTAGTTATATTTCTAACTCATGGAGCACACCTCAGTCAAATAAATAAACCAAGAGGGGAGAAAATCATGCCATAAACCTCTCATGGGTGTAGATAAAATCTCTTTTTCATAAAAAACATTTCATTCACTAGGATCTCACAAACATCTCACCCAAAACCCTCTCATAGGCACCAACACCTATCTCATGTTCAATTTATCTTCAACTGTTGAAGTTGGGGCATCAAAGACACTAAGAACCTCCAACAAATCCTTCTCACAAGTAATATCCCATTTCATACAAATTGGAAAATATCATAAAATATGCTTTGATACCATGTTAAATTTTCATAATATGGTATGTAGATATGCACTGCTGAAATGAAACCCTAACCACTATGAAACTAACAACTTAGACTCCTATCCACATAGAGAAAAACACAATGCTAGATATTTAAACACAAAATTCTAAAAAACCAAATTAAAAACTACAAAAGAACTCAAAATATAAAGCTTTAATGTACTAAATTTGGTTAATCATAGGTCTGGAAATTACATATAGTATATAAAATTAGCTTCACTCAATTGATCATAGCTTAAATGATTGGAAGAATAATATGATTACAAATCAATAGCTCAAAACTCAATAAACAACACCCCTACCCCGTCTTTCTTTTATATAAGAAGAAAATACTAAGGAATTACAAAAAAAAACCATCCCTGTGGTGCACCCAAATTAGTGACAAAAATCCTTAAAATTGGCTATCTAAAAGGGTTTACTCAAGCATTCATGAGAGATTTTCCTAGGAACTAGCACCTAGCTAAATTTGGAACATCCTCTAGCTCATGCACTTTGTATAAACTTAGAAAATATGCCCTTAACAACATTGAAAAAAAATTACTAAATACAAAATAGTGAGCTCCTTCCTAAAATAGAAAATAAAATTGTAATTGTGCCACCTCAATGTTGTAGAAACCCAAGGATATACTGAATGTGAGGCTGCTACAGATCTTTTGGTGAAAATTTTCTCATGACTGTTGTGTAACCAGCTCCAAAAATAGAAGAAAAGAGATATCAACGCCTTAGAAATAAGCCACTTCGAGGGGGCAACCTCCAATACATTACATAAATGAACAATTCTTGGATGATACAATTTACAAAACCTTTTTTCTATATATAGGAGTCCATGGGGCCATAATGTAATCCTAGTGGGCCACAATGTAATCCTAGCCGACCTAACAATAATAATTTAAGGGCACAATAATAACAAATGGGGGTTACAAGGGTACAATAATAACAATAAGGGGGTTACACTAACAATAATAAGGGACTATACTAGTAATATAGGGACCTAACATGCCCCTCTTCTTCAAAAAAGTGTTGTCCTCAACGCTTGAGTAGCTCTGGGTGCTTCTGTATAAAATTCTCATCCTCCCATGTAGAATCTTCAGTGGGTAAGTTCTTCCACTTGATGAGATACTCTAAAATTGATCGATTCCGTAGTTGTCGAGTTCTTGTTTCCGTGACCGCTTCAGGTTCCAACATGATTTTTCCTTCCTCATCAAGTTTTGGCAATATTGTTTGAACTGAAAGATTTTCACCTATAACCTTCTTTAAGCATGAAACATGGAAAACTGGATGTACTCGTGAAGAAGCAGGAAGCTCCAATTTGTATGCCATAGTACCAATCTTTTGCAACACCTTGTAATGACCATAGTACTTTGGCGATAATTTATTATCCTTCTTTGCTTGCTTGAGGGACATTTGTTTGTATGGTTGTAGCCGTAAAAATACCCAATCTCCTACATCAAAACTTCTCTCGCTACGATGTTGATCTGCCTGTTGTTTCATTCGATTTTGTGCCAAATTCAGGTTATTCTTTAAGAGTTGGAGAACTTCTTGCTGATGCTCGATGTGATCTTCCACTGCTTGAACCTTCGAATTTTCCCTTAAATATGATGTGATGGATGGTGGATGATATCCATAAAGTGCCATAAATGGGGTCATTTTTGGTGCAGTATGGAAGGAAGTGTTATACCACCATTCAAAAAGAGGTAACCACTTGACCCATTGTGTTTGTTTATCAGATACAAAACAACGAATATATCCTTCCAAACATTTATTTACTATCTCAGTTTGACCATCAGATTGAGGATGATAAGATGAGCTATGAGCTAATTGAGTACCCAAACAAGAAAATAACTCCGTCTAAAAATTTCCAGTAAAAATGGGATCTCTGTCGCTCACAATGACCCTTGGGCTTCCATGTAGCTTTTGAATTCTGTCCATAAATGTAGTAGCAACTGTACTTGCTTTAAATGGATGAGATAATGCACAAAAGTGTGCATACTTGGTAAGTCTATCAACTACCACCATGATGACACTCTTTCCTTCAGACTTAGGTAAACCTGTGATAAAATCCATTGAAATCTCCTCCCAACGTTGACTTGGAATGGATAAAGGTTGTAGAAGTCCCGAGGTCTTAATTGTTTCCACTTTATTCTGTTGGAAAACAAAACATTCTGCCACAAACTTTTGAATATCATATTTAAGTCCATCCCAAAAAAATTCTTTCTTCACCCTATGGTAAGTTTTTAAAAATCCTCAGTGTCCTCCTAAAGGAGAAGTGTGTAACTACAGAAGAATATTTTGTTTTAGTTGAGAATTCTTACAAAGATATAAGTGATATTTGTACCATAACGAATCATTTTTCCAACTAAATGTATCAGATGTACTAGGATCTTGCTCTAACTTTTGAATGAGTGTCCATACATATTTTTCCTTCTTCCATTCATCTCTTGCTTCAGTTATCCAGTCTAGTTGGATAATAGAAATGGCACAAAGCAATGCTTCCACCTCTTCATTCTTTCTTGAGAGTGCATCTACAACAAAATTAATATTTCCTTTTTTGTAGACTATTTCAAAGTCATAACCCAACATCTTTGTGACCCATTTTTGCTCTCTTCTAAAGATATTCTTTGCTCCAAAAAGTGTTTAAGACTATCGTGGTCATTTTTTACCTTGAAGTGTCTTCCCATTAGGTAAGTTCACCATTTCTTTAGTGCATGTAGTATTGCTAAGATTTCTTTCTCATAAATAGGTTTCTCTAAATACTTTCCTTTGATTGGACGACTTTCAAAAGCAATGGGTCTTCCTTCCTACATTAAAACCACACCAATTCCCTTTCCTGAGGCATCACATTCCACAATAAAGGTTTTTGTGAAGTCTGGTGTAGCTAAGACCGGTGCTAGGCACATTGCCTCTTTAAGATGTTCAAAGGCCTTAGTTGCTTCAGGAATCCATGAAAATGCATATTTCTTCAATAATGTTGTCATAGGTGCTACTATTCTCCCATAATACTTAACAAACTTGCGATAATACCCTATTAACTCGATAAATCCTCGCAATTTCTTTATGGTTGTGGGGACTTTCCATTCCTTAATGGCTTTAATTTTGTTAGGGTCTACTTTAACACCCTCGTGAGATATAATATGACCCAGATATTCCACCTCTTGTACTCCAAAGAAAAAATTTGATGTTTTTGCATATAATTGTTTCTCCTACAATAGTTTGAGCACCCTGTCAACCTGTTCAACATGATCCTTTTAAGACCTGCTATAGATTAGTATATCCTCAAAAAATACTAGCACAAATTTTCTAAGGAAGGGTTTGAGAATGGAATTCATCAACCCTTGAAATGTAGAAGGTGCATTGGTAAGGCCAAAAGGCAGGACCAAAAATTTATAATGACCCTCATGAGTTCGAAATGTTGTTTTTGGAATATCTTCAGTCTTCATTCTAATTTGATGATATCCTGAACGAAGATCCAACTTGGTATAATAAATTGCTCCATGTAATTCATCCAATAATTCATCAATCACAAGAATGGAAATTTTGTCTTTAATGGTGACATATTGAGCTCCCTATAATCCGGTCACATTCGCCATGATCCATCCTTCTTGTGTACCAATACTACAGGAGCAAAGAAAGAACTTTGACTAGGTTGAATTATACCCACGTCTAACATTTCTACAATCATACGTTCAATTTCGCTCTTTTGGAAGTAAGGATATCTATAAGGCCTGATGTTTGGAGGAATACTTCCTGGAATCAAATGAATAGCATGATCATGATCATGAATAGGTGGGAGTCCTTTGGGAGTTTCAAACACCTCGGAATGATTTTCCAAGACTTGTTGGATATCTACAGAAATAGATGATTTTGATGTCGGAACTTCTAGTGAGCATAATTGTGAAATTACGCCTCGTTGTTCTTTCTTTAGAAGCTTTGTCATGACATTAGAGCTTATTATCCTTCCTGGCTTCCATTCAATACCATGAAATTCGACTTCCTTTCCTTCTGAAAAAAAGTTCAAGAAAAGTTCTTGAAAATTAAAAGCTACCGTCCCAAATGATTGTAACCATTTTACTCCTAGTACAACATCAGCACCTCCCATAGGAATGGAAAGCGTTGGACTAGTCAATACATATTCCCCCATGGTTAGCTTGATATTATGGCATTTTCCAGAGCAATTTATAGTTCCTCCATTTGCAACCATCACTTGAAATTATGGTGCTGGGTATAGGAAACAATTTAATTCCTTGGCTACCTTACAATGAATAAAATTATGGGTGCTACCTAAATCAATCAACACTATTACCTTTTTCTTCTTGATTTGTCCTTCTATCTCGGGAGTTTGAGGAGTGGTAATTCTTTCCAGTGCATTACACGATATGGTCGGATTCATTTCTTCCTCTTCTAAGGCTGGTTCTAGGTGTATATCCTCTTCTTGTTCATTTTCTTCTTCCTCTTCACAATCTATGTAAAATAATTTCTTCTCAGAACACTTATGACATTTAGTGTATTTGCTATCACAACTGTAGCAAAGCCCTTTTTCTCTTTTTTCTTCCAATTTTTGTGGTGTCAACCTTGTAGGTTGTGGAAATCTAGGCGTAGCGACACTTCCTTCTTTATAGAATTGAGTGGTAGGCTTCCTTGTCACCATAATTTTACATTCAACTTTTCTTGCCAACCTGAATGCCTTCTCCAATGAATCATATTCTAGAACGTGAACTTCATGTTGGATGTTATCCTTTAAAGTGCCTATGAAGAGATCACTCATGTGTTCCTCTGGAATATCAGTTACCCGTATGTTCAATTTTTGGAAGTCCTCAATCTGCTACCCCACTAAACCCTTTTGTTTGAGATTTATCAATTGGCTAAAGAAGGTGTTACTCTTTGTATCCTCATAATGTGCTATCATTTCCTCTGGAAAAATTGACCAAGTGACAGTTTTTTTACGGGAGCAAAGCCATCGATACCATACAAATGTATTTTGTTCTGAATGTAAAGTTGCAATGCGTACCTTTTGTGTGTTTTTCACGTTATGGAGATCAAAATATTGCTCCATCTGTAGTATCCATGTTATAGGATCCTTTCCATCAAACTTCCTCATATCCATTTTTGGAATATGGTGGTTCTTTCCGCCAACATTAGAGTTTATGAAATCACGATTAACATTTATTTTGTTCTCATCATGAGGTTCTTCTACTATCTTTTCACCATTAGGAAACATTTCTTGTATCAACTTTGGCAAACCTTCTATGTCTGCTTTTAGATAATTCTTCATGTTTTCCATGTTGTATTTCATGTCATCCATCTTATCTTCCATGCCATCTTCCATGCCATCCATCTTGGCTTCCACACCTTTCTTCAAACCATCCATCTTCGCTTCCACGCCTTTCTTTAAAACTTCTGTTTCATTTTTTGTTGCTCTTTGCGAGGGTGAAATTTTTTGCACTTGCTCTTGTAATTTTGATAGATCATGTTGCAATTCTTCATGTTCATGAGTCATAGTAGAGCCTTTTTAAGGCTTAATGTGCATTGAATTATTTTTACGGGGCATCTTTTAGAACCCAATACTGATATATATTCTACAATATGCCCTTGGAATCAATTCAAATTGATTCTTCAAACAAGACTTATGCAATTCGGAAAAAAAATGCACACCTTTTTCTTTCTTTTGGATTGTCTCTGTGATTGTAGCACTTCAATATTTGAATTTTAGTACCAACGCAGCCCTCTGAATTATCTTTCGAATGCCACAGGTCTGACCTGATTTGGATTCACCAAGACAAATTTGTGTCCAATCTCCCACAATGACCTAATTATGGGCTGGTTCAGTAGAGTGAACTTGTACGACTTGCCACGTCTCAATTTTTCGTCCTTCAGCTCTGCAATTTATAGCCAAGAAAGTATGATCCATTTACTTGCAACCATTTTTTACGGTACTCCAATCCTATGCTCAAAGAGAGAGTTACGAAGATTTTCCCAAGATCACCTCTTTGGGATGAAATTATGGATCCTAAAAAAGCACTACCTTCCACAAATCATATCTCCAAAAATGTTGTGAACCAATATTTGAAATTTTTTGACGAGTGTCCTCAGGATTTTAGCTTTGCACCCTAAAAATTTGAGATTCTGAACCTTCGTAGAAACAAATATATAGCAAAAATTCCACAATGACCTGTTTAGGAGCCTAACAAAAGAAGTAACTTCCATAGATCGTATCTCCAAAAATATTGCAAACCAAAATCTGAATTTTTTTGATGATGTCCCTCGGGATTTCGTCTTTGCACCTTAAAAATTTCCACTTCTGAAGCTTCATAGAAAAAATGTTATAGCGAAAATTCCACGATGACCTATTTGGAGAAGAGAAACCCTAGAATCCAATGCTCTGATACCAAATGTTGTGTAACCAGCTCCAAAAATAGAAGAAAAGAGATATCAATGCCTTAGAAATAAGCCACTTCGAGGGGGAAACCTCCAATACATTACATAAATGAACAATTCTTGGATGATACAATTTACAAAACCTCCTTTCTATATATAGGAGTCCATGGTGCCATAATGTAATCCTAGTGGGCCACAATGTAATCCTAGCCGACCTAACAATAATAATTTAAGGGCACAATAATAACAAAATGGGGGTTACAAGGGTACAATAATAACAATAAGGGGCTTAAAAACAACAATAAGGGTCTATACTAGTAATATAGGGACCTAACAATGACTGATGCACATCTTATGTGGGAGAGACCATATGGATCAAGAGGTAAAACTAACACTTTCAACCTCCCTACTTATATAGAGCACTCTAACCCTAATAATTTCTATTAACTTACAATCATTGAATTCTTTTTTTATGAGACTTTTATGTATAAATAAATGTGTGTCCCTTTTAAAGTGAATTTTGTTATGTTCTTTCCATGAAAATAAGGCTTCTTACTATGTCCATTCATATAATATGACAAAAATGTTGCTTTGTTGCTATTATGTCACCCCAAAAGTTTGAGGTGAATTATGATTTTATTTTGACTTTTCAATGAGAAATTACTGGCCTAAATCCATATTAAATCTATATCTATCAAACACCAAGAAGCATAAAATATCTCAAGGTGCAAATCTCTTTTCGTGTGTAAAACTTGAGCAAAGGTTTTCATCTAAGGAGATTTGATCCCTTTTCATACTTGATAGACTCAAGGTTAAGATGGATCTAGAAAATTTTATGTTAAACTACAAGTTGTCACAATGTTCTTTTGATGTTTAATAATTCATACTTGTTTTCTTTTATTTTCTTACAATACAACTATTTAATAAATAAATAATAAATAATAATAAATAATAGTGTAGTACTTTATTCTTGATTTTTTCAATACTATTACTTATAGTAGTGGTAATGTTCCCAGAATTAATCACTCATGAGAAAAAGTAAGCTATCAATCATTGTAGGCTATAGTCTCCAATAAAGGGGAAAAATAAAAAATACCTAATGTCTGGGAAAGTTTTGTTCTAGTTGGGAAAATACACCAAAATTTTGGGTTTGGAGTACATTTTACTCAAAAAAATAAGAAGAGAGTCCCATTTAAGAAATATATTAATATAAGAGGATTGAATTCATCTCGATCATCATTGATTGGATAATTTGTCTCTACTTTTTTTGCGAGAATGAGGCTCTAAGAGTTTTAATACCCCTTTCCCATATTAATTTCAGTGGAAAGATATTCCACCTTAGTTATTCATTTTCTCTTATTTTCCTACTTTGTTTTGGAACATGATTATTGAAGGAAGATTTTTTCAAGGTCAATGAACACTGTTGAGGTATAATCTAGAGCAAGGAATCCCTAGTCAAGGTCAAAAAATACCTCTTGAGGAAGAATCTGAAGTAAAAGAAAATTTCAATCTTTCCTAAGATATGAAGGTTTATGGAATGAAATGAAGAGTGGAGATCCTCTGGGAATATATGGAAAATTCAGGTAAAAAAAAGGTATTTTATGATTTAACAAATATGAATTTGGGCAGTATTTGAATTTTTAGGCTAGGAGTGTCCCCAAAAACTAGCCTAGGGTAATTTCTAGGAAAATTCAGATATATGACTGTGGGGCAGTTATTTTAATTCAGTGATGGAGAAGGGTAATTTATGCAGGCCACCTCCTTGTATTAAATCAGACATTGAGAATAAGGAGAGACAATGTTCATACAACGTAGGAGATTGTCTTTTATGAAATATAAGGCCTTCATGTTGATAGGGCACTAACGAGGAGAATGGTTGAAGTAATTACTAACTTATAGTGTTGTAATAATTATCTTTCTGTAATCCTTCGAGTAATCTCTGATGAGCACGCGAAACCCTACCCACCGGCGTCTGCTGCAACCCTAGCCGACTGATCACGAGGCGCAGCTCTCCTCCAAGCGCTCTCGCTTGGGCAACGGCCATGGCAACAAGCTCGGGGGGGAGGGCCTGACCCCCCCTGCCAATAATGATTCCTCAGGCGCTCATACTGACCCGATCAACACCAGCGCTGACATGCATCAGAAAACGACAGAACCCCAGACGACTTCTGCGCGGGTACAACAGGACAAAGCGGCCCCCTCTTCTTCCACCTGCAAGCCTATTGCTTCAGGACGGCCCAAGATCGATTTTCCTAGCCATCGAATCAATGCCCGTATTCAATATATGAGAGATCATGCCCTAATAGGAAAATTTATCGGTTTCTGGCCCACAGAAAAGGCCCTACAAGGATGGATCACTTCGAAATGGAAGCCTAAAGGACACGTTACTCTTCAGCTCGGTCCGAAGGGGTTCTTCACGGCGATCTTCCTCTGCCTTGAGGATCGCAACAGAATCATGGACGAAGGGCCATACTTCTTCAATTCGGCTGGCCTATAGCTTAGAAACTGGATCGAAAGATTCAATACTGATAAAGAAAACTTCAACTGGGCACCTGTTTGGATCCGTCTATATTCGCTGCCGCTGGAATATTGGGACGAAGACACACTTCAGGAGATTGGCAAGGGTCTCGGGCAGTTTATCAAAATCGCTGAAGAGACCAAGCTTCGTCGATACACCTCTTATGCGCGGATCTGCGTTTATATGCATCTAGACAAGGCCCTACCTGATGCTGTAAGCATATACCATGATGATTTTGAGTGGATCCAACCACTGGATTATGAGCATGTCCCTTTCAGGTGTCGGCGTTGTCATGCCCATGGGCACCTCTTCAGAGACTGCCCCCACAACACTGCATCCCAGAACAAAGAAGCTGATACTCAACCTGAAGCAGATGGTTTCACCAAAGTAGCTCCTCGCAGAAGGCACAACAAGAAAGCTTCATCGGCAGGTAAAAAACCCTCTTCCTCCTCTAGTGTTCCTACTACCAGCAATAGTTTTTCCGTTCTTTCCAATGCAGAGCAATTGCCTAACTCGAGCCCGGTGCCTCTGCAGTCCAACCAAACCCCCATCACTTCCACCCCGCTCCATGTCCCTCCGAACCCCTCCCCCTCTCAGCCAGAGACAAGCGCCTCTGCTCACCCCTCCTCCAAACCCCCCTCTGGCACGAAACTCTTAACTTGGCATCCAGAAACCATGGATCTGGATGACCCTAAAGTAGGATCTGCTATTCCTGATAGAGGAAAAGATACCCAAAACGCTACAAATCCTATGGAAGAAGATTCAGAGAGTCTTGAGCTTGGGTATCTTGACATCATTGGTCTGGAGGATGCTTGCAAGCGCCAAGATTTTGACAAAATCAAGCCCCATCAAATAGAAACCCTGGCAAAGGTTCTATCCAAAGCACAGCAACAAGAAACACTTGGTATACAAACAGGAAGTCATTGGGACAGCCTCAAAGTAATCAAAGAATCAAAAAAGAGGGGCAGAAAACCAGACTGGCAGCGTACAATTACCATTGGGGAAATACTAGTAAACTCCGGGCGCTACCCCAAGCTCACGCGGTTCTTTCCGCCCTTGCCAAATAGTTCCTCATGAAATTTATATCATGGAACATCAGAGGGCTTAATAGCCCAGGAAAACATAAAATGATAAAAAGTATGTTACAAAAAGAAAAACCAAATATTCTCTTTCTCCAAGAGACAAAATGTACCAGTGACGTTTTGGGTAATTTTTTGTCAAAAGTCTGGCCTAGTAGCAGTTCTGCAGCAATAGATGCATCTGGATCTTCTGGAGGGCTTGCTATAGCCTGGGACACTCAATCCATAGTCATATCGGATCTGCATGCAGCTCATAACATCATTCAGGCCATATTTCACCCTATTGGCACAAATACATATGGGCATCTCTCAAACGTTTATTTCCCGCAGGAACTAAACAGAAAGATCAGCCTCTTGAATACAATGGAAGCGCTCAACACTCACAGAGCTCATCCTCTCTGGATAGCAGCAGGGGACTTCAACATGGTAACCAAAATGGAAGAACGAACAGGAGGCAGAACCAGACCGGACCCTGAAAGCATCCACTTCAGAAATTTCATAACCAA
This sequence comes from Pinus albicaulis, assembly GCA_034641835.2. NCBI lineage: Eukaryota > Viridiplantae > Streptophyta > Pinopsida > Pinales > Pinaceae > Pinus > Pinus albicaulis. The sequence continues at coordinate 167,868,717 of CM076579.1, read as the reverse complement.
CAGCTGGCTGATAGATCTCCCATTCACCAATGGAACGTTCACTTGGAACAACAAAAGATTAGGGATCCATCATGTAGCTTCCAAGCTCGATCGATTCCTCATCTCAGATAATGTTATACACATGGGGGGCGATCTAGAGGCATCAATTCTTCCTTTTGCAGGATCAGACCACTGGCCCATTGCGTTACAATGGCACAATCTTGGCCCTCAGATCAGAAAACCCTTCAAATTCGAAGCCTTCTGGCTCTCGCATCCATCCTTCAAATAAATGGTTAACGCAGCATGGCACAACTTTACCCCCCCCCATGGCTGCAAGATGTACCAGTTTCAGCAAAAACTGAAATACCTCAAGGCGCTCATCAATAACTGGAACACAACAGTATTTGGCAACATTTTTCAAGAAATCAACATTCTCAAAAGACAAATGGAGGAAGTACAACAGAAAATCATAACAGAAGGAAGATCAGAGGAGGCTAATACCCAAGAAATGCAGATCCAAAAGCAGCTTGACGAAAGGCAAAGGCAAGAAGAAATTCTTTGGAGGCAAAATTCCCGAATCAATTGGTTAAAGGAAGGGGAACGAAACACTCGATTCTTCCATCGCTCCACTATTCAAAGAAGGATGCAAAATCACATCCAAAACATCACTAATCAGCATGGGGAAAAAGTAGAGCAGCATGAAGAAATTACGCAGGTCCTCTCAAACTATTTCCAAACCACGCTCCAAGAAGATGCCACCATAGACCGACAGCCAGCCATTGATGCAGTTACTCAGCTCATTCCCAAACTTATCTCCGAAGAGCATAACAAAATGCTTCTGCGTCCTGTCTCCATGCAAGAAGTTGAATTAGCAATGGCGCAAACCAAAGATGGAAAAGCACCAGGGCCTGATGGATTTACTGCAAATTTCTTCCATCATTTCTGGGAGCTCATTAAAATTGAAGTCTGGGAACTGGTGGAAGAATCAAGGGCTACCCATTGGCTCCTCCCCTCTTTAAACTCCACCTTCATCGCTCTGGTGCCTAAAGAAGAACAACCCAGTACTCCGGAGAAGTATCGTCCCATTGCCCTCTGTAACGTGATCTACAAGATCATCTCCAAGGTCATTGCTAACAGATTAAATCCTCTGCTGCCGCTCCTCGTATCGCCAGAACAAACAGGATATGTGGAAGGTCGCCAAATCATGGATGGTATCATCATGACTCATGAAGTCATCCATTCCCTCAAGAGCACTAAAAAACCAGGTATGCTTCTTAAAATCGATCTCTCCAAAGCTTTTGACAAACTTTGCTGGCATTACATTCAGAGCACGCTCAAAGCCTTTGGTTTTGATCAGATGTGGATTCGTTGGGTCATGAGTCTAATTTCTTCCCCTCTCTTTTCCATCCTAGTCAACGGCTCCCCTTCCAACCCTTTTGTTTCTTCTCGAGGCATCCGTCAGGGTGACCCTCTCTCTCCCTTCATTTTTGTCCTTATGTCAGAAGGTCTCAGCAGGCTCATTCATCAAGCTGTCCAAATCGGGGATTTACGTGGCATTTCACTTTACGGTTCTCCCGCTTCTACTCACCAGCAATTTTTTGACGACACCATGCTCTTTGGATTCCATTCAGCCCAAGAAGCTAGGTCCTTCAAACGCATTTTGCACCTTTTCTCTCTCGCCTCTGGTATGACTGTCAATACTTCCAAATCCCAACTCTTCTTTTTCAATACCCCTCCTCTAATCCAATCTTGTGTAGCCCGTATTCTTGATTTTGCGATTGCCCGTCTCCCCGCCAAATACCTTGGCGCCCCTCTCATTGACTCTGCTCTCAAGCATTCAGCTTGGTCTGTTCTCCTTGATAAACTTGAGGCTCGCCTCTCCTCATGGACTTACAGAGCTCTCAACCTAGCCAGCAGACTTGTCCTGATCAAAGCGGTTCTGCAATCTATGCCGCTTTACCTCTTTTCGGTGCTTGCAGCTCCCAAATGGGTGCTCAATCAAATCAGAAATCTTCAGCGTCGCTTTCTATGGGGCTCCTCAACTCACACTCAGAAATGGGCTTTGGTAAACTGGAATACAGTCTGCTCTCCCAAAAAAGCCGGAGGACTGGGGCTTAGAAATCCCCATCAAAGCAATGAAGTCATGGGTGCACGACTTTGGTGGAAATGGCTCACGAGCCCTCACACTCCTTGGGCTAAGTTGTGGGCTGCCAAGTATGCCAACAATAGACCGATGAATGATTTGATCAGACTCAAACATGAGACAGCGGGATCGCTCATCTGGAACTCTGCCAAGCAACATCACGCCCTCATCCACCAGCACAGCTTTTGGGAGGTAAGGAATGGCCAGACAGCACGATTTTGGGTAGACTCCTGGCAACAAAGGCCAAAGCTTGTTGACACTCTAAATTTTCCCAACGCGGAGAGATACAATGGGCCAGAAGAGTTGAAGGTCAGTCAATGCTGGATAGCTAATACTAGAAGCAGCCATCAACATTGGAAGCACCCGTCTCTCCTCCAACCTACCACTCCCAGCAACATATGGGCAACTCTCCAGGAGGAACTACAACGCTGCAGAATTCGCTACTCTGATGACCCAGATATTCTCAGATGGGGATATTCGCCCAAAGGCATATTCACCACAAAAGAAGCCTACAGCTTAATGTATCCTACTCCTCACCCGAAAGACAGACTCTGGCAATTCGTATGGGCCAAAGGGACATGGCCTAAAGTCTCCACTTTTCTCTGGCTCCTCAGCCACAAAAGAATTTTAACCTGGGATAATTTGCTAAAACGCGGTTTCTGTGGCCCTTCACAATGTCCAAATTGCAAACAGGACACTGAAACCATTCAACACCTCATGCTAAATTGTCAGCTAGCCAGCCAGCTTTGGACCAAAATTTGCTTCCGCAGCCAACGGAGCAAACCACAAGGGGACATCACCAGCATTCTTCGACATTGGCCGCAGCGCTCTTACCATAGCACCATTCTCAACTTTCTCTGGCGAATCATTCCAGGTCTCCTATTCTGGGCACTTTGGAAAGAAAGAAACAAAAGAGTCTTCAAGCATCAAACCACTTCCCTGGACATTCTATGGAAAAACTTCCACAACACCCTTCAGGAGTCTCTTTTTCTTACAACTTGGCAGGAGGAGGACATGCCCAATCATCCTCAAGAGATCAGCATATGGCGCAATTGGCAACTCACCATAACTTCTATGCCCAAAATCAACAAGCAGAACCCTCCAGATTCCATATCTTGGATCCCTCCTCCACCAGGGATAATCAAATTAAATTTTGACGGGGCTTCTAAAGGGAATCCAGGCCCGACGGGATATGGAGGCATTTTCAGAAATTCCCAAGGCGAACTCCAGGCCATCTTCTACGGATCCATTGGTTGGGACACAAACAACTCTGCTGAGTTGGAAGGGCTCTGGCAAGGTCTCAATTTAGCTCGCCTCTACAACTTCCTGCCCCTAATTGTGGAAGGTGACTCTCAAATTCTGATCAGCATGGCAAATCAGTTGCTCCATGGAACCAATTCAGCCAAGGTAGCTACCAGTTGGCGATTAGACTCCAGAATTGATGCTCTTAGCAATTGGGTAAAAGCAAACCAAGCTATCACCTTTACTCATACCAAGAGAGATGGCAACAGGGTCGCGGATCTCATGGCCAATTTAGGAGTTGACAGTCCGGACTTTCTCAGGCACGGCTCTATCCAAATCATAAATGATAGAAACTCTACTCAGGAATGCATCAAGTTGGTGCGAATGGATCAGACACTTCCGGATGCGAATGACATCGCGGGTTAAGAGGCCTCCAGGCCTGGCGCACACACCAAGGAGGTTCACCTGGGGTGGCCACATGGCCCCCCATGGTGTTATTAATGGCAAGTTCATTACTCCCAAGCGCTTGTTATTAACTCCTCCTCGCCGTCACTTGAACCGTCCTGCTCGCCACACCAGTCTTCAAATGGAGCACCATTGCTCGCATTCCTCGGATTGCTTCGGCTCTGCTCACCGCCCTTTGTCACCTCTGCGCTCTCATTGCCCGGGCGGCTGTGCATTCAGTGGAGCTCGCATTGGTACAGGTCGCAGACGCCCTTTGCAATGTTGTTTGGATGCGCTTCCAGGCCATCGTTTCTCAAATAGTAACTTCTGCCCTGTTCTGTTCAATTCTCATACTTCTCCTGTTATTGTTGGTCAAATTAACTCCATTCCTGCAGCTCCTTCTGGTAACTGGTCGGATTCCTCCCGGAATTTCAGTATGCCCAGGCTCATACAAAGAATGTCTTGCAGGAAAAGCGCCTCTCGAGGCAGGTCCATGAGTGAGCGACCCTCCAATTCTAATGCAGGTTACTCCACGGACCAAGCTGAAAGGCGTCCCATTCCCCTGTATGTTGATCTTGCTGGCCGTCTCCATGAAAGCATTGCCCCGGCGCCTCCTCAGCCCTCGCACCCGCCTCGTGCTCCCGCTCTGAATGCTCTGTCACCTCCCCCGCTTCAGGCTTCCGCCCCCCCTTCTCGCCCTGGTAGTCATTATATAAGGCAATCAACGCAACACGCTGAGCTGCGTTTCGATTGCGCCTTCGACCGGCCCTCCATTACTGCCCTCATCACGATTTCTCTGCGAGAAGAGACCTCTCTCCCTCCTGTTCAGCCGCTTAACCCTGTGCACTCCCCTTCCAAGCCTAGCTTCGAGCCCCCTTCTGGCCCTGCACCCGGTCCTAGCGCGCACCCCCTCGGAATTCCGCCTGACTCTGTCACTGCTCTTCCGGGACAGGTGCACTTGCAGATGGAAGCTGGCCCGTCAGGTGAAGATGCTGATAAGAACGATGAAGAGGATGTGGAAGATCACTATGGCTGCCAAATCGAGGAAGAGAATCCGGACTCCGACTAATTGCTCCAGGACCAATTCTCAGTATGATTTATGTGCTAGAATTTTTGATAAATTTTTGTTTTCAATGGTCCCTCACAGCAGACAAAGCTGTATGTATTTTTTGGCACTTTCCAGTTTTGATAATCTGTATGTAAGTGACATAAGTGACTTAGCGCCGTTTTCCCAGTTCCTGGGAGGTGGCAACTTTGACAAAAAAGCTGGTTTCCCGTTAATGGGCAGCTCTATAGCTAGACAGACAGTGGACTTCAAGCCCGGTCTCAGGCTTCCTCAGCTGAGCCGAGGCAGTTTTGTACTTTAATGTTTATAATAGAAATAGCGTAATTTAGAAAAAAAAATAATTATCTTTCTGTAGCCCAAAACCATTCCTATAGCAATAGGAGGGTCTAAGTCTGAAGTGTTTCAGAAATCAGAGGAAGTTTGAGGTTGTAGCCTCCTAAAAAGCAAGGAAGCTGAAAATGATACAACAAGCCAGATCTTGGTCTAGTACAATCTGAGGATCTTAATTTGTGAGAACTCACATGAAATTATATAGTTGTAATCTATGGTTAGGGTATTCAACTTGTTAAAGTCAATTTCTGTGGTGTGTATATATTAAGTGTCGATCACAATTGTTATATCAAAGTTGTTTGAAATACATAATGCATGGTTATTGTTGAATAATTTACTAATATATTATTGGACTCAATATATTGTTTAAAAATTGTTGATCTGTCAAGATCAATTTTTTTGTTGTTTTACAAAAACGTTGAACTATTAATATTATTGCATTGCTGGAAAATTAGATTGTGCAACAATTTTATTAACTTAGATAGCTATACTACTAAAGGAAAGTTGTTGCTATAGGAAACCTTAGTGCCCCAATTTCCCTAGTGATAAATAGAATTCCCATAGGAGTAAAATAGATTTTAAATTTTCATTTTTATCTAAAATTAAAATATCAAAATTCATATTTTCTTAGTAGTAATAAAAATTCACCATTTTCTTGTTCTCTTCTGGGTGACTAATTGTTCACACTAGAAAGATTACCCAGGGAATGATATCTATCAATATTATTGAATCATTAGTTTCAAAATATTTGAATCTCCACTACACCACAATGGATAAGAAAGAAATAGACCATAAAATATTAACTTATGTATTGTATATGTATTATAACTACTCAAATGAATAGAATTATTTAAACGCTCTCCCGATGGCAACAATTCATAACCTAGAAAGAAACCCAATGAGAGTTAACATGTGTAATGTAGATGTAATATACATAATCAAAATTCTCTTATTTAGACATTTCTATACATATGTAGAGGGATATTTCATTCCTCTTCACTCAATAGTGTTCCATTTCATGAGCTCACTTCAAGTAACCCCCAGCACTTTCAAAATCCTTCTCTTTCACCAAATAAGGAAAAATATGCCTCATAGGATCATGATCTAAAAAAAAATCAAGTTAATATATGTAAACATGAACTTATTTGTATTTTAATTTCTCTCATAGGCATGGTATATTTTAGAATAGGGTTTCCGAATTTCCATTCTTTAAAAACCGAAAAATTATGGATGGTCTATATTTAATTACGTGACAATATTATTTGTTGTATACACAATCCAACAGATGAAACCAAGCTTTCCAAAGGATTTTTTGATTCCATACCTCCATTCTTGTCCTTGCATTACAAATTTTCAACATTACAAATGCAACATACTTATTTTTATTTCTATTGAAATTATTATTTGTTTTAATTGAGTAATTGTTTTTAATATTTAATGTAACATTATCTAGGACTAACCTGAAAACATATATACCATACTAGGCTAATGATAATGTGACAAAAACTCCTCCATATTGGTTTGTAGAGTGACTTTTGGAAATATGAACAAAATTCATTGCCCATAAAATGGAATCTTAATGACAAAGAGGACTAAACATGAGAAGATCAATAAGAGAATCAATAGTGAGTTGCCTATGTTCAAGCTATAAAACCAAAATTATATTTTGAGATTTGGTAATATCATAATTGATTAATTGATGGATATGCTTATGTTCTCTTTGATTTCACTTCAATATAGTTGAACTAAAAATAAATTAAAATGGTAAGTTATCCTATTAAGGATCATTCAGACCAACTTCGTCTGTCAGATGTGTTAATCACTTTGACGAAAAATGGAAACCAACACCAGGGGGGCAAATGTCTTCCCCCACATAAAAACACAAGGCATTTACATAATTGGATGCACTATAACACATTCACATTTTATACCATTTAAACGAAAAAAATTGGAATGTTAAATTTTAAGTAACTTGGAACAGAATTAATAACAAGAAAATCTCAATATATATATATATATATATATATATATATATATATATATATATATATATATATATATATATATATATATATATATATATATATATATATATGTAATGTGTATGTGTATGTATGTATGTATGTATGTATATATATACACAACTTAAAGAGCCAAAAGAGGAACAACATTCAAGGTTGACTTCAACGTGTAACTTTACATATAATATCGTTTTATATAGTTTGTAGTAGAGATTAAAAAATGATAAATTTATGATAAATCCAGATTCAAAAAATATATACACCATGGGCATTTATTTATCCCTCTTTTAGGAGAAAAATGATCAGAGAAGAGAACTTATGAGGTCCAAAGAAGAAAGGTTGGATTTAGGCATGCTTATGTGCTACTAGAGTCAAACTAATTTGTCTGGATGTTCAATGTATTGGAATGCTACCAAAATTTAAAAACACCTCTCTAAGGAAATTTCATAGTGCATTTACTAAAGTGAATGATGAAACATTTATGTAATTTTATGAACACAACAACAAACATTTTTTTATCTACAACTTTGGGAGATGATGTCTGAGATTTTCATTTTTATATGGGAATAAATACGAACTCTAAATACAAGAAAAAGGTTCTTAACACAATGTCTTCTACATTAGAAGCATCTCCCTGAACACCAAGCCAAGTCATTATTTGTTTTTTTCTCTTTACTCTCTATATTACTCTTCAAATTCTCTATTTTATCCCTACATGCTTTAAAAAATACTCCAACCTGGAAAAAACATCCATCGTGTTACTTATAAACACTAAAATATATTAGCTAGATTATATATAACATAATAGTTATGTTTTCATATGATTCCCTATAAGAGGTTATGAATTAAAGAGTATGTTCACATTTCCAGAGAAACAATGAAGTTTGGAACTTTCAAAGAATTTTATGTGTGTAAGGATATTATATATAACTTTTCATAGTATCCAATGTTATTTTGTGTTTTTGTTTGTAAATTACTTTCTTTGTGAGGAGTTGTAATAATAGACACACCTTTTCCAAAACCTCGCCCCTTTGTCCCCAAACCATGGGGAAACATGTGCTCTAGAAAAACACATGCATGTTTCATTTAAATAAATAAATTCCATAGGCTTGTCCTCCTATCAACCAATCTCCTTAGACCATGGTATGCATTTAGGAAAATATTATTTTAGTTCAATAATAAAAATGATGAAAGAAAAAGAAGCATTGATTAAATAACTACACACCTACACAAATCCCCTACAAAGTAAACCAATAAAAAGTTAAACACATTTTTCCCTGAACATGAAATGAGATCAAGAACTTCTACAATGCGACATCTCCAAAATTCACTACAAAGAATTGGATATTGACCTTTGAAATGAAATTCTAAGAGATCAAAATATCTGGAGAGGAAATTAAAGAAACAAATTATATAGTGATTATTAAAGCTACAACCTACAATAAATATAGTAACAAAGGAATCCTTATCAATAAAATTAAAAGAAGGATTATATTTTAATATGCTGCTATCCTTGTTGCAAGTTAAAATTGTCAAACTTCTTACCTCATGTTCAATGTTGTCCTGAGCTTTCTCTGTAATACAATGACTATTAATATAATATTTATTGTTTTTTACAATATCAAGAACATCTACAATGCCACAACTCCAAAATTCATTTCAAATAGTTGCATATTGAAATTTGAAATGAAATTCTAGCAAATCAAAATAACTGGTGCGGAAATTAAATAAAAAAATTATATAGTGATTATTAGAGCTACAACCTACAATAAATACAGTAACAAATGAATCCTTATCAATAAAATGAAAAGAAGGATTATCTTCTCATTTGTTTCTAGCCTTGTTGCAAGTTAAAATAGTTAAATTTCTTACCTCATGTTCAATGTTGTCCAGAGGTTGCTCTATAAGACAATTACTATTCATATAATATTTATTGTGGTTTTCAATAAAATTTTGCAAGGTTTGTATACTTTCAAGTTATATAAAATAGGAAAGAGTCAGGTCTCTTATATGTGCAAGAAAAGGTATATATCTAAGAACATTTTTGAACCCAATTCACCATTTTATGCCCATTTATAATGGTAAGATTTAGGAATGAGAGAATAAATTGATATAAACCTATCAAAGATGGCATATTAAGTCCAAGCTCCCACTAAAAGACCATGTATTCCTCATAGAATGTTGTCAACCAACATTTCCAATTCACATGTTACAAATCCATATATTTTTTCAGCCAACGTTGTCACATCCACTTATAATTTCTTTCAACGTGTACATAAGAATAAATAGAATAATTAATAATGTCCGGTGTCAGTCTTCATAAAATGGAAGATTTTTTTTCAAAATATTAGAATGGAAAACTGACAATTTTAAGAGTCTATTGAGTGAATGGGGATTTTTGTTGAGGTCTTCACAAAATCAAAGATTTCAATACTTTTTCCATCTTAACTTGCATTTGATAGTGTTTCATGAAGTAATTTGAGAAAGATACAAGTTATTTAATTAAAAGCATGTTTTTGGTTCACACATCTTGTACAAGGTTAGAAGTCAACATATAAACCAAAAGAATCACTCAAGTTTCCAACATAATTTCATTTTTTTTAATTTCAGATATGTAGTAGAAGAAATTTAAATGTCAAAGGAAAAATTTCAACACCCTTATATAGTAGTATTTCCCGATCAGCTAACCTTTAATTTAAGTGAGTCTAGACTAGTGCAGTAGTTGAGATAAAAAGAAACAATGTGATATATCACTTCTTAGCTGTTAAAGCATGTCTGTACTAATATAGTACCCCAGAGAAGAGAAATAATATGATGTATTAGTAATTACTACTTAATTGTTCAAATTATGCTCAATAGTATTGTAATATTTGAGTGAAAGACAAACAATACCATATATAACTCCATAGCTGGAGTGAAGAGAGGGTGAAAGAAACAATATACAATAATTACGTAGTGCAAGAAAGAAAGAGAAATTTTATCTGGAAAAGGATGATTCAGCTCAGAGAAAGAAGGATTTTTTATAATTTTTCAATGCTCATAAGGTAATCATTGTATGCAGTATGAATAGATAAAATATAAGCATGAGGTACTGATAATAAATGGATACTAAATAGAATAAGATACATATGGAAGCAAGGGTGGAAGACAACAAAGGCTTTAAGATTGGCAGGGGTGCAGGAATATTCTTGGAGAGTTTTTTCTAGATGACTTTAAGATAAGTCAATTCAGGTAGTGAGAATATAGAGATGAATTTATTTGGGTTAGAAATAAGGAAGTTAGGTATTATACGACCAAAATAGGGCACACATCTATGCGGGAAGAAATAAAGCATGATAGGTTCTGGTAGTGGTCCAAAATTTGTGAAGTGGACATTCCAAAGAAGACAAGGGTATTCATGTGTCTAGAAATAAGGAATAAAACCCTTACATGCAACTTAATGATGTAGGAGCATCCAGTTGAAAGGCTACAAGTGGAGTTGATTTCTTATGTTGGATAGAAGAAGAAGTTTTGAATTATATTTTACTTTTTTTTTAAAGTTAATTTTGGCTAACACAACCATTGTAATTTGTAGATTAAGAGAATAGTTAAATTAATATTAGTTAATTATTTAGTTTAATAAAGTGTTGATTGACAATTTCTCAACAATATGGGGAATTTAGAAAGGCATAAAGCCAAACCAAATCCACCATTGTGGGGTGCTGCCCTCTATAGCGAGAAAGGAGTGAACCAAAAAGTAGAAATAAATGTAAAAACTATCCATCTCAGGGCTTGGCTCTGTATTTTTCATTTCTAAATTAGTTCCAAGTGTTTTTTGCTTGATTGGGCTCTCTGTTTTAAAATAGTATTTCATTTCCAAATAAATTCCAAGTGTTTTGTGTTTTGATAGGGCTCTCTATTTTAATCGATTGTTTTATATTTTTGTTAAAATTGAACATTTTCATTTAAACGTGCAACAAGAAGACTAATTGGATTTGCATGCACAGAGAGAGCATAGATCTTGCACAACCCTTTGTTGAATTGAGTATCGTGTTAAACACGGAATGAAGACGAATCTGATTTGTAGGCTCGACGAGGACTCTTAGATCCAACATCAATCAATTGTGAAAGATCAAATCGCATTTGGGAGGACATCGCATATCACCAAAGATAACAATTACGGTTTACTTCACAAGTTAAACTATTTGACTTGCTATGCAAAGTGATACGGCAGAGACGGACCTGGGCCATTGGATCTAGTAGAGACTAAACGACGAATATTGAAAGAGCGCTGGGAGAAAAATCACAAATTGCAACTTTTGGAAGTTAGCGTTAAGGCAGTTGCAAGATAAGGTAAATACTTTGCGATGTAAAGTGGAGAAAGCACATGGTAGCACAATGCAACATCACATCCCGCAAGAAATAAAGTTTATCTTTTAATTTGTGTTGTAAAGTTCGTGTAGTGCGATCATCTGCAATTGGTCAGAGTTGTTGTGGGACCCTCCAGGTAAGACACCCGCGTGTATGCATTTGTGTTGGGTTTTGGGTGTGGCTTGTGTAAATTAATCCATTGTGCTCACGTGCGTATGTATGTTAAGAGGTTCCTAATTTGAACTGTGATGCATGTAAGGTAAATTTTGTGTGGAATATTAAAACACAATTCCGCGACACATTCTAGTATTTATTTTGTAGCTAGTCTGCATCAATTGTTATGATAGAAATAAAATTAATCTCCCTTCCTAATTTAATATGGAACTAGGAAGAAGAGGTCAGGGAAAAGAAACAAGGGGAGCAACAGATGACGAACTACGTGAAGAGATTACAATGTTGTCAACATGTTTGGTAGCAGTCGAAGCAGGAAGGTGAAGGGATCCTGAAGGTGGAGATGATGGTGATGGTGAGACAGTGGCACTAAAATATGGGTCATAGGAAAAGACACCAAAAATCAAATTACTGAACTCTGTTTTGATAGCTAGTAGCAAGCCAAGATGTGAGCTCTCCAATTATCATGGCAGTTTTTCCAAAGAAGAATTGTTGGACTGGATAGTGAGTTAGAAAAATACTTCGAGTATGAGGAAGTTACTGAGGATAGTAAAACAAGGCTTGTTGTCACTAAGGTGAATGAACATGCCACACTATGGCAGGAAAGTGTGTAGGCGGAGAGGAGAATACTGAATAGGCCTTTGATTAAGAGATGGGACAGGATGATTGCCAAGATGAAAAGCAAGTTCCTGCATAAATATTACCAAATTTGTCTTTACAGACAGGTGAAGAATCTGAGACAATGAACAATGACTGTAAAGGAATACACAAAAGATTCCTATAAAGCCAACTTGCGGGATGGATATGTTGAATATACCCCTAATAAAAGAACAAGATTTTTGAATGTTCTACGAATAGAAATCTTATATAAGTTTAGTATTATTTCCCCTAAAACTATAGAGCAGGCATATCAGTGTGCTTTGAAGGTGGAATAAAATATTACCACGAAGGAGAATGCAAGAAGAGGATGTGGTTCTGGTAGAGGAAGATGAGAGTCCTTGGGAAAAGGTAGCAATTCCAACAGTAATGAAGAGGGTGGCAGTTCGAAAAATTTGGGACAGACTGAGAAGGAAGGTAACACTAGAGGTGGAAGGTCATACTAGTGAGGAAGAGGTAATGGTAGAGGTAGAGTAAATGCCTACCCGTGTTACAAGTGTCACAAATGGGGACACAAGTCTTTTGAAGGCCCTAAAAATGAACCAGCTAGACAAAGGGTAGTGTATGTTTCTCAACCTGATGTAGTAGAGGCACTTCCACAAGAGGTGCATAATTTTCTTGAAACAAGAGAGGCCTTGGTGTTCAATTTTTTTTTACTAAAACTAGCTAAGGAGTTGGTTGACATGACACAAAGGAAAGCATTGGTCTCAACTATGTGAAAGTCGCATGGAAATTGTTGCAAATTTATTATAGATAGGAGAAGCATCGATAACCTGGTAGCCACTAATATGGTGGAAAAATTGGGTTTGAAGAAGTCGAAACACCTGACTCCATATAAGGTGCTCTGGTTACAGAAACAACACCAATTGTTGGTTGATGAGCAGTGTGAGGTGGAGTTTGACATTGGAAAGTACAAGGACAAGATGACTTGCGATATCATGCCTATGGACGTGTGCCATATTCTGCTAGGCAGACCATGGAAATATGACAGAAAATTCATCCTTTATGGGGAAAATAATTGTTACAAACTTTTGGAGGATGGAACCATACGCTAGTTACCATGAGAGAAGTAGATACTGCAGAAACTAGTAGGACTAAACAAATATTGGTAGGAGGAAAGGAGTTTTTACGACAGATTGAGGAGAATGAGGTGAGTTATGCAGTTGTGCAGAGGCCAAGTGTAGTATTAATGCATACAAAAATCATTTATTTTCCTGTGGAAATACATGACATGCTGCAAGAGTTTAGTGATATTGTGGTAGATGATCTGCCAGATAAATTATAACCACCAAAGCAGAGCATTAGTCACCATATTGATTTTATTATAGGAGCCAGTTTTCCAAACAAGGCTTCTTACTGGATGAGTGTGAAAGACAATGAGGAGATTAGGAATAAAGTACAAGAATTTTTGGATAAAGGGTTGATTCGGGAGAGTTTGAGTCCTTATGTTTTTCGACCGTTTTAGTTCCAAATAAAGGAGGTCAATGGCAGATGTGCATTGATTCGCTGGCAATAAAAAAGATCACTATCAAGTAAAATTTTCCTTTACCTCGGATGGATGATATGATGGATTTTCTGAGTGGATCAATTTACTTTTAAAATATAGATCTAAAAAGCGGCCATCACCAGATCAGGATTAGAGAAGGTGATGAATGGATGACAACTTTCAAGACCAATGAAGGCTTGTATGAATGGTTGGTCATGCCATTTGGGCTGAGAAATGCCCCCAATACATTCATGTGTTTGATGAATGATATGTTGAAAGAATTCATTGGAAATTTTGTGACTGTATATCTGGATGATATACTTATTTTCAGCAAGATGAAGGAACAACATTTTCGGCATGTCAGGTATGTGCTAGAAAAATTGCAGCAAAATAAATTGCTACTAAATTTAAAAAAAAAAAATCTTTTTTCAAGAAAGAATTGATTGATATAATATTTTTAATTTCTGAAAATGAGTTGAAGATGGAACCAGAGAAGGTCGCAACCATAGTTAGCTCACCATCTCCCAAAAGTTTGTTTGAAGTAAGAAATTTTCATGGACTGGCAAGTTTCTATCAGAAATTTATTAAGAACTTCAGTGGTATTTGTGCACCTATGGTGGACACCATTAATAAGGAAAATCGTCCTTTTATTTGGACATAATCTGCTGAGAGAATTTTTTAGTTTTGGAAGATCACTGAAAAACAAATCCTAAAACTAGCAGACTTCAACAAACTTTTCTGAGTCGCTTGTGATGCTAGTGGGACAACCATTGGTGCAGTACTCAGCCAAGAGGATAATCCAGTAGCATACTTCAGTGAGAATTTAAATGAGAGTAGATAGAAGTATACATCTTATGACAAAAAGTTTTATGTAGTCGTCCAAGCCTTGAAGCATTGGATACATTATTTGCTGGGTAATGAATTTGTCTTGTTTTCAAACAATTCTGAATTATAATACATTATGCAGTAGCACAAGTTGAATCATAAACATGCGAAATGGGTGTAGTACTTGTAGAGTTTTACATTTGTTTTGAAACACATTAGTGGTCAGTCCAATAAGGTTTCAAATGCGTTAAGCAGGAGAAGTTTGATATTACAAGAAAGCACAGTGTAAGTGTTGGGATTCGAACATCTCAAAGACTTGTATGATGTGGATGCAGATTTTAAGGAATATTATGAAGCTTGCCAAAATCCACTGTTGAGAGACAATAGTCCACGGTTGGATTATAACATGCAGGAGGGTTTGCTATTCAAAGGAGGACAGCTGTGTATTCCGGAATGTTCTATACGAGATAACTTAATCAAAGAAAAACACAGTGGAGGTTTGGACGTGGCATAGATGAGACTTTGGATTAGCTGAGCCACTTTTCATATTTGCCGAGAATGCGAATATATGTGCAAATATTCATGATCAAGTGTAAATTTTGTCAACATGCAAAGGGATACATCAAGAATGCAGGGTTGTATACACCCTTACCCATTCAAAAGAGACCATGGGACTCATTCAACTTGGAATTTGTCTACCGAAAACACAAGACGATTAGATTCCATCATGGTGGTGATGGATCATTTCACCAAAATGGCACATGTTAAGTCCCTATATCACTAGTATAGTCCCTTATTATTGTTAGTGTAACCCCCTTATTGTTATTATTGTACCGTTGTAACCCCCATTTTGTTATTATTGTGCCCTTAAATTATTATTGTTAGGTTGGCTAGGATTACATTGTGGCCCACTAGGATTACATTATGGCCCCATGGACTCCTATATATAGAAAGGAGGTTTTGTAAATTGTATCATCCAAGAATTGTGCATTTATGTAATGTATTAGAGGTTCCCCCCTTGAAGTGGCTTATTTCTAAGGCGTTGATATCTATTTTCTTCTATTTTTGAAGCTGGTTACACAACATTTGGTATCAGAGCTTTGGATTCTAGGGTTTCGCTGCTCCAAACAGGTCATCGATGAATTTTCGCTATAATTTTTTTTCTACGAAGTTTCAGAAGCTACAATTTTTAGGGTGCAAAGCCAAAATCCTAAGGAAGATTTTCTGAAAATTTCAGAGCTTGGTTCACAATATTTTCGGAGATATGATCTATGGAAGTTAGGTCTTTGTTCAGGCTCCTAAATAGGTCATCGTGGAATTTGTGCTATAACGTTTTTTCTACGAAGGTTAAGAATTTGAAATTCATATTGTGTGAAGCTGAAATCCTAAGGAACGTTGTCAAAAAATTTCAGATCTTGGTTTGCAATATTTTTGGAGATATGATCTGTGGAATGTAGTGCTTTTTCAGGCTCCTGAATTTCATCTGAAAGAGGTGATTGTGGAAAAAGTTCAATAACTCTCTCTTTGGGCATAAGATTGGAGTGCCGTAAAATGTGGTCACCAGTACATAGACTGTAGTTTCTTGGCTATCAATTTCAAAGACAAAGGACGAAAAAGTGACACGTGGTAAGTCGTACAAGTTCGCTCTACTGAACTAGTCCATAATTAGGTCATTGTGGGAGATTGGACACAACTTTGTCTTGGGGAATCCAAATCAGGTCAAACCTGTGGCATTCAAAAGAGAATTCAGAGGGCTACTTCAGTGCCAAATTTAAGATATAGAAGAGCAACAATCATAGAGATAATACAATTTCAATATTGAGATCCTCAAAAGAAAGTAAAAGGTGTGTATTTTTTTTCCAAATTGCATAAGTCTTGTTTGAAGAATCAAGTTGAATTGATTGCAAGGGCATATTGTAGAATAGATATCAGTATTGGATTATAAAATGGCCCCAAAAATAATTCAACACCCATTAAGCCTTTTGAAAGCTCTACTATGACTCATGAAGATGAAGAATTGCAACATGATCTATCAAAATTAAAAGAGCAAGTGCAACAAATTTCACTCTCACAAAGACCAACAAAAAATGAAATGGAAGTTTTGAAGAAAGGCATGGAAGATAATATGGATGGCGTGCAAGCTAAGATGGATGGTGTGGAAGCTAAGATGGATGGCATGGAGGCTGGCATGGAATCTAATATGGATGACATGGAAGCTAAGATCGATGAGAAAATGGAAAACATGAAGAATTCTCTAAAAGCAGACATGGAAGGTTTGACAAAGTTGATACAAGAAAGGTTTCCTAATGGTGAAAAGATAGTAGAAGAACCTCATGATGAGAACAAAATAAATGTTAATTTTGATTTCATAAACTCTAATGTTGGTGGGAAGAACCACCATATTCCAAAGATGGATATGAGGAAGTTTGATGGAAAGGATCTTGTAACATGGATACTACAGATGGAGCAATATTTTGATCTCCATAACGTGCAAAACACTCAAAAGGTATGCATTACAACTTTACATTTAGAAAAAAATACATTTGTATGGTATCGATGGCTTTGCTCCCGTAAAAAAATTGTCACTTGGTCAATTTTTACGGAGGAAATGATAGCACATTATGAGGATACAAAGAGCAACACCTTCTTTAGTCAATTGATAAATCTCAAACAAAAGGGTTTAGTGGGGCAGCACATTGAGGACTTCCAAAAATTTAATATAAGGGTAACTGATATTCCAGAGGAACACAGGATTGATCTCTTCATAGGTACTCTAAAGGATAACATCCAACATGAAGTTCGTGTGTTGGAACCTAATTCATTAGAGAAGGATTCAGGTTGGCAAGAAAAGTTGAATGTAAAATTATGGCGACAAGGAAGCCTACCACTCAATTCTATAAGGAAGGAATTGTTTCTACGCCTAGATTTCCAGAACCTACAAGGTTGACACCACAACAATTGGAAGAAAAAAGAGCAAAAGGGATTTGCTACAGTTGTGATAGAAAATACACCAAAGGTCATAAGTGTGCTGAAAAGAAATTATTTTACATAGATTTTCAAGAAGAAGAAGAAAATGAACAAGAAGAGGATACACACGAGGAACCAGCCATAGAAGAGGAAGAAATGAATCCGACCATATCATGTAATGCACTGGCAGGAATTACCACTCCTCAAACTCTCAAGATAGCAGGACAGATCAAGAAGAAAAAGGTAATAGTGTTGATTGATTCAGGTAGCACCCATAATTTTATTCATTGTAGGGTAGCCAAGGAATTAAATTGTTTCCTATACCCAGCACCAGAATGCCAAGTGATGGTTGCAAATGGAGGAACTATAAATTGCTCTGGGAAATGCCATAATATCAAGCTAACCATGGGGGAATATTTATTGACTAGTCCAATGCTTTCCATTCCTATGGGAGGTGCTGATGTTGTACTAGGAGTACAATGGTTACAATCTTTGGGGACGGTAGCTTTTAATTTTCAAGAACTTTTCTTGAAATTTTTTTCAGAAGGAAAGGAAGTCGAATTACGGGGTATTGAAGGGAAGCCAGGAAGGATAACAAGCTCTAATGTCATGACAAAGCTTCTAAATAAAGAACAACGAGGCGTAATTGCACAATTATGCTCACTAGAAGTTCCGACATCAAAATCATCTATTTCTGCAGATCTCCAACAAGTCTTAGACAATCATTCCAAGGTGTTTGAAACTCCCAAAGGACTCCCACCTATTAGTGATCATGGTCATGCTATTCATTTGATTCCAGGAAGTGTTCCTCCAAACATCAGGCCTTATAGATATCCTTACTTCCAAAAGAGCGAAATTGAACGTATGATTGCTGAAATGTTAGAGGCGGGTATAATTCAACCTAGTCAAAGTTCTTTCTCTGCTCCTGTAGTATTGGTACACAAGAAGGATGGATCATGGCGAATGTGTCCGGATTATAGGGAGCTCAATAAGCTCACCATTAAAGACAAATTTTCCATTCTTGTGATTGATGAATTATTGGATGAATTACATGGAGCAATTTATTTTACCAAGTTGGATCTTCGTTTAGGATATCATCAAATTAGAATGAAGACTGAAGATATTCCAAAAACAACATTTCGAACTCATGAGGGTCATTATGAATTTTTGGTCATGCCTTTTGGCCTTACCAATGCACCTTCTACATTTCAATGGTTGATGAATTCCATTTTCAAACCCTTCCTTAGAAATTTTGTGCTAGTATTTTTTGATGATATACTAATCTACAACAGGTCTTGGAAGGATCATGTTGAACATGTTGACAGGGTGCTCAAACTATTGCAGGAGAAACAATTATATGCAAAAACATCCAAATGTTTCTTTGGAGTACAAGAGGTGGAATTACTGGGTCATATTGTATCTCACGAGGGTGTTAAGGTAGACCCTAACAAAATTAAAGCTATTAAGGAATGGAAAATCCCCACAACCATAAAGCAGTTGCGAGGATTTCTCGGGTTAACAGGGTATTATCGCAAGTTTGTTAAGAATTATGGGAGAATAGCAGCACCTCTAACAACATTATTGAAGAAAGATGCATATTCATGGACTCCTGAAGCAACTAAGGCCTTTGAACGTCTTAAAGAGGCAATGTGCCTAGCACCGGTCTTAGCTACACCAGACTTCACAAAAACCTTTATTGTGGAATGTGATGCCTCAGGAAATGGAATTGGTGCAGGTTTAATGCAGGAAGGAAGACCCATTGCTTTTGAAAGTCGTCCAATCAAAGGAAAGTATTTACAAAAACCTATTTATGAGAAGGAAATGTTAGCAATACCGCATGCACTAAAGAAATGGCGAACTTACCTAATGGGAAGACACTTCAAGGTAAAAACTGATCATGATAGTCTTAAACACTTTTTGGAACAAATACTATCGTCAGAAGAGCAGCAAAAATGGGTCACAAAGATGTTGGGTTATGACTTTGAAATAATCTACAAAAAAGGAAAGCTTAATGTTGTTGCAGACGCACTCTCAAGAAAGAATGAAGAGGTGGAAGCATTGCTTTGTGCCATTTCTATTATCCAACCAGATTGGATAACTGAAGCAAGAGATGAATGGAAGAATGACAAAGATGTATGGACACTCATCCAAAAGTTGCAACAAGATCCTAGTACATCTGATACATTTAGTTGGAAAAATGATTCCTTATGGTACAAATATCGCTTGTATCTTTGTAATAATTCACATCTAAAACAAAATATTCTTCTGGAATTTCACACTTCTCCTTTAGGAGGACACTCGGGATTTTTAAAAACTTACCACATGGCGAAGAAAGAATTTTTTTGGGATGGCCTTAAATCTGATATTCAAAATTTTTTGGTAGAATGTTTGCTTTTCCAGCAGAATAAAGTGGAAAAAATTAAGACCTCGGGACTTCTACAACCTTTATCCATTCCAATTCAACGTTGGGAGAAGATTTGAATTGATTTTATCACAACTTTACCTAAGTCCGAAGGAAAGAGTGTCATCATGGTGGTAGTTGATAGACTTACCAAGTATGCACACTTTTGTGCATTATCTCATCCATTTAAAGCAAGTACAGTTGCTACTACACTTATGGATAGAATTCCAAAGCTACATGGAAGCCCAAGGGTTATTGTGAGCGACAGAGATCCCATTTTTACTGGAAATTTTTGGACGGAGTTATTTTCTTGTTTGGGTACTCAATTAGCTCATAGCTCATCTTACCATCCTCAATCCGATGGTCAAACTGAGATAGTAAATAAATGTTTGGAAGGATATCTTCGTTGTTTTGTATCTGATAAACAAACACAATGGGTCAAGTGGTTACCTCTCGCTGAATGGTGGTATAACACTTCCTTCCATACTGCAACAAAAATTACCCATTTATGGCACTTTATGGATATCATCCACCATCCATCACATCATCTTTAAGAGAAAATTTGAAGGTTCAAGCAGTGGAAGATCACATCGAGCATCAGCAAGAAGTTCTCCAACTCTTAAAGGATAACATGAATTTGGCACAAAATCGAATGAAACAACAGGCAGATCAACATCGCAGCGAGAGAAGTTTTGATGTAGGAGATTGGGTATTTTTACGGCTACAACCATATAAACAAATGTCCCTCAAGCAAGCTAAGAAGGATAATAAATTATCACCAAAGTACTACGGTCCTTACAAGGTGTTGCAAAAGATTGGTACTATGGCATACAAATTGGAGCTTCCTGCTTCTTCGTGAGTACATCTAGTTTTCCATGTTTCGTGCTTAAAGAAGGTTATAGGTGAAAATCTTCCAGTTCAAACAATATTGCCAGAACTTGATGAGGAAGGAAAAATCATATCGAACTTGAAGTTATTATGGAAACAAGAACTTTGATGTACCACGAAATCGATCAATTTCTTATATCTCATCAAGTGGTCTAACTTAATCACCCAAGATTCTACTTGGAGACACAATTTTATATCAAGAGTCCTATTACCATATTAAATATTGAGATACCTTTTTATATGGAGGAGGGCATGTTAGGTTCCTATATCACTAGTATAGTCCCTTATTATTGTTAGTGTAAACCCCTTATTGTTATTATTGTACCCTTGTAACCCCCATTTTGTTATTATTGTGCCCTTAAATTATTATTGTTAGGTCGGCTAGGATTACATTGAGGCCCACTAGGATTACATTATGGCCCCATGGACTCCTATATATAGAAAGGAGGTTTTGTAAATTGTATCATCCAAGAATTGTTCATTTATGTAATGTATTGGAGGTTGCCCCCTCGAAGTGGCTTATTTCTAAGGCGTTTATATCTCTTTTCTTCTATTTTTGAAGCTGGTTACACAACAGCACATTTCATTCCATGCAAAAGGACAAGAGATGTCACACATCTAGCACACTTGTTATTTTTAGAGATAGTCAGATTACATGGCTTGAAACGTAAAGTTCACAGGCCATTTATAGCGAACCTTATGGAAGAAGTTAGACACCAAACTAAATTTCAGTTTGACCTATCATCCATAGTCAGATGGGAAAAATGAATTTGTGAATAGGAGTCTGGGAAATCTACTGAGGATTTTGGTTGGTGAAAATTCAAGACTGTGGGATCATGTGCTTGCACGAGCAAAGTTTTCCTACAATGACTCTCCCAATAGAAGCATGGGAAAAATTACTTTCCAAATCCTATATGGAATGCGCCCACGTGGATTATTTGAGCTACGAGATTTGGGTTAGTTGGAGCACAGGAGTGCTGATGGCGAAGATTTCGTGAAAGAAATCAACGATCTACATGAACAGGTCAAATTGAAGCTACAAGACAACAAAAAAAAAATATAATTAGAGAGCATATTTGAAAAGGTGGGAGGTACAATTCAAAGTAGGATACCTGGTAGTGGTAAATTTTTGTAAGGAGAGGTTTCCTAAAGGGGAAGACAACAAATTGAAAATGAAAACTATCGGGCCTTGTAGAATTCTTCGGAAGCTTTCAGAAAATTCTTACAAGTTGTAGTTACCTCAGGGTGTAGTAATCTCACCCATTTTTAATGTGGAAAATATGTACCCATACACTGTTTTTGGTGAGGAAGACAGTTTAGAAAGACAAGCATGGGACACCCAGGATGAGGAGAGATCATGGATTAAATAGATGCCTCTAGCACAACCTTTGGAAATTGAGCAGATTTTGGACACAGAGGTACCCAAGAGGACACGAAGAAAATAATATTTAAAGTGTATGGTCAA
Source organism: Pinus albicaulis (assembly GCA_034641835.2). Taxonomy (NCBI): domain Eukaryota; kingdom Viridiplantae; phylum Streptophyta; class Pinopsida; order Pinales; family Pinaceae; genus Pinus; species Pinus albicaulis. The sequence goes on along the minus strand of CM076579.1, from coordinate 167,846,282 downwards.
ATGGAAGTGTTGTGGTTCCTATGATTTGGCAGATTTGGGAATACCAAATGATAAGACAACATCAAACCACTTTGGGATCTCAGGATCTAGCCCTCCTAGATCCAGAGAGGGATCTCTCTATAAAAGTAAAAAAATATATATCTTTGAGGTTGTATTTAAGGTATTAGGCTAGCTATAGGGAACAAGGGTTGTTGTTTGTTTTTGTTTGTTTGTTTGGTTGGAAAACATGAAATAAGGGTTCAATATAAGGTAAAGAAGTGAGTAAAGAAGGATTTTAACAATGGGGGGATAATTCAAAGAAAATACAAGTCCATTGGGTGACGGGGTCATAAAAGCGTTTACTTGCAATTCAATATCCAAGGCTTTCAAACGGGCTAGTCATCTAAATCAGAGGATCTCTTAAGATGATAGTATGGGATGAAATGACAAGGAAATGAAGGTGAATGACAAGGAAACCTTCCAAGGTGACCGCTTAGGAGCAAATCTAGGAACATGACATGCCTTAACCGTCTATGACCAAACTTCTAATGAGGCTAACTCTTCAGATGATAGAAAACATTCAAGATGGACACAAAGTGAAACCTAAGATCATAGAAATACTTTTAACCTTCTCTTCCTTTGACACTCAACTTAATGGATCTTAGAAATGCAAATTGTTGGAAAAGGACCCTAGTGAGATAGAAATAACTCTAAATCTCCCAGTTTCTCAATTCTTTCAGTTAAAACCAGACAAGAGTATCTAAGAACAGAGTCTAAATTCATACATCAGCAAGCGTGGGTAAAACCAAATACTATACTGGTTAAATTATCTTGAATTTGTTCTTAGATTACACACTTAGCAGAAAACATGAAAGATAAGAAGAGCAGGTAGCATTAGGGTACCTTACAGCAGCATATCCTAAGCTAGATTACTAATTCTTATCAAAGAAATGAAATGTGTGTTGAATCCTTAGTTAAATTGAGAGGGGGGAGGGGGGGGTGAATCAGTTTAAGACATACATCAGCTTTTTAAATTTTTCATCAACTTATTTACAACTTAATTTTATAACCAACTTTAATATGTGAAAAGTCTTAATATGTTGCAGAAAGTATTAAATTAATGAGACACCAAACTTATTATGAGATAAGCAAACATTAAGCAGATTGGGTAGATCATATCAGCACATAGGCAACACAGATAGAGATAGCAGATATAAGTGGAAACCCATAAAGGGAGAAAACCACATCTTATTATTGTTGTGATGCAAAGGCAAGCTCCAACTCCCTCTCACCACTATTTTTCTGCAGGCACCAACCTACAAGAGGCTCCAACCTCAGACAGCTACAACTGACAACTATCAAGCTTCAACTTGATAGGGAAGCTCCAAATTCCTCAATTTATCAAAAGAAATGTTTTCTGATTTAATTCAGATATCAGCTATGTTCTGTAGCATCTCTTTCTACTCCTCTCTTCCCTATCCTCTCTACCTCCATTTTCCATACTCTGCATTCTCTATACTCACTCTCTCTAACCTCTCTATGCATATCAAGGTGATATTACTTATAGATATTTCCTGATGACTATTTGTTTTCCTATAGGAATTCGAAATGGATAGCCATACCTCTTAGTCTTATGCCTTCTCATTTATTTTGTAGCTCACTCAGAAAAATATAATTGTATGTACTAATTTTAACATTATAGTGGGATATTTGTTCTCTTCCGGAGACTTGCCAGTGCATCACAAACAATATAAATCAATTAAACCATTTACATTTAATTACAATGAGAACTCCAGCTCACCAATTCAACCTCTTGGTTCACTACGCTTGTCTTTTTTGTGACTGCGTTTGTCCCTTTTTATTCTTTGTATGCCTTTCTGTTTATTGCTATTGCATAACTCCTGTATGTATGCAACTACACTTTTTATATAATGCATATCAATTCTCGGCATAATAATAATAAGGCATTTTTAATATATTCACTACCGTGTTATATAACTTAAGTAACTTCCGGCGATATAATGATAAAAGATCATTTTAATACATAAAATGCCCTTACGGGCCCACTCACCGAACTTGTTCAATTCTTTGATGCCATGTATCACTTCTCGACTACTTCCGATTGCGATTAATTGCAATCACAACTTTGATTTGTATGTTCCGATGCTCTACTCCTTCTCCTATGCGATCAATCACTGTTCACTTTGAAATGTCGATGCGATGTATCACCTTTAGAATATGTCCGATCGCAATTAATCGCAATCATGACTTCCATTTATATGTTCTGATGTTGTGCTCCTTCTCTGATGTGATGTAACACTGTTCACTTTGATACCGGAACTCAAACATATATGAATCATCGTTTAAACCATATCAGGTCTAGAACTCAATCACAATCGCAACTTTTGTTAACATGTTCCGCTGCCAAGTTTTTCCGATGTGATTGGTGAGGGTCCCACAATATAAGAATTTGTTTGTTTTAACTCGAACATTTGAGCACTATATATATATATATATATATATATATATATATATATATAATTTTTCCGCTTCAGCTTTAATATATCCTCCAACTTGGGTTAATATTCTCGTAATTTTATGTAGGGGTCCCACACTATATGTATAATATTCTCTATCAACATAGTATTAAGTCTTTGGCTAAAAATTAAACCCAACACTTAATATATATATTTATATAACCTCTCGGGCTCTGTAGTTCATTTAATGTTTCCGCTCCCAGCACTTAGCCATCTTCTTTATTCAAACCTTAGTCTTAATGCTACAGAGGGTTCCGGTTCTTTTAATTACAAACATCTATGCTTATAGCATTCACTCAAGGTTTATATATATTAATGCAGCTCCTATATCATATGGTGGTTCATGTATCCCACGCTCTACCGTTCACCCTCGTTAGTTAATCATATCCACATTATATACATTGGTATAGGTCCACACCCTTTGTATCATTTCATTCAAATCATCAATCAACTTATAAATAAACCCAACACGAAATTTTAGTACAAAACCATTCCATGGAGCCTACATCTGTCTGATAAACTCTGCACTCTTAGTACGTTCCAATTGACAGCACCCCTTGAACATATATATATATAAAATCCTAAGTCAATCCTCGACCATGGTTTTAACCCTCGATATAGCATTATGTATTAGCTTGCATCAAATATATAATCCACACATAACCCATTCTTATATGTGCATTCAACTTTAATATATATATACAATATTAAAATAGATATCAACCCTGATATATTTTAACACATATACGTTCCCAAGGCCCACCTCCATTAACACAGCTCTTGCATCTAATGGCTAACATTTTATCGCATCAACTCCAATGATCCAACGGATGTCATACCATATCGAGTTTTTTATTGGTATGAGGGTTAACACTTCAAACTTGCACGAAAAATGTTGTTTTAAAAAACCGCCTGAGGACACATGCCCTTCAATGACACATATCGCGTTCATTTTGGCAATACTGCTTACCACTTCAACAAACGCGTGAACCCACTGGTTTTGTGACCCTCCGATTTTAATATTCATGTTCGGGGTTCTGCTTCAATTAATGGTTCCGCTTCAATAAACAATTTCACGTCTTCGTTATATACTTATACTTATAATCTCTGTTTAAAAATTTATTTCTTATTTCTTGAGCTCTTGAATATATTAACCAGGTTTCAATGTTATGTTAATACAATGCTACCAACGCTACCATAAGGTTTATTCCCCTTATACATAGAGCCTTGGTTCCTTCCTTTCTGCATGATTCTTCATCTCTTGCAATCATTTCACTATTGGTTTGTTAACAACTCTACCTCTGCCTCTGCTGCTCGACTGTTTCATCTCTGCCTCTGTACATATCCTGTCACTGCATTTCCTATTACTGTACATATCCTGTCACTGTATTTCTACTGCTCTACAAAATTTTCACTCCTGTCACTATATTTTCCTTATCCTTTGTTGTTTTCATTTGTCTGTCTCTGTCTTTGCTTCCTAATTTTCCATCAATGACAACATTTCCAACAGTCTCCCCCTTTGGCATTGCTGGCAATACACTTCCTCTGTTTTCCTTTTTGGGACCCTTTCTTGTGTTTCTTGCTTTTCCTCCCCCTTTGACATCAATGGCAAGGGGTTTATCATTACTCAGTGTGATTTTAACTCTTGCCCATGTTTCACTGATCTTGATGACCTATTTCATGCTTTCCTTGTTATCTGATCTCCCCCTGGAATGATATTTTTATTTCTGTTCTCTCCCTGAAATGATGCTTTCTCTTCATATCAGAGAGTAGCATCTACAGATAGTACCTCTAGTCTATCTCTCAAATACTCAAATGTTTCTCATGCAAGAGGTTTGGTAAATATATCTTTTCTTTTTTCTTTTGTTGGCACATACTCCAGCTTCACTACCTTTTGAGTTACTTTTTCTCGGAGAAAATGATACTTGATTGGGATATGTTTAGTTTTTGAATGAAGCACAGGATTTTTTGATATGATTATAGCATTTGTATTGTCACATTTGATAGAGATAGGTTCATGAATGTTTACCTTCATGTCTTGGAGTGTTTGGTTCATCCACATGACTTGTGTGCAGCATGACATTGCTGTTATGTATTCTTCTTCTGCTGTTGATAGAGAAATAGATGTTTGTTTCTTGCTTAGCCATGCCACCAGACTTTCTCCTATATAGAATGCACCTCCACTTGTACTTTTCCTGTCATCCACACAGTTGGCCCAATCTGCATCTGTGTATGTTGTCAAAGTGAAGCTTTTTCCTTTTGGATACATAGCCCAAACTGTATTGTTCCTTGTAGATATCTAAATATTCTTTGACTACTAGAAGATGATTTTGCTTTGGTGTTGCTTGATATCTAGCCACAAGTGCTACTGCAAACATGATGTCTGGTCTTGATGCTGTTAGGTACAATAGACTTCCTATCATAAATATTTAGAGTCTTTGATCTATATCAGTAGATCCATCATCAGCACATAGCTTGCATCTCGTGATCATGGCAGTTGATGCAGGTTTGCAGTCTTCCATTTTGAACTTTTTCAACATTTCTTTTAAGTATTTTTCCTATGAGATGAATGTACCTATGTTATTTTGATGAATTTGAAGTCCTAAATAGAAACTGAGCTCTCTAATCATAGACATCTGAATCTCTGATTTCAACTCATTAGCAAACCCTTTTGCTAGCTCAACTCTGTTGCTTCCAAACATAATGTCATCAACATATACTACAACAATCAGGAGTTCATTTTCATGGGCTTTTACGTATAGATTGTTGTCTACTCCTCCTCTCTTAAAGCCTTGTTTTTGCAGCTATATATCCAGCCTTGAGTACCAAGCATGAGGAGCTTGTTTTAGTCCATATATGGCCTTCTTTAGTCTACATACATAGTCTTCTTTATCTGTTAATGAGAAGCCTTCTAGTTGTTCGATGTAGACTTCTTCTTCTAGATCTCCATTCAGAAATGCAGATTTCACATACATTCGATATACTTTGAAGTATTGGTAGCATGAAAAGGCTAGAAACATTTTAATAGTTTCCATTCTAGCTATAGGGGAAAATGTTTCATCCTAATCAAGTCCTTCGATTTGTGAATATCCTTTGCAGACAAGTCTGGCTTTATTCCTGATTACATGTCCTTTCTCATTCAATTTATTTTTGAATAGCCATTTTGAGCGTATGAAATTTTTCTTAGTGGGTCTAGGAACTGATTCCCAGGTATTGTTCTTCTAAATTTAGTCCAATTCTTCATTCATAACATTCACCCAATACTTTTCCTTTCTAGCTTCTTCAAACTTCTTTGGCTCTATTTGTGATAACATAGCTATGTATAACTCTTCTATCTATTCAGTTAGTTGCATACTTGTCTGGACCCCTACTCTCTTCTCCAATGATCTAATCTTCTAGATGGTTCTTCTAACTGTATCTTGAGGGGGCTTTCGAGCTCAGTTCAACATTTTCTGTTGTCTTGCTTGTTTCATCATCATCTTGGTTTTCTTCTTCATGGTTTTCTGAAGGACTGCTGCAGTCTGTACCTCTTGTATTGTTTGGAAGTTCTTCATAAAATATCACGTCAATTATTTCTACAATTTTTTGAAGAGTCTTGTTGTAGCACCTGTACCCTTTAATTTTGGATGCATATCCTATAAATATCCCTTCATCTCCTCTTGCATCAAATTTCCCAAGATTTTCATCATTATTATTTATGTAACACTTTCTTCCAAAGATTCTAAAGTGCGTGATTGAAGTTGGTTTATCATGCCATAGTTCATAGCGAGTGTTATCACTGCTTGGCCTTAAATGAGATTTGTTAAGGATATGCACGACTGTGTGTACTGCTTCTACCCAGAAGGTTTGAGGAACATTACTCTCTTGCATCATGGCTCTGGCAATTTGTTGTACAGATCTATTTTGTCTCTCTGCTACTCCATTCTGCTGAGGTGTCCTTGCAATAGTAAATTGTTGCTTTATCCCATGTTCATTGCATAGGTCTGCAAAGTCATAATCTGTGAACTCACCTCCTCTGTATGATCTGATGCATTTTAGCTTGCATCATGTTTGATTTTCTGCTAAAGCTTTAAATATTTTTAATTTCTCTAGAGCTTCCAATTTATTCTTAAGGAATGCAACCCATGTCATTCTGGAGAAATCATCTATTATCAGCATGAAGTAGGATTCTCCACTTGGTGTTTTAGTTCTTGCAGGTCCACACAGGTCCATGTGCACAAGATGGAGTGGTCTTCTTGTTGATAACTCATCTTTGGCCTTGAATGATGTGCGGGTCTGTTTTCCCAATTGACAAGATTTGCATATGGTATTGGAAGGCCTTTTTATTTTTGGAATGTCTCTAACAGCTTTCTTCCTGCTCAGTCTGATGATATGATAAAAGTTGAGATGTCCCAACCTCTTATGCCATAACCATGACTCCTCAAGTTTTCTAAGATGGCATGCTTCATTTTCCTCTTTCCCTATGTAAACATTACTCTATGTTCGGACACCTTTGAGCAAAGTCTTTCCTGTGGTGCTTGATCTGACTTCACAGTCTTATGCTATGAAAAGAAATTTGTAGCCTTTATCACACATTTGACTGACACTCAACAAATTTTCTTTCAACCCATATACAAATAGTACATATTGGGCCTTACCTCTGCCATTATCTAAGCTGACTGGGCGTTTTCCCTTTATTTTTCCTAATTTATCATTGCCAAAAGTAACATTACAGTTTTCTTTTCATCAAAATTTATAAATTTTCTTCTGTCTCCAGTCATATGTTTTGAGCAGCCACTTTCCAGATACCATTGGCTTTTCATGTCTTGAGTAGTTAGAGCCAGGTCACATTTATTCACCTTCTTTTTCCAATGGAAACATCCTTTTGTTTGATATCTTTTGTGAAGTGATGAACCACATCCTCTGAGAGGACATTTGAAAGGCATATGTCCAATTTTATTGCATACACAACATTTGATCATAATTTTTGAAGAATTGTGAGTATGAGTAAAATATCCTTGATTCATAAACCTCCTTGAGGTGTTGTACATCAATCTTTGTCCATATTTTCTGCACTCAATAATTTTATGGCCAAATTCCTTACAATAAATATAGTAACCATAGAAATAAATTGCATACCTGATGTGAGGTTGTCTTCTTCAATTGTTTTCTTGAGACAGTCTCTTCACTATTTTCATAGGAGGGAAGAATCTCCTTTGATGGCTTCCAAATTTGTCATACTCAGGGGTATATGATCCTTTTTCTGTTGTTTTAGTATTTATTTCATTCTTTGTTATTAGAGGATTCTTCTAGTTTTTGTCTCCCTCATTACATGTTTCTTCCTTCGTAGGAATTATTTGAGATGCTTCATCATCCTTCTTTTCTTTTCCAAAAATAATGTTTTTGTTTTCCTTTTCTTTGCTTTTACTTGATTCTCCTTCATAGCCTATTCCAGTTTCTATAAGGGGAGAACTTTGAGCATCCAGAATTTCATTCAACTTACTAGAGCTTGTTGTTTGAGAAGAATTTATAGATACTCTCTTTTGAGCATTTTCTAATTTCTTCCTCAGACATACTACTTCTTCTTCCAACTTTTCTTGTTCCTGAGTTTTATCCTTGATTTGCTTAAGTAACATGTCTTCTATCTTCTTTGCTTCTTCAAGCTCTACCTTCAACTGCATGAGGACTTATAAATTTTTCTCTTCTCTTACATACTTGAGGAGAATGTCCTTTTGTTTTCTTCACTTCAGTTTGAGTCTGTCAATCTCCTCCAGGCCACTCCTTAGCTCTCCCTCAAGTTCAACTTCACATTCTTATTCATCTTCTAGCAGGAGTCCTTCAATTTCTTCTATGGCCATCAGTAAAAATTTAGAGATTCCTTCTTCACATGAGGGTTCATCTGAGTCTTCAGATGCACTGCTGTCTTGTTGAGCATAGAAGGATTTTCTACTGGATTTCTTTCCTTTTTGCCAGTTCTTTGATGCATTTTTCTCTGATTCTTGAGCCTGATTCCTCACTTTCTTGTGAGGACACTTAGCAGCATAGTGTCCAACTCTTCCATAGTTAAATAATTTGAAAGGAAGTTTACCTTTGTATTTACCTGAGCCTCTATCTAGTTTCTTGACAAATTTAGCCTTTTCTTCATCAGAGCAAGATCATATGTCTTTCTTTTCTTCTTTCTTCTTTTCTATTTTAAAAGTCATCTCCCTTGTACTTGGATTCTTCCGTGGGAGCCTCATTTCATAGGCTGTTAGATTTCCAAGTAGCTGGTTCATGGTCAAGGTTTCCCAATCAGTTGTTTCTTATATGGAAAAAACCTTGGGGTTAAAGCTAGGTGGAAGAGATCATAGAATATTTAGTACAATTACACATTCTAATATATTTTCTCTAAGAGATTTCATATTGTTAACAATTTCTGCAACTCTTAGGAAGAAGTTGTCAACATCTTCATCATCATTAATTTTTAATTTTTCAAACTGAGCTCTATATACTTGAAGTTTGGCCGTATTTACCTTTTTATTTCCCTCATGGATGTTTTCAAGAGTATCCCACATATGTTTGGCAGTCTTACTGTGCATTATTTTGATAAATTCAACCTCACAAAGTCCATTTAAGATTGCATTCATGGCCTTTGCATTTGCTAAAAATTCTTTTTTTAGCTTCTCTCTATGGGTCTGTTGCCTTTGGGGCATATCCAAATTCCACAACAGCCCAAACCTCTATTCCTAGAGACATTATGTATGCTCTCATTCTGATTTTCTAGAAGGCATAATTAGCACTGGTGAAGAAAGGGGCTTTATTGGTTGAGCTTCCTTCTTGACTAGCCATCATGGGGACCTAAGATCTCCTTTCAGTAGTTAAACTGGTCCAAAGGAACTGGCTCTGATACCAATTGTTGAATCCTTAGTTAAACTGAGAGGGAGGGGGGGGTGAATCAGTTTAACACATACATCAACTTTTTAAATTTTTCATCAACTTATTTACAACTTAATTTTATAACCAACTTTAATATGTGAACAGTCTTAATATGTTGCAGCAAGTATTAAATTAATGAGACATCAAACTTATTATGAGAGCAACAAACATTAAGCAGATTGGGTAGATCATATCAACACATAGGAAACACACATAGAGACAACAAATATAAGTGCAAACCCATAAAGGGAGAAAACCACATCTTATTATTTTTGTGCTGCAAACGAAAGCTCCAACTCCCTCTCTCCACTTTTTTTCTACAGGCACCAACCTATAGGAGGCTCCAACCTCAGTCAGCTACAACTAATAACTATCAAGCTTCAACTTGATAGGGAAGCTCCAACTTCCTCAATTTATCAAAAGAAATGTTTGCTGATTTAATTCAGATATCAGCTATGTTCTGTAGCATCTCTTTTTGCTCCTCTATTTCTTATCTTCTCTGCCTCCATTTCCCATAGTCTGCATTCTCTATACTCACTCTCTCTAACCTCTTTATGCATATCAAGGTGATATTACTTATAGAGATTTCCTAATGACTGTTTGTTTTCCTCTAGGAATTCGAAATGGATAGCCATACCTCTTAGTCTTATGCCTTCTCATTTCTTTTCCAACTCACTCAGAAAAATATAATTGTATGTACTAATTTTAACATTACAGTGGGATATTTTTTCTCTTCCAAAGACTTGCCAATGCATCACAAACAATATAAATAAATTAAACCATTTACGTTTAATTACAATGAAAACTCCAGCTCACTCATTCAACCTCTTGGTTCATTGCGCTTGTCTTTTCTGTGACTGTGTTTGTCCCTTTTTCTTCTCTGTATGCCTTTCTGTTTATTGTTGTTGCATAACTCCTCTATGTATGTAACTGCACTTTTTATATAATGCAAATCAATTCTCAACATAATAATAATAATGCATTTTTAATATATGCACTACCATGTTATATAACATAAGTAACTTCCGGCGATATAATGATAAAATATCATTTTAATACATAAAATTCCCTTACGGGCCCACTCACTGAACTTGTTCAATTCTCCGATGCGATGTATCACTTCTAGACTACTTTCAATTGCGATTAATCACAATAAAAACTTCCATTTGTATGTTCTTATGCTCTTCTCCTTCTTCGATGTGATCAATCATTGTCCACTTTGAAATTCCGATGCGATGTATCACCTTTCGAATATTTCTGATTGCGATTAATCACAATCACGACTTCCATTTATATGTTCTGATGCTGTGCTACTTCTCCAATGTGATGTAACACTGTTCACTTTGATACCGGAACTCAAACATATACGAATCATCGTTTAAACCATATCAGGTCTGGAACTCGATCGCAATTGCAAATTTTGTTAACATGTTCCGCTGCAAAGTTTTACCAATGTGATTGGTGAGGGTCCCACAATATAAGACCATTTTTTTAACTCGAAAATTAGAGCGCTAAATATAAATATATATATGGTTTGGACCTTTGTATATAAAGCACAACATATCTACCGTGTTGCATATATATATAAGTTTTCCGCTTCAACTTTAATATATCCTCCAGCTTGGGTTAAGATTCTCGAAATTTTATGTAGGGGTCCCACACTATATGTATAATATTATCTGTCAACATAGTATTAAGTCTTTGGCTTAGACTTAAACCCAACAGTTAATATATATATTTATATAACCTCTCGGGCTCCGTAGTTCGTTTAATTTTTCCGCTACCAGCACTTAGCCATGTTCTTTATTCGAACCTTAGTCTTAATGCTACAAAAGGTTCTGGTTCTTTTAATTACAAACACCCGTGCTTATAGCATTCTCGAAAGGTTTATATATATTAATGCAGATCCTATATCATATGGTGGTTCACGGGTCCCACGCTCTACCGTTCACCCTCGCCAGTTAAGCATATCCACATTATATACATTTTTATAGGTCCGCACCCTTTGTATCATTTCATTCGAATCATCAATCAACTTATAGCTAAACCCAATTCGGCATTTTAATACAAAAACATTCCATGGAGCCCACATCTGTTTGATAAACTCTGAACTCTTAGTACGTTCCAATTGACAACACCCTTTGAACATATAAATATATATATATATATATATATATATATATATATATATATATATATATATATATATATATATATATATATATATATAAGCCTAAGTCAATCCTCGAGCATGGTTTTAACCCTCGGCATAACATAATGTATTACCTTGCATCAAATATATAATCCACACATAACCCATTCTTATATGTGCATTCAACCTTAATATATATACAATATTGCAATAGATATCAACCTCGATATATTTTAACACATATACGTTCCTCGGGCCCACCTCCATTAACACACCTCTTGCATCCAACAGCTGACAGTTTATCGCATCAACTCCAATTATCCAACAGATGTCATACCATATCACGTTTTTTATTGGTACGAGGGTTAAGACTTCAAGATTGCGTGAAATTTTTTTTGTTTACAAAACTGCCTGAGGACACGTGCCCTTCAATGACACATATCGCGTTCATTTTGGCAATACTGCTTACCACTTCAACCAATGCATGAACTCACTGGTTTTGTCGCCCTCCAGTTTTACTGTTCATGTTCAGGGTTCCGCTTCAATTCACGGTTCCACTTCAATAAATAATTTCACGTCTTCGTTATATACTTATACTTATAATCTCTATTTAAAATTTTATTTCTTATTTCTTCAGCTCTTGAATACGTTAACCCTGTTTCAATGTTATGTTAATACAATGCTACCAATGCTAACCGTAAGGTTTATTCCCCCTATACACAAAGACTTGGTTCCTTCCTTTCCACACGATTCTGCATCTCCTGCAATCATTTCACGATTGGTTTGTCAATGAATCTGCCTCTACCTCTGTTGCACGACTGTTTCATCTCTGCCTCTGTACATATCCTATCATTGTATTTCCTGTTACTGTACATATCCTGTCACTATATTTCTGATACTTTGCCAAATTTTCACTCCTGTCACTGTATTTTCCTTATCCTCTGTTGTTGTCCTTTGTCTGTCTCTGCCTCTACTTCCTCCTTTTCCATCAATGACAACATTTCCAATAATGTGATGCATAACAAAGAGTAAAACAATAAAAGATAGAACACTTCACCACTGATTCAGATTAGGATCAAATGAACATGCTTGTCATATTAAAGAGCAACACCAATCACATACATCATTGTCCAGCAGCTTGATATCAAATAGAAAATCATCTCCCAACCTATTTTACAACTTATACACAAAACTCTATCTTAATGAAACAACTTACAATCCATGATTAACCAACATTTACAATGTATTTCAGAAGAGTTCTTATAGTTGTAAGAGTGGCTGTACAGGTAGATAGAACTTTAAATGAAACATTAAAATAGAGGAAGAAGAGTGCTTGAGGTCCATTCTATTTTAATATCCCGTATTGACTTTCAGAACTTTTTGGATGAACTAAGGGTCTTCGACATGCTGATAATTACTTCTGAGGTATGTTTCTGAGGTACTTTCTGGCAGTTTGGTACTCTATTTGTACCCTGGGACAAGTAAGGTAGATAAATTAATTTTAGGCCTTCCATACTCTGTAACTAATGCTCTGGAAATCTTAGGACTTCTGTCAGAGTGATAATCTTCTCAGGATCTTGATGGAGAAATAGAGAACATTATGGGAACTTGTCCTTTCTTGGGAAAGAACGTTCAGCTGATGTGAACCACTGATATGGATCGTTTCATGTGCTTTAGGCATTATTAGCCTTTTGGATCATTTATAAGGTCTTCAATATGTATCTTCATCCTTTCAACACTAGATAATAGCATTTAATCTTCAATGATGGGCTTTTAATCCCTTTAAGTTGTCACTTATACACTTTGCCGCTTCCTTTCTGATTTGTCTATGAATATGCAGGTTTTAATGGTGTTGTAAGGTTTTAAACAGAGTTTAACACTTGATATTTACTGAAAATCACGTTTAAAACTTCTCGGGAACCATCCCTACAATCTTCAGCTCTGAAAATGGCATTCTACGCTTTGTATTTCCCTATCTGTGATAGTGAGATAGAGCGTGATTTTCACTATCCGTAACCCTACAAAAAGATGATAAACATGTTAAGAAATCAATGGGAGTGGAGGAGGATGCTGTGGAGGCCGAGGAATTGGTGTCACAACAATGGAAATGGTGGATGCCGGTGAAGGAATGAGTAAAAATCATGGCAGAATGGTGAAAATTTGAGCTGATAAAGGTTTGGTGCGAGGAGGGTTTTAGACCATCCGATTAGACTGATGGATGATGATCAACGGTCTAGATTTACCAGTGCAGTGCTTAGACTAAATTAGGCAGAAGAAAATACCTTTAGTGTTAAAAAACAAAGTTTAATGTTTGGGTGAATTACAAAGGAAAAAGGTTAAAATGAATGAAATCAGAGGCTTTTGGTGGTGGGCCCGAAAGGGCGGAGGGAGATTGAATGTGGAACGTTGGATCACTGGAGGAGAACAACGATGGAGATCTTCCGATGAAATCATTTGGAAGCTCCAATGAAAGAAATAAGCATGGGAATGTGATACCGTATGAGCCGTTGATCTAAATCACATGGACGGTTGAGATTAAAGTAGGAACATATCAGGGAGGAGCAGTTTTTAGAGGAAAAATGCTGGTTTCGCGTGGTTCCAAAGTGGTTTTGAAAATTCTCCAAAAAAACGTGATATGCGTCGCTGCCTACCACGTGTCCCTCTCGAAATCGCTTTCATCGTGTAAATTTGAAATATTAAACCTTGGACGCAGAAATCACGCGATATGCATACTTAGCCATTAGATGAAGGGCAGAGAGATCTAACAGTGCAGGATAGGGTGCGATGGAGAAAGATGTGCGGGCGGTAAGGTGGGAAGGGATAACGGTGGATTAAATCCTGACCATCAGATCTATGAAATGGATGGCAAAGATTTAAGAGAGAAAGAAGAGGAAAAGGGGCAAGTGAACAAGTAGGGAGAAGGAGAGTCCTTGGATCTATTGGACTGAACGACTGAGATCTAATCGCATCAGAGAAAGGTAGGGGGCCAAAACTCTGATGTTTTGATTTTATGATTTAGCGTAGACCTTTGGATCAGAGGTGAGATCAATGGTTGAGATTTGATAGGTGGGGAGACGATGGGGGGAAAATGAGCGAAGTGTGATTAAATCTGGGCCGTTGGTTCTTGTGGATTCAACGGTCCAGATTAAATCGATGGAGCGATGATGTTGGGCTCAGGAGTGGAGTGCGTTGGCGTCTCAGCCATCAGATCTACATGGATGGACGGTCAAGATTTAATCAGGGATCATAGATCGGCGAGGACTCGGGATGGCACTTGAAACTTTGTGATTGGAGATCAACCATTCGATCTGAGGATAATCAACGGTGGAGGTTGCAGTGGAGGCCGATAGAAAAAATGGTCATTGCATCGGAAAATTACAAGAAATAAAGGAAAAAGGTGATAGTGAAAGCTTCAATTGAGATTAGCACCATGGGGCTTAGCGCCTCGTTCCGGTGCCCGGTTATATGCGGAGAAGGGGCTTAGGGCTAAGTCGAAAGTGGCTTAAGGCCTCAATGAAAAATGGGTGTTTTTTAGCCAAAATCAGTGTTTTTCAAGGGATTTCTTGGCTTTTGGTAAAGGGGAAAAGGATGTCTTAAACCTGTAAAAGGGGTTAGTAGAGTCTTAAAGGGATTTTGGAGGTATTTTAGAGGCATATAGAGGTTCTAAAGAGGTGAAGGAGGCTTAATTAAAATGAAGGGAAATGAGTGGAAATGGGCAATTACAGAGGCCTTTTGAAGCATTGTTTTCACAAGAAAGTGAGGCTTTTTTTTTATGGAAACATCAGTGAATATCTTTCAAAGGGAATAGGACACACAAAGGCTTTGAGGATGATATATTTTCAAGGAAAATGTCTCTCTTGAAGGCTTAGAAACATTTTTAGCCACCTATTTGCTTGACAAAAAATTCTAGGTGGCTAACAGTGGCTCCACATGGGGATGGCATCTTCTTGAAGGAGTCAAGAATCTCAGAAAACAGTCTTTGGAAGTAGGCCAGATGCCTGGTACTTGACCCATCATTTTATTTTCTTTGATCAGTTGCCACAACTCATGAAAACATCATATCAGCAGTAATATTCTCCCAAACAATCTACCTACCCATCTTATTATCCTAACATTTTTTCTTCAAGGTGCATTTAGACTTGCAGACCTTCTTCATCATTTTTTATTGAAAGCAGAAAAATATAATCTAATTCTACCCTTATTCCTCCATGAGACCAGATTATATAGTTGGCCTTATAGCTTCTCTACCTAAAATAATATCTGTTAGGATTAAACTGTCTAGCAGATTTAATTCTCTACATTCTACAATAGAAATTGAAAAATAGTCAAACCAGGATTAGATTGTCTGGTTTGCTGTGGGTCCATGGCATAAAGACATCTGCACATGAACTGAACTTGCAGGAAATTGAAACCAAAATGTGAAGGCTGAAATTGTTAAAATTTTAAAGCATCCTTCTTTCTCTTGTGACTTAGATTTTGAGCTTGTTAGAGTCACTTTTCTTCTTCATTTCAGCTATGGTTCTAGGCTTGTTAGAGCTGATCTTTTTTATTTCTTTGTTGGTTCAGGTTTTGGGCATATTAGAACCAGCCTTTAACTTTCTTTGGCTCAGGTTTTAAGATGATTTGATCCATTCTTTTGGAACTTCACAGGTTCAAGTTTTGAGCTTTTCTAAACCTTTTCCTTTCTCTTTTTTTTTTATTTTTTTGTATTTTCCTTTTTTTTTAAACTGAACAAAGAAATGGTATTTACAATGAAGTGAAAAATTAAAAATTTGAACTTCAGCATTATTAATGTTTGAGCATCCTACCATTGACAGGACCCCGAAACAGATCTGTACCATCTAACTCTTGCAGGAAAAAGGCATTTGGACCAATGGTGGACTGAATAATGTAAGGACCTTGCCACAAACTATAAAATTTACCATGCTTACCCTTATCCTATTTTCTAGAGTCCCACTTAAGTTACTTTTCTCCAATCTTGAAGTCGCAAGCTTTTGTTCTCTTATCAAACAACTTTTTGATGATTTCTTGCACTTTTTGAGCTTTGTTGTAGACCTCTTCCCTTGTCTACTGGAGATGTATTTTTTGATTGATCCTCCTTACCATGCTATCCTCTTCTGGCTGTATTTCTTGGACTAATTTTATCACTGGTACCCCTAGACTAGTAGGGAACACTGTATCAGCCCCATAAACTAACTGGTAGGGTGACATACCAATGGATTTCTTTGTAGTCAATCTGTTTGCCCACAGATCATGCACCAACTTATTATGCCATGATTTCTTATTCTCTTCAAGAAGCTTCTTGATGATGGTCACCAAAATTTTATTTGATGTTTCTACTAGCCCATTACCCTGAGGGTAATAAGCAGTAGAATGACCAAGTGCAATATGATACCTGCGACAAAAATCAATCATCTTTTTGGAACCAAAAGCAAAAACATTATCAATAATAATCTTCCTAGGACAGCCAAATCTAGAGAGGATATGGTCTTCAAGGAATTTTATGATGACAGAATCTGTGGCATTCCTAGAAGGTATGGACTCTATCGATTTTGTGAAATAGTCTGTGGCTGTGAGAATCCATTTGTGTTGTGCAGAGGAATCAGGATGGATTTCTCCTATAAAATCTAGGCCCCACTTCTAAAATGGAGCTTCAACCGTGATGGGTTGTAATGGTAAAGGGAGGAGTTTTCTTTTGCCCCAAAAAATTTGGCGCTTATGGCAGGCAACTATCATTTTATGTACATCTTTGAAAAGTGTGGGATAGTAAAAGCCAACCCTAAGGATTTTGTTGGTTTTTGTTTTCGAGTATAAATGGCCTTTGCACTCTCCTTCATGGAACTCATGGTTGACCCTCTCTGCATCAACTTCAAGCAGACATTTAATAAAGAAACCATTTGCATTTTTCTAGTATAAACATTAATTTAAAATGCAATAGTTTCTAGCTTTTAACTTTATAAACCTTGCTTTTGTCTTTGATAAATTGGGAGGGGCATTAATATTTATAAGAACATACAGGATGTCAGCGTACCAAGGTGAGTTTTGGAATTGTTCTTCAACAGTAGGAGCAGGCAGTCCTTCATGTTCATCCAAGGAATCTACCATGTTTATGTCAAGGGTAAGTTACATTCAACCATTAATTGTGCCAAGCCTTGACCCTTGATGAGTTTTGTGGGTTTGATCTCCAGATCATACTCTAGTATCACTGCAATCCATTTACCTCATTTTCCATTTGGATCCTATGACAAAATATATTTCACCACTATATTAAGCACATAAGAAATGATGTGAGAATGCAGAATATACACCCTGAAATCTTTTAAAGCCTTTACCAAAGAATAGGCCTGCTTTTCCATTATATTATATTTCAAGGGAGCATCTCTCAATGCTTTGCTAAAGAAAGAAATTGGTTGCTCTTGGCCTTCTGGGTTTTTCTACAGCAAGATAGTGGCCATAGTATGCTCTGAAGCAAAGGAGAAAATAGTGGAATCCTCGATGAATTCTAGGCTGCTTAGAACTAGCACTTGGGTAAGGGAAAGTTTTACCAGTTCGAAGGATTTTTTGGCCTCTAGAGTCCATTTAACCCCTACTTCTTTCTTAAGCATGTTTTTCATATTTCTCAGGAGTTATGCTAAGTTGGGAATAAACCTCCTCAAGAAGCTAATTTTCCCAGTAAAGGACTGCAATTATTTTATGTTTCTTGGGTGGATAATCTGTAGTATTCCCTAAAATCTTTTCGGGTCTATTTTAATCCCCTTTTCTGATATAATATGGCCCAGAAGCTTACCTTCTTGGAGGCCAAATATTGTCTTTTTGGGATTTAAAGATAGCCCGAACCTTCTGCACATTTCAAAAACCTTTCTCAGATGTTTAAGGTGCTCTTCATCGGTTTTGGAATAAACTGTTATGTCTTCAAGGTAGATTACGATGAAGTGACCTATTTCCTCTAAAAATGCTATGTCCATAGCTATTTGGAAGGTTGCAACAGCGTTCATTTGTCCAAAATGCATTTTCACATACATGAACGTGCCCCATGAAGTGGTTAAAGCTGGTTTTAGTTGATCTTTAGGGAGTACTAAGACCTAGTTAAACCTTGAAAAGCCATCTAACAGAGAGATCCTCTTTGCACCAACTACCCTTTGTAGGATGTGCTCCATCTTGGGTAAAGTGTAATTTTCCTTCAGGGAGGCTTTGTTAAAGTTTCTAAAATAAATGCACAGTCTGATTTCTCCTGTCTTTTTCCTTATGGCCACTAAGCTAGATAACCAAACAGAAAACCTCATAGGCACTATGATTCTTGCCTCATACATTTTCCTTATCTCCTTTTCCACTAGAGGCAACTGTACTGGGTTAATTCAGTGCAGTTTTTTCTTAAAGGGTTTTTGGTTTTCTTTCAATGGGATCTTATGCTGTATAATCTCTGTGTCATAGGCTTTTAAGTCCTCGTATCTCCAAGAAAACACATCAACAAACTCTTTAAATAAATCAATGTATTTGTTTTTTATATGCGTTGGAAAATTTTTCGCCAATTTAATCATCTTAGGCTTATCTTTGCTGCCTATATTGCATTCTTTAGCATCTGATTCAATGTGTTCTATAGTAGGTTTCTTTGCCAAATCATTGAAATCAAAAAGGTCCTCTAGGGTGCTAATCCTCTATGTATGTTCTTATCTTTGGACTGCAACACCTCTATGTCTTATTTTCTTGCATTTATGTATTCTTCAGTTTGTTTTTTGAATTCTTTGTTCAACATGTTTATTTATGCATTAGGGGATGGTTTTTCTTCATCCAGGGGCTCTTTGTATGAAAAAATTTCGTCAGATTTAGAGTCTGAATCAGGTATTTCAAACTCATTTCTGTAATTCAAGAAATCCTCTATCTGTTTGTCACCCTCAAAGACCTGCCAATATTTCTCATTATCTGGAACTGCAGGTTTGTATTTTGTCTGAATAATGATATGTTTGTCACTAGGTGATTTCTAATATGAACTAGCAGCGTAGGCTAATCCATTTGCATTAATGTTTTCACTCCTAGGAACAAACACAAGTTCATATTCTACAAACGTTTTCAGAAAATCCATAGCATCATTTCTGTATGCCCTTAATCTAGGATGCTTTGTAGTATACTCTCCATTTAGTTGTTTGATGATTAACTCAAAGTCTCCATGTACAACTATCCTTTGGGCTCCTATTTTTTTCAATAGATTCAATCCTAAGATGAGAGCCTCATATTCTGCAATGTTGTTTTGTGCATTTAATGTCTGGTTTGAAGGCATGGCTCTCAGTATAGTTTCTTTCAGTTTTATGCAACCATACATTGGCTCCTGCATTCTTTCTGGTGCAAGATCCATCAAAGTTCATTTTCCATAAGGGATTGTTTGCAGAATTGTTATCAGTTTCATCCCTAATGCTATGTTCACCATTGTATAGTGTTATGTCTTGTTCTTTAGGACTTTCATGGAGTTTAGAGTGATGAGTAACTTGTTGTTTGCAATCCTGGTTTTTTTCACTCTTATTTTTTGATTCAGCACACTGTTCAAGGGTATCTCTCTTGCTTTCCTCTATTTCTAGAGCTTCCATTATGTTTGAATTTGTGGCTTCTACTCTATTATTTCAATCTATGTTTCCTAGCTCTTGTTCATCAGTAAAATCATCATTGAAAATGATAAGGGAATCCAGATCTGTATGGACAGAGTACAAAGGGGAATTTTCAGGTTTCTCTAGGCTAATAACCATGAATTTCATGTGTTCCTCTCTATATAGTCTTCTAAGTTGGCTAAAGACAGGGATAGTGGCATATTTCCCGTCCATCTGCATTGTACCTTGAAGCTTGGCACCCCATGACCTTGATAACAGCATGCCATACTTAGGAGGCACATCTTCCACTACAACATCCATAACCATGCACTTGGCTGGGATTTGAGTCAAATTCACACAAAGATCTTTGATTAAGCCAACGCACTTCACTCTGCTAAAGTCAAATGAATATAAATCCTTATACGGTCTAGTTATCTCTAGGCCTACATTCTCCATAATCACTTTTGGCATAAGTTTGTGTGAAGCCCCAGAATCATGCATAGCATTATGCAGGATTTTGTCATGTATATTAAGGTTGACATAGAAAGGATGTATCACCCATTCCTAAAATTTACCTTCAATTTTTGGGCCAAACAAAAGAGTAGGTTGATCATCATTTAAATTGACAGTGTCACTATTTTCTCCTAAGTTTAAAGCTTTCAAAATTTGACCTTTATATACATCCTGAGTAGCCAACTCAATGAGAGGAACATAAATTTTGATTTTGGCTATCTCACTCTCCAAATTGAAAGGAGACTGACTTTTTGAAAGGTTCAATTATATTTTACTACTCACTATTTTAATGGCAGAATCAGCTTGCTAACTCTCATTATGTACAATATCAAGAGCATTAGCTGCAATGCTAGTGCTGCTAGTTCCTTGACTTGGTTTATCAGAAGCTTGGATGTCCTTTTCATTATTTTTTCCACAACTTTCAGCTGGTGATTTGTTACTTTCAGCAGTCACTTTAGGAGTCTTTTCAGGTGTGTTTTTAATGGTGATTTTAGAGGCTTTTGTTTTGGGAGTGTTTATGTTCTTCTTGCTTTTAAGGTCATATTTTTCTCGGACCTACATGATGGAATTTTCGAATCCCAACCTATAATATTCAGATTGTAACCCTTCCTCATCCCAATGTGAGTATGAGGTATGATTATCCTCTGTAGAAACGATGTTATCCTGGTTATCTACTTCCACCATGTTTATGGTAGTTCCCTTTGATTCTTCTATTATCCCTTCATCCTCATCAAGGAAGTTCTCTTGGAATGGAGGTTTGACTTGTTGATCAAAGTCCCTTGGTCTATTTGGGGGTTGTTTCTCCTAAAATTTTGGTTCTCGTTTTGATTTTGGTTTCTGTTATGATTGTTGACTTGGATTACCATTTTCTCCATCATTCTTTCCATCCTCTCCAGGTTTTTGGCTAGACTATGATATTTGGGATCAGATAAAGAAGCTATGTTGTCATCCCTATAGGTTACCTTCTTCTCAACCCTCATTCTAGCTCTTTTTTCAATCAGGTTTGCTTCTACACTCACTGCTCCTTTCTGCATGCCTTCTAATGTGTCATAATCTCTCTCCCTAAGCTGATAGGCCATGTCAGCATTAAAGCCTTCAGGGTATTTCACTAGAGCCATTCCTTGGGGAGTTTTCATGTCTGGCGGAAGAGCATTGTAGACACTATTGAATCTAGTGGAGTAGTCATGGACACTCTCTCCTTCATTTCTCTTGAGTTTCTTGTATTGTACTAAGATTTGGAGAGGGTTTATTTTTACTTCCCATTTGTTTATAAAAGTTTGATGTAAAGAGGGAAGATCATTGATGTTATTTGGAGGTAAGCCTTTAAACCACTTCTTCACTTCTCCTCCTAAATTCTGGGCAAAGATTCTCATTTTGATAGTTTCATCTTCAGTTTCCATGTGTCAAAGGCATCTTCCATCCTATCTACATGGTGTTGAGCTGTAGTAGATTCTTTCCCAGTGAAATGAGGGATTTTTGACTGATAATAATTGGGTAGTGGAGCCAAGGGATGTGGTAACACCAAGGGAGCATACCATGCTGCCATGACAGTGTTTCGTGGAGGTAAAGGATTGGTTTGAGTAGAAGGTATATGGATGAAAGAAATGTTAGGACCAAAAACACACTATTGAGCTGACTTAGGGTGAGAAAGGCCCAAGTTTTGAATGAAATGAATATCATGAGGTGTTTATGGAGGGGTTTCTCTGTCCCTAATGTGTTGACCACTATGTGGTGGTGAAATTGGAGGCTCTAAGTCAGTATGATCTATAGCACTGAATGAATGTGTTCCTGGTAGATCACTTGGTAAATCTAAGTCAATTTGGGTGTCTAATAGAGCTGCGAAGTTTTCACGTGCTGAACTAGCTCTATTAATGTGTCTAGAAATAGTTGATTCTTTAGGTGTTAGAGACTTCCTAAGAATAATCTCTGGATTATCAATTATTTCAGGTGGGTTTGGATTAGGATAAGATCTAGTGTGAATTGTTCTTGAAGCTAGTATGAATAACAATCTCAACAAAGAAACTTAGCCAGGTATGATAGTCTTTAGGGGCAAACTATCTTTGAACAAGAAACTTAATCCTATGTGTTTCTTTGAAATGGATGATGTTGTAATGCAACTGGTCTCCCAGTAGAGCCTTGTGAAAACAAAGATAATCAGCAGGCCTACTGATCACCAGTGAATTCTTTTGGTCATTTAGGAACTGTGGAGTTTCCAGGTGGAGGGTTTAAAGTGTTTCAAGAAGGTTTATTGTCCACGACAGTGATTCACTGCCAATATAACCAGAGATTCTGGGTTTTTGAGGTCCTAAGGACATATAAGATGGAAAACACTAAGAAACTCCTGAGCAGAGTTGTCATTATGTTGTGGTTCCTATGATTTGGTAGATTTGGCAATACCAAATGATAAGACAACATAAAACCACTTTGGGATCTTAGGATCTAGCCCTCCTGGACCCAGAGAGGGATCTCTCTATAAAGGTAAAGAAATATATATCTTTGAGGTTCTATTTAAGGTATTAGGCTAGCTATAGGGCACAAGGGTTGTTGTTTGTTTTTGTTTGTTTGTTTTGTTGGGAAACATGAAAGAAGGGTTCAATGTAAGGTAAAGAAGTGAGTAAAGAAGGATTTTAGCAATGGGGAGATAATTCAAAGAAAATACAAGTCCATTGGGTGATGGGGTCATAAAAGGGTTTACTTGCAATTCAATATCCAAGGCTTTCAAATGGGCTAGTCATCTAAATCAGAGGATCTCTTAAGATGATAGTATGGGATGAAATGATAAGGAAATGAAGGTGAATGACAAGGAAACCTTCCAAGGTGACCACTTAGGAGAAAATCTAGGGACATGACATGCCTTAACTGTCTATGATCAAACTCCTAATGAGGCTAACTCTTCAGATGATAGAAAAAATTCAAGATGGACACAAAGTGAAGCCTAAGATCACATAAATACTTTTAACCTTCTCTGCTTTTGACACTCAACTTAAAGGATGTTAGAAAGGAAACCTGTTGGAAAAGCACCCTAGTGAGATAGAAATAACTCTAAATCTCCCAGTTTCCCAATTATTTCAGTTAAAACCAAACAAGAACATCTAAGAACAGACTCTAAATTCATAAATCAAAAATCATGGGTAAAACCAACTACTATATTGGTTAAATTATCTTGAATTTGTTCTTAGATTACACACTTAGCAGAAAAAATAAAAGATAAGAAGAGCAGGTAGCATTAGGGTACTTTACAACACTATATCCTAAGCTATATTACTGATTATTAGCAGAGAAATGAAATGTGATGCATAACAAAGGGGAAAACAATAAAAGATAGAACACTTCACCTCTGATTTAGATCAGGATCTAATGAACATGCTTGTCATATTAAATAGCAACACTAGTCACATACATCATTATCTAGCAGCTTGATATCAACTAGAAAATCATCTCCCAGCCTATTTAACAACTTATACATAGAAATCTATCTTAATGAAACAACTTACAATCCACGATTAACCAACATTTACAATGTACTTCAGAATAGTTCTTATAGCTGAAAGAGTGGATGTAGAGGTAGATAGAACTTTAAATGAAACATTAAAATATATGAATAAGAGTGCTTGAGGCCCATTCTATTTTAGTATCCCATATTGACTTTCAGTACTTTTTGGATGAACTAAGGGTCTTCGACATGCTGATAATTACTTCAGAGGTATGTTTCTGAGGTACTTTCTGGCATTTTGGTACTATGTTTGTACCCTGAGACAAGTAAGGTAGATAAATGACATTTAGGCCTTCCATAATCTATAATTAATGCTCTAGCAATCTTAGGACTTCTGTCGAGGTGATAATCTTCTCAGGAGCTTGATGGAGAAATGGAAAACATTATGGGAACTTGTATTTTGTTGGGAAAGAACATTAGCTGATGTGAAACACTAATATGGCTTGTTTCATGTGCTTTAGGCATTATTAGCCTTTTTTATCATTTATAAGATCTTCAATCTGTATCTTCGTCCTTTCAACACTGGATAATAGCATTTAATCTTCAATGATGGGATTTTAATCCCTCTAAGCTGTCACTGATACACTTTGTTGCTTCCTTTCTGATCTGTCTGTGAATATGCAGGTTTTAATAGCACTGTAGGGTTTTAAATAGAGTTTAAGACTTGATATTTATTGAAAATCATGTTTAAAGCTTCTCAGGCACCTTCCCTGCAATCTTCGGCTTTGAAAATGGCTTTCTAAACTTTGTATTGCCCTGTCTGTGATAGTGAGACAGAGAGTGATTCTCACTATCTGTAACCCTGAAAAAAGACGATAAACATGTTAAGAAATCAATGGGAGTGGAGGAGGATGATGTTGAGGCGGAGGAATCAGTGTCACAGCAATGGAAATGGTGGATGAAAGTGAAGGAACGAGTAAAAATCATGGCGAAATGGTGAAAAACTAAGCTGATGAAGGTTTGGTGCGAGGAGGGTTTTAGACCGTCCGATTAGACTGATGGATGATGATCAATGGTCAGAATTTACTGGTGCAGTGGTTAGACTGAATTAGGTGGAAGAAAATACCTTTAGTGTTAAAACACAAAGTTTAATGTTTGGGTGAATTACAAAGGAAAAAGGTTAAAATGAATGAAATCAGAGGCTTTTGGTGGTGGGCCTGGAACGACAGAGGAATATTGAACGTGGACCGTTGGATCACTGGAGGAGATCAATGGTGGAGATCTTCTGATGAAATAATTTAGAAGCTCTGATCAAAGAAATAAGTATGGGAACGTGATACCGTATGAGCCATTGATGTAAATCACATGGACGGTTGAGATTAAAGTAGGAAAATATCAGGGAGGAGCGGTTTTTAGAGAAAAACTGCTGGTTTCGCGTGGATCCAAAGTGATTTTGAAACTTCTCCAAAAAGACGTGATATGCATCACTGCCCTTCCATGTGTCCCTCTTGAAACCACTTTCATCGCGTAAATATGAAACATTAAACCTCAAACACAGAAATCACATGATATGCATTCTCAGCCATTGGATGATGGGCGGAGAGATCTGATGGTGCAGGATAGGGCACGATGGAGAAATATGTGTGGGCAGTAAGGCGAGAAGGAATAACAACGGATAAAATCCTGACTGTTGGATCTACGAAATGGATGGCGGAGATTTAAGAGAGAAAGTAGAGGAAAAGGGGCAAGTGAATGAGCGGGGAGAAGGAGAGCCATTGGATCTATCAGAATGAACAATTGAGATATAATCGCATTGGAGAAAGGTAGGGGGCCAAAAATCTGATGTTTTGATTTTGCAATTTAGCACGAACCGTTGGATCAAAGGGGAGATCAATAGTCGAGATTTTATCAGTGGGGATACGATGGGGGGAAACTGAGCAGAGCATGATTAAATCTGGGTTGTTGGTTCTTGTGGATTCAACGCTCTAGATGAAATCAGTGGAGCGATGATGTTGGGATCAAGAGCGGAGTGCGATGGCGTCTCAGCCATCAGATTTGCATGGATGGATAGTCGATATTTATTTGGGGATCGTAGATTGGCGGGGATGTGAGATGGGACTTGAAACTTTGTGATTGGCGATCAACCGTTGGATCTACGGATAATCAACGATGGAGGTTGCAGCGGAGGTTGATAGAAAAAATGGTCATCGCATCGGAAAATTACAAGAAACAAAGGAAAAAGGTGAGAGTAAAAGCTCTGATTGTGATTAGTGCCATGGGGCTTAGCACCTGGTTCTAGCGCCCAGTTATATGCGGAGAAGGGGCTTAGGGCTAAGTCAAAAAGGGATTAAGGCCTCAATGAAAAATGGGCGTTTTTAAGCCAAAATCAGTGTTTTCATGGATTTCTTAGTTTTCGATAAAGGGGAAAAGGATGTTTTAAACCTGTAAAAGGGGTTTTTAGAGGCTTAAAGGGATTTCTGAGGTATTTTATAGGGATATGGAGGTTCTAAAGAGGGGAAGGATTCTTAATGAAAATGAAGGGAAATGAGTGGAAATGGGAAATTACAGAGGCCTTTTGAAGCATTCTTTTCACAAAACAGTGAGGATTTTTTTGATGGAAACAAAAGTGAAGATATTTCAAAGGGTGTAGGACACACAAAGCCGTCAAGGATTATAGATTTTGAAGGAAAATTTCTCTCTTGAAGGCTTAGAAACATTTTTAGCCACCTGTTTTCCTGACAAAAATTTATAGGTGGCTAACAGGAAGGATCATCCCCTCGATGATTGTTCTTGGTTGGTCGCTACCCAAATTCAAAGTGCAAGGTAATATATTGAAGAGCTCATGGATAAGAGCCATGAGTTTAATTTACCCTGGAGCTTGATGCAGGAGCATCCAACTGAAAGGCTACAGCTAGAGTTGATTTATTTTGCTGGACAGGAAAAAAAGTTTTGAATTCTATTTTACTTTGTTTTAAGTTAATTTAGGCTAACATAGTCATTGTAATTTGTAGATTAAGAGAATAGTTAAATTAGGATTAGTGAATTATTTGGCTGAATAAACTGTTCTAAAATTGAATGAAAGTTTCACAACCATATGGGGATTTTGGAAAGGCATAAAGCCAAACCAAATCCACAGTTGTGGGGTTATTCCATCTGTAGTGAGAAAGGAGTGAATTGTGAAGCATAAATAAATGTAAAAACCAGCCATATGAGGTATTGGCTCTGTATTTTTCATTTTTAATTAATTCGAAGTGTTTTGTGCTTGATCAGGCTCTCTATTTTAAAAAAGTATTTCATTTCCAAATAAATTCCAACTGATTGTGATTTGATCGAGCTCTCTATTTTAAATTGGTTGTTTTAAATCTTTGTTGAAATAAAAAAATTTCATTTAAACGTACAATAAGAAGACTATTCAGATTACCAGGGACAGGGAGACCATAGATCTTGCACAACCCTTTGTTGAATTGAATATCGTGTTAAACGTAGAACGAAGACCAATAAGATTTGCAAGTGTGACGAGGACCATTAGATCCAACACTGATCAATGGTGAGAGATCACATCGCAGTCGAGAGGACATATAATATTGGAAAATATAACGTTTCTGGTTCAATTCGCAAGTTAAAGTGTTTTACTTGCGATGTGAAGTGATACGGAAGAGATAGACGTGGGTCATCGGATCCAGCAGAGAGTAAACGACGAAGATTGAAAGTGCACCAAGAGAAAAATCGCTAATCGCAAATTTTGGAAATTAGAGTTAAGGATGTCACAAGATAAATTAAATAATTTACTATGTGAAGTGGAGAAGGCACATGGCAGCATGGCACAACATCACATCCTGGAATAAATAGAGTTTAAATTTTATGTTTTGTCGTAAAGTTCTCAAAGCACAATCACCTGCAATTGGTCGGAGCTATTGTGGGACCCTCTAGGTAAGACACCTGTGTGTAATTGTGTTGGATTTTGGGTGTGTTTTTTGTAAAGTAATCCACTGTGGTCATGTGTATATGTATGTTAAAAGGTTCCAAAGTTGAACCCTGCTGCGAGTAAGGGAAATTTTGTGTGGAATTTTAAAACACAATTCTGTGATACATTCTTGTATTTATTTTGCAACTAGTCAGCATCACTTACTGCAGAAAAGGAACATATACAATCCAAACATTTGTATCTATGTAGGAGAGCTAACAAACATATCTCACATTTATTCACTTAGTGCCCTTTTTCCCAATAGGTATGGAAAGCCCTAGGTTGAATGGATTAGTATTTTAAATACCTTGTAGTATGTAGGGTAATAATGTTGATTCATGCATAAAATAATGGTTTCAAAATACGGTCCTCAAATAATACAAAACTCTGCCTTTCCTTATTATTTCAAAATTTTGGTTAGCTCATAATGCTTACTATTAGAGAAAAGAAAATTGCAAACATTCCAAGTATTTGCAAGAAATTGAGAAATATTTGAATATGTTCAAATGGACATAAGGCCCTATTGTGAGATAGATTAGTGAGATAATTATTGAGTGTATGTTTTCACATTTTTTCAGTTGTGGATGATTTTCAAAAGAGACTATGTAAAGGATTTTTGATTGATCAATGTTTCAAATAGACACTCAGCCCATCATCGAGGACCAAAAATATCATTGATATCAAATGAGTGTCGAAGAGCCTTAAATAAATAAGCATTCAAAGCAAACATTAATGAATACTAATAAATTAAAAAAGAATATTAATGATCGTTAAATCTCTTTGAGAATGACTATTACAAATTCAAAGCCAAACTAGGAAACGGGACAAATAATTTTTCTCAACTTATTTTTGTTCAATCGCTTTTGAAATGAGTGTTGGAAAAAGGGCTCACTCCTTGCAGGTTTATGGGGACTCAATGATGGTAACTAGGTTAATAAACAATGATAAAATAATACATAATACTACTTTACAAGCATTGAAAGATAAACTAAAGGAGAATTCTTAGCAACACGTTAAGATAATTTTTATTCATTTATAGAGGGAGTTAAATTATGAGGAAGGCATATTATCCATATTGGAATCATGATTTTTGTTAGACCAAAAACTGCAGGCATTAGTCTCTGCTACAATCACCAGAGTTAGGATCCACGAGAGGAGGTTAGTCCATGTCTCAAAACACACGAGGAGCCTTGAACCCAATGTCTAATAATCTCCCCCCCAACATGAGCTGGGTGAGTTTCTAACTCAAGACCTGTCGCTTTGATACAGATTGTTGGAACCACGATTCCAATTAGACCAAAACCCGTAGGCGTTAGTCTCTGGTACAACTTCCAGAGTTAGGATCCACGAGAGTCAGTTATTCCATGTCGTGAAGCACACGGGGAGCATTGAACACAATGTCTAACAATCCAAGGAGGGTCTTCATTTGAGAACAACTCAATTATCTCTATAGGAATAGCTACATGGGGTTTTCAATGAGACACTCTTTTTAGTAGCGTTGTTGATCATATAGTTATGTTTATTATTTTTTTTTTTCACAAGCTATGAGATAATATGCAATATTTGGTAACTTATAAGCTCCTAGAAGACTATATCTTTAAAACTATATAGGTTATTTGGAGAAATTTTGTAAAGTTATGCTTTAACGCAATTGTTTTAGGATGGTATGTGAAAGGGAAGTTTTTTGGTTTGTTACTTTTGAAATTATGAGATATAAATTTGAATATCCTCATAGATTTTTTAAAATTTCATGTGCAAATGAAGGTGGTGTTTTTCACTCTTATTTGGAATAAATGATGTGATTTTTTTTTTCCTTTGAAAAAATGAAAGACAATTGTATGTTAATTGATAAATAAGTTAAAAAAAAAAAAAAACATTACATTACATATATAATTTTTAGTCGATCCATCAAAATTTAATGTTTTGTCTCATGGAGAATGTACAATATTTTCTCTCTCTTATCCAATAATTCCTATGCTTAAGAACTTGCTCAAGATTCTTCGATATCCATTGGAAATTCTTTGTTGGTTCAGATACCTACATAGAAATTGATGGCATATGGGTGAAGAAAGGTGAAAGAAAAAGAGAATAATGATATAAAATACAGATAGAACCAATATTCATGGGGCATCAAATAGAGCTAGAACACTGGATGATCCAATCCAGATTGATAGTGTTTGAACTCCATATGTAACTATATTTTTTACCTATGTACATGAAATAGAAAATTTGTGCTGTACTTAAATATTCACTATTATTTCATCACACGTCATTTAGGTTAAAAATGAATATAAAATGCATATGTTGACCAACTATTACATCAATATATCACCAAAATATAGCAATGAACCACACACTCTAAAATAATGTACAAAGAATGACAATGTTTATCATCGAAATCGACAAATACAAACTATTGGCAAAAAATCCAAACAATGCTCTTATAAACACTAAGGACTTTGTTGAAATAGTTAATCATGTTATGAACTAATAATTTAATATCACATACATAATAAGCGTTGTAATATAACATTAAAAAAAACTAACAATATAATAATATCAATAGTAATGAGGAATCACTACCATTTTTTGTTGCAGGGGGTCTATAATAAGTTTCAACCATTATAATAATAAAAATAACAATTAGAAATTAGAATGATTGAGTAAAATAAAATGGAAGGTCGACAAGGTACACTATTTCCTTACTAATTGTCAAGGGATACCAAGACTGACCTCCACAAAAAGAATAAAGATGTACATGTGCATTTAGTAAAAAGGACGAACTAGTATAAAGAATGGAGAGAAATGGAAGGTAGAAATCAAGGTATAGGGTCAAATGACATGTAACATCATCCAAAAGAGAAATGAATAAATTAACTAAAGTATGGACTATTTCATCGAAATGAGAATCTTATCCATGAACTGCCATATATGTAGCAAGAAAAAATTAGGACCATCATATTCAAACCGCGAACCCCCTTATATGGTGTGTGTTATATTTTTCCATGATTAGAAGTAGGTGCCTATGGTTTTTTGCACGGGTTTACACATGGTTTTTGGAATGATGGTTTTCTACTCCTCGTATTTTGTAGATCTAGTCAAGGGAACTACGGTAATGTACTAATCCAGGGATAATGTATTGGGGTTTCTGAATGCTTCAGTATATATGTGTGTGTGTGTGTGTGTTCTAACACGAAAATGAATATAATGATAAATCAAGCTCATAGTCTCGGTTGGGGATCCAGGGAAAAATATTTGTGTATATATGTTTTATGTTGTATGCTCTCACTATTGTTTATTTTCTATTATTGATAATTCACTTGGAGATAATTTCTATGCAGGGATGAAACCTACATTTGGTATCATATCTATTTCGGGTTCAAGGGGACACATTTTCTGCTTAATTTTTTTTCTCGAGCATTTGGTAGACCCTGTTCAGTGGGAGATCTGAGGGATCGATTCTTGTAGTGAAATAATATGACGAGTAGTCAAAAGATATAGATCAAGAAATTTAATGTTCATAGTTTTCTGTTGTGGAAGCTCAATATGGAGGATTTGCTGGTGGATAAATATTAGTGGATCACGATAGATCTAGGTACTAAACCATTGGAAATGTTAAATGAAGACTGGTCAAATTTGTATTGGAAGGAAAAGAGCACAATACATTTGTGTATCTTAGATTTGGTATTGTTGAATTTATTTGGGGAAGCTATGATGAAGAATTTGTGGGTCAAGTTAGGGACTTTGTACCAATCTAACTCTCTAGCAAAAAAAAATTGTACGGAAGAAGTTGTATATCCTGAGGATTAAGGATGAACACTTGGTGACATAGCATATGAACACCTTCAATATTGTGGTAAGTCAGTTTTATTCTGTTGATATCAAAATCTCAGATGAGGATAAGTGCATCAATTTTTTGTGTTCTTTACAAGATTTGTTGGATAATTTGTTTATTGCAATAGGTGGAAATACAACTACCTTGAATTTTGATGAAATTTTCTGAGACTTGCTGTCAGAGGAAATGAGACAGAAAAATATAGAGCGCCACAATGGAGATGCCTTATTTGTATGAGGAAGGTTCTAGAGCAGAAAAAAAAAATTGAGTGGGAGATCTAAATCTCAAGGAAAGCCTATAAAGGTGTGTTGGAAATGCAGAAAGGAAGTGAACTTCTAAAAGGACTACAAATCTAAAGATCCTAAGAAAGGAAAGGTATCTGATTATGCTCTTTTTTCATAGGCGAAAATTACCTTAGATGGAAGTGTGGATGTGTATTTGGCTTCTTCTTCAAATACACATGTAGATAATGAGTAATGGTTGATTGATTCAGGTGCATTCTTTCACTTCACTCCCCATAGGGAGTGGCTATGCAAGTATGATAATATGATGGTAGCGATGTATTCTTAGGGTATGATAGGAAGGCTAAAATCATCGGAAGCAGAAACTTCAAGCGAAAGCTGTAAGGTGGAAGGACTAGAACACTTCCTCATGTTCTGCATATTCCTACATTTCCAAAAATTTGATTTTTGTAAGAAATATGGATGATGAAGGTGTAAAAATTGTGTTTTAGAAATATATCTACAAGATGGTTCGGGGAGCATTGGTATTGATGCGAGGAGTTTGGATTACAACTCTATAAAAGATTTTGGGTTGCACTTTTATTGATGGGTGCAACAGTTATGTGGTTCCTGAAAGTAGAGTAGAAATCCAAGCGCTCTCTGGAGAAAATACCATGCTATGGTAACAAAGGCTTGGACATATTGGGTAGAAGGGCCTTTGAATACTACATGGTAATGGTATGGTAGAAGGTATCTCTAATTTCTCTCTTGATTTTGATTTCTGTCAACATGGTGTATATGGGAAGCAGAATCGAGTGAATTTTCCTTTTGGTCCTAAGAGGGAAAAAAGGATATTAGAGCTTTTGCATAGTAATGTGTTTGGATATGTGTCAGTTCCATCACTGGGTAATTATATGAACTATGCTTCATTGACATATGAATTCTCAAGGAATACATGGATATATTTTTTAAGGATAGAATATGATAGCCAAAGTGCAATTTTCTTTCTTAAGAACACTGCTTATCTTTCAAAGTAAAAAAAAATAATTTTTAGTATCACTTTGTGAGAAATATGGTTGAGGATAGAAAGGTGTTGTTGGTAAAGGTGGACACTTTGAAGAATGTTGCAGAAAATTAATGAAGTCTGTGAGGACTGTGAATTTCTCTTCGTGTAGAGAAACAATGGGTGTTGTAGGGATAGAAAAATGACTATTCTCTCTCGTGGCCCCTTGTGGAAATAAAAGAACAAGTGGAGAATGTTGGTTGAGGGGGGTGGTAGCACCTCTTCACTTTCTTCGGGCGCAATGGGGGGTTCATAGGGGGTGGGGGTGTGGCAACACCCCCTATCAGTGGGTTAGGTGGGGGGCAGTAACCCCCTTCAAAGGGTCAGGGGAAATGTCCTGAAAATTTTTTTTTGGACCTTATATTGGGTGGGCGGACCTACCTATGGATTTGTGCATGGTTTTTCACACAGTTTTGGGCATGATGACTTTCTTCTCCTTGTATTTTATAGATCCAGTTAAGGGAACTACGGTTATGTACTAATCTAGGGTTAATGTATTGGGGTTTATGAATGTTTAGGCATGTAAATATATGTGTTGTAACACTAAAAGGAATATAATGAAAAATAAATATGGTAGTCTCAGTTTGGGATCCAAGGGACAATCTATGTGTATATCTGTTTTATGTTTCATGCTCTCACTATTGTTTATTTTTTGTTTTAAAGAATTCATTTGCAGATAATTTTTGTACAGGGTTAAAATCTACACCCCTACCATGTACAGAGCACCTTCCAGGATCAATTTAATCAATCCATATGGCATGGACATGGAATCACTAGTATTATTCATAATCCAGTCATATCCACCTTCTTAAACCTTATGCATAACAATAGTATGAAGGGGAAATAAAACTATGAAGCACACTAATGCAAATATTATAGTCCAAGGTTGGAAAATATTAACCCCTTTAACATAATATATGGACAAAAGGGTATCATAGGTATGTAATTATAAGAGGTTGGAAATAAATAACATTGAATATTATATACTAGAAAATAATTATTTGATATATGTATTGTTATGAAACCAACTCCCAAAATCGAAGAAAAGAGAGATCAACGCCTTGCAAATTAGCCACTTCAAGGGGGAAACATTATTTACATTACATAAATGAAAAATTCTTGGATGATACAAATGAAAAACCTCCTTTCCATATATAGGAGTCCAATGGGTCACAATATAATCCTAGCCGACATAATAATAAAAATGTAAGGGCACAATAATAGAAATAGTGGGTTTATGTGGGTCACAATAATAACAATCTGGGGACTACATGGGCTCAACAATAACAATAAGGGGGATATACTAATAATAAAATAAGGGGATAAACTATTATTATAGGGACCTACGATGCCCCTCTCCTTCAAAAAAGTGTTGTCCTCAACGTTTAATTATTTTAGGATGCTTCTGTATAGAATTCTCATCCTCCCATGTGGAATCTTCAGTGGCTAAGTTCTTCCACTTGATGAGATACTTTGAAATTCATCGGTATTTTAGCTTTCAAGTTCTTTTTTGTATGACTATTTCAGGTTCCAATAATATTTTTCCTTCCTCATCAAGTTCTCGAAATATTGTTTGAACTAGGATTTTCTCCATGTTTTCGCCATTAGGAATCATATCTTGTAGAACTTTGTCAAACCTTCAAAAATTTCATGTCTTCTTTTAGATCATTTTTCATGTCTTCCATGTTTCCTTTAAATTTTTCTATACCATCGATCTTAGCTTCCACGCCTTTCTTCAAAACTTCCATTTCATTTCTTGTTGCTCTTTGTGAGAGTGAAATTTGGTGCACTTGGTCTTGTAATTTTGATATATCATGTTGCACTTCTTCCTCTTCATGAGTCATAGTAGAGCCTTATGAGGGCTTAATGGGTGTTCAATTATTTTTAGGGGCCATTTTAGAAACCAATACTAATATATATGATTCAAGATGCCCTTGGAATCACTTCAAACTGATTTTTCAAACAAGACATGCAATTTGAAAGAAAAATAAACACCTTTTTCTTGCTTTTGAGGAGCTCGATATTGAAACTGATGTATCTATGGAATTTCGGAACCCCGATATTTTATCTTCAGTCCTTTAGTATCTCTCTGAATTTTCTTTCCAATGCCACGAGTCTGATATGATTTGGGTTCTTCATGGAAACATTATGCCTAATCTCCCATAATGACCTAATTATGGATTGGTTTAGTTGAGTGCACTTGTATGGCATACCACGTGTCACTTTTTCCTCCTTCGACTATGAAATTTATACATTGCAAACTATAATCTGTGTGTTTTCGAACACTTTTTCCATAATCCCAATCTGATGCTCAGACATAGAGTTATGATGATTTTTCCAATGTCACCTCTTTGAGCTGAAATTTAGGAGCCTGCAAAAACCCTAACTTCCACAGATCATATCTCCAAAAATATTGTGAACCAGGATCCAAAATTTTTACACGAAGTTCATCAATATTTCATCGCAAATGTGTTTTTGGTTTATCTTTTGAACCTTCGTAGAAAAAAATTTATAGTGCAAATTACATGAGGACATGTTTGAAGAAGCAACACCCTAGAATCGAAAGCTTTGATACCAGATGTTATGGAACCAACTCCCAAAATAGAAGAAAAGAGATATCAATTCCTTATAAATCAACCACTTCGAGGGGTACCTTTACATTACATAAATTAACAATTCTTGGATGATACAAATGACAAAACCTCTGTTCTATATATAGGACTCCAATGTGTCACATTATAATCCTAGCCGACATAACAATAACAATGTAAAGGCACAACAATACAAATAGTGATATTTTATGGGGTACAATAATAACAAAATGGGGACTAAATGGGCACAACAATAACAATAATGGGGGTATACGAACAATAACAATAAGGGGATAAACTAGAATTATAGGGACCTAACATGTGTACCTTAAAATGGGTTACCATATATATAGATATATCAAAACAACATATCAATTACCTTTATCTTGCCTATTTTATAGTAGGCTAAGTAAAAATCACGAATATGGTTTCCAAGGGGATACATATGGCTCGCAAGAAAAACAAAATGAATTTGAGGAGTAGGATGATCAGTACAATGGTATCATGCAATGTCTTAAGTGTAAATGAAATTGAAAATCTAGTAACAAGCCTTATAGGCATGAAGTAAAGAGTTAATATTCTCTAATCAAAGGGCACTAAAAAAATAATAATATTGTAGTATTATATTGAGGTAGATTATAGGATTCAAAACAATTTAAGAGTCTTGTATTGAAATGATCATAATGTACACTCAAACTATAAAAATAATTTGATATCCAAGTTAAAAACTAATATCATAAGATCAATGGATATAATTTTTTAGTCAACTTAATGTTCTTAAATTACTTACATTAATTATTGACCAGAGTTGGTAAACTTGTGAAGTGCAAGTGCACTATATATGCTAGAAGCCTCTTTCTCTTAATTTATTGGTGTGATGATAGGATTTGTAGAGATTTCTTCTAAATATGTTTTTATTCTTATGTTCTTAATGAGATTGATGGATTAAATTAAAACTAAAAATCAACTCTACATAAATCAATTAAATTATACAATTCAACTATGTTTCTACTATGCAAAAGCTGAAGAAAATATTTTTCTATACTATGAAGAATTCTTAACTAATGTATTTGTGAATTTCTAATAATTATAATAGTATAATGTATGAAAATAAATTCAAGATCTAGAAATGAATTTAGATGTTTTAAATTAAATACTATGTAAATGGAACTGTGTAATTAAAATGAAGAAGTCACTATTGTTTTTGATAGAAAATCAGTCTTTAAACTAAATAAATACTCACTCATATGCCAAAAATTAATCACTAAATCACTATTTCTTATAAATAAATCACTCAATGTTCTTTGAAATAAACCTATCTACAAACTGGAAAATAAATATTTCAATTTTCTTGAAGTAAATCATACATGAATCTATAAAACTACTCTGCAATAAACTATTGCCACCTGGAAGAAAGCAATGGATAACTTATACATTTTAACAATTTTAAAGGAAGATGAATGTATGTCAAATGACAAAGGAAAAATATGTAAAAATCTACTTCAAATGACAAAATAGAATTGTGGAAATAAATACAGCCTTTGGCAAAATAAAACCATGAACTAAAACTACATCAAATGATAAAAATAAATCTATGAGAGCATCTATATGAAAAATTAGGAAATATAGAACCTTATGTGTTTGCAAGGGCCCTCCACAAACTAGTTGTTTCAACGATCTACTTCAACAACTAGCTACGCATGAAATCTCCAAGATGTTTCTTCATAAAAAAAAAATAATAAAAGAGTTTTAAAGGTTTCACAGTTGCATTACAATTTCCACATTATTAAGTTATTTGTTTTCCCTGTATTTATAAAAACATGTGTATAAATATTTCGAGGCTTTTATGCCTATTTGGACTAAATAAATGTTATTTTAATATTTTAAGACGAATCAAGAGAGTGTTTCTACATAATTTGATATTTGGCAAAGAAAATCATGAAGTCGTGATTTTCTTTCTCTCACGCTTGCTTGTACAACAATGTGTTTGACAGTGCTAGTGAATACGTAACTCGACGGTTCCTTGCATGATTTATCTCAGATATATAGGAGGAAATCCATGAGGGGATCATTCTCCACCTATCAACATATTTCGTTGCTCAGTTGGTACCCTAGAACCACTTTAACCATGGAGTTGGATACAGAAATGTGCACCTGCTGGAGAATTATGCCAATTCTATTGCTAATAAAAATTTTAATCTAATAATAAGGAACATTATTGAATATGAAATATAGGTCACTTAAATACCTTACCATGTAAAAAATTTATAGTTTAATTCTTATTTGAGCTGATGATTTTGAAAAAAAGGAGGAAAAGTGGGAGAAAGGAAGTGTCAAAATGAAACAGTCATGTGGCTCTACAATGACCATGATAATAAAAAATGTAGATATGCATTAAAAATTAGGTCTTGGACTAAAGGAAATGTCTGCTCTAATTATTAACCAATGATTCTCCTTGTAGGTATTATTGATAGTGTATGTAAGCCCACTCCCATTTTGGATAAAATGTCTGGTTTTGAATTTAATTCTCTGTGTATGTGATCAAAGGGTATCACCCTAAATATTATAATAAACTCCAAAACTCTAATAATCCATTCATCTAATAAATAAGTGTTTAAGGAAGTATAACATTTCAGCCAAAATATAACAGTCTTTGAAGCCCCTATCACTTGTAACTTTAGATTGTTGAAGTGACGCAATAAAAATAACTAACATAAAAAACTAGTTCATATTATTATAGCATTTATCACGTAGTCATTTTTTTGTTCCTAAACTAAATTAGTCATTCACGTTAATCATTTTTAGTTATATTACTTATTAGCTAGTTGTATATTTTAATCCATTAATAAATTAGTCGTTTATGTTAGTCATTTTTAGTTGGGTCACATAAGATTGTTCATTTTTTGCAGTATTTCCCTTAGAAAAGTTGTGGTGACTAACATTTTTAGTCACGTACTCACTAATTTATAGTTTTCTACTAGTTGGTTATCAGAAAATGATAACGACTATGAATAATCTGCACTACTGTCCATGCATGAAAAATGATGTGGCTAAGTATATTTATAAATTTTTAGAGTGACAAAAAGTGAAGGTAGAATGTAGAAATCCAATGGGATTGTTACAGCAAATCCCCATTCTTGAGTGGAAGTGGGAAGTGATATCTATGTACTTCACAATGGGACCACCAAGGACATATAAGTAGCATGCTTCCATAATGATGGTGGTAGATAAGCTGAGAAAGGTGGATCACTTCATAACTATGAAATCCACTAACAAGGATATTGATATTTCTTACATTTTTATGAAGGAGATATTTAGATTTCACTGTATACCCAATAATATCATCTCACATTAGGATGCCAAATTTACCTCAAAATTTGGAATTCTCTATTTGTTAGTTTTGGGAAAGAGTTAGATTTTAACAGAGTGTTAAATCCTCAATCATATGGAGAAAATGAGAGAGTTAATTGGGTGTTGAAGGACATGCTATTCAAATGTATTCCATGCATCAGCCTAATAGGTGGGAGGAGTTTTGTTCATTTAGTATATTTTTCCTACAATAATGGTTACCATGAATAATTTGAAATAAGGCCTTCTAAGGCTATATACTGTAGGAAATATGACACACCCATTAACTGGAGTGATCTAGTGAAAAGGGTATCCCTTGGACCTGATATACTAAATAAAATGTTATAGGAAATAGTTGATATTAGTGAGAAAATGAAAATAACTCAAGACGTGAAGAAAAAATATGGAGATCAACATATAATTCACAAGGAGTTCCAAGTGGGGGGAAATTTTCATCTATGCATCGGGCTAAGGAAAATTCCCCTAAACGTTAGGCACTGTGCAAAGCTAGCACCGAAAATTTGTTGGCCATTTTAGACAATCAAAAGAGTGGTGCTAGTGGACTATTTATTGGCCTTTATACAAAAAATGAACAAGCACGATCTTTTCCATATTTCTTTTCCTAAAAATTATGTGCATTATGCTAATCATGTTTTTAATTTCTTAGTGATACAAGTGGAATCCATGGGAGAGTTCAAACTAGAACCACAATCCATTTTGGATAGAAGGCATATTGTAACAATCCCAGGTTGAATTTCGATGTAAATAAATTAAATCAAGGTTCTCAGAAATGTATTCCAAGTTAAATGGAGGAATAAAGAAATATTTGACCTCATTTGTGATTATTTAATGGCTACAAAAATTGGAAAATACATTGGCAAAGGAAAAAAAATATGTAATATGAGAAATAAATAAAAATAGTATAAGATGGAGATGAAAAGACGCAAATATGCATGCAAGGAAAACTAGAGAGAAAATGAGGGAAAATAAAGAAAAAAGGACAATGGAAAGGAAGATATTAGACATCAATTATAAAAAGGCATCCGAGAAACAATTCCCTTATTTTATCAGTTCTATCTTTGATCACTTTCATAAATAGAGCTCTAAAATAAGAGAGAGTACACACTTGGACACAAGCAAACAAAAAAAAAACGAAGAAAAAGGAAAAGGTTGGAAAAATAGCTACAATAGGAAGACATTTTAGGTAATAGGTTGCATATGTGATTTCATCGTTGAGATTTGGAAACATGGTACATGCATTTTGGTATTTTCTTGCTTTGTTGACATTGACATTGGGATTTTCTTGGATTGACATTGGTTTTCATATTTTATTTTATTTTATTTTTAATATTTTTTTTCAGGGTAAATTTTCAACATTTTCTAAAAATGAGAGTGAAATGAATTAAAAGCCAAATATTTTGTGCAAAAAACATAGTGAAAATGAAAAGTGTTGATGTTAGAATAAAATTTTCTTTTTCAACATAAAATTTTCAAAATTTTTTAGTAATTATGTTAAGGATCAAATATCATGACTCCAAAAAACCTTAAATTTACAACGATTTCCATGCATGACATTAGATATAAAAAATCACGTCTTTGAAAATCCTTAAAATTCCAACAATTTTTAGCTGTGTTAAAGATAAAATACTTAAACATTTTTTATAAATATCATGACTTAGAGAAACCTTAAATTTTTGATAAATTTTCAACTATGGAATGAAAACCAAAGATCATGACTAAGGAAAACCTTATCTTTTCAACATATTTCAATGATGACATTATGGAAAAAAAATCTGACTAAAAAAACTTTAACATTGAGCACCTCAATGAAAGAGTCATTATCTTAAGAATAATTTATTTTTTAAATGCTAAAAGTATAACGATTTTAAAATCTTAGCCTAAGACAACTTCACACATTGCAACAAAAATGAAAAATCAACAATCAAATTGACACATTGAGAGGGAAGATTCGATCCATTATTGCAAAAATTTTAAGATCAACTATCAAATTGATACAAAATGGGATCAAATTGCTAGTGGAGGACCGACATCGACCCTATAGAAAAAACAAAATAAAAAATAAATATATAATTAAATAACAATGAAAAATACAAAAGAAAACAAAAATTTAAACATTGACAAAAAGACCTAAAAAAAAGATTAAAAAAGTTTTAAAAAATAATAACAACTAAATAAAAATATGTATTAGAACATTAAAAAATAAAAATAAAATCATGACAACTTGGGTATATACCAATTTGGTGATGTTTATGATGTCCGGCCATGAGGTGGAATCATTAGTTGAGGTTTGAGCTTGTTTTGTCTCTGGAAGCCATAGTTTAGCTTTGATTGATGATTTTTAGGAGATCCCATATTCATGCTTCTAATATGGAATGAGGGGGACTCGTTGAAGAGAGATTTGGCTTAAACATGTCTATGATGAGTTGAAACTTGGAAGTCCCAAACATGTTTGAATTTTTCTTATGGCAATAAGAGGTATTTTCCTCTTGTATTGATGGGTAAATATGCTTGTTATTATGTGGTTTATATCACTGTGATATGCTTTTCATTTCTGTTGTTTATATTCTAGTTACGAATGTGTTTTATGATAGTGATGATGTATGGCTCTCATCATGTTTTAAATTTTAAATGAATGAAAAATGTATCGATGACAAAATAGATGATAATGGATTTAATGTGATGAGGCAACCATGCTTCTTAGCGATTCTCAAATACTTACGAGACCCATATGCTCTGATATATTGTTTAAACCTATATATTACATATTTGTGACATTTTTGATGATACACTTGTCATGGCTTATAGGGGTCCATTCAATTCCTTGTTCAAGTGTTTATTTTAACATCATTATCTCACTGTTATATTTTAGTTTTGAAAGTGTCATGGAGTTCTGGGAAGTGACCTAAGCTTTAGGCATAAAAAAGTGACACGAAACTTAGGGGCACAGGCTTAGAACTATTGGAAAATGTCCCCAGTCGCATACATGCCTATGTTGTGTGTGTGAATGGAGGGTCTTAGTCACACTCTTTCCCATTCCAAGGGAGTGAATGGGGTATTTATGCATGAAAAGGTCTAGTTTGATCAGGGACTAGCCTCTTGGAAGGTTGGGATGGATCTCGGGTGTCCTCTAGCATGTGCAAAAGAAAAGTGTTGGTGTATGGTGTCGGTTTCAGTTCTTTGAGGTGACCTAGGACATTGAATCAGATCATAGCAACTATTCGTCACAATTTTACACCGGTTAGATGGATACTTGGGTAGATATGGGAGGACGGTGTTACAGAAGCTTTGGTTGGAAAAACGCTTTGGAAGCCCTGTAACAACTTGGGTTGAGTAACTATTCCTAGAAGCCTTCATTGTAAAATTTCTCTATAGAACACTGTTACCAATGAAATAGGTAACCTGACCTCAAAATGGGAACTCTAGCCCGAAAAGACTCAAAAAACATGAAAAAACACCCCAAAAACAAAAAAATTGTATTCCAAAACGCACTTGGTTTTTTTTGAAGGTCAAATTTCAACATTTTATAAAATTATGCTAAAAACAAAATTGTTTCTTGAAAAAAGGATTGAAAAAACACCCTCAAAACAAAACCAGTTGACACTGGAATAACCAAAAAAAAAAATTTGTCATATTTTTGACATTTTTAAAAATAGAAATAACATTTTTAAATTTTTAAGATTCAAAAATTATAAAAAGCCTAAAATTTAAGAAAAAAAAAAAATTTAAAAAATAAAAACATTTTAAAGCTTAAAATTTAAAATATATAGGAATAAAAAAAAAAAAAAAAAATTTAATTCAAACATTAAAAAAAATCTAAAATTTAAGAAAAAATTCAAAATTCAAAATTCAAAAAAAATTAAAGATTAAAATTTCAAAATATATAGAAATAAAAAAAAAAAAAAAAAACCAAAGAACAATATTAAAATAAAAAGAAAAACAAGTTAAAAAAAGAAACAAACTTTTTTTTTTTTCTGAATAAGACTCAATCTATTAAGAAGAGAAATATGGTACAATCAGAGCTCGCATAGAAGCGAAGCTAAAAAATCAAGGGGACCAGAAATGATATAGTATCAACTTCGGTCCCATAGAGCAACCATGGCAAAAGTGACAGGTAACAAACAGAACAGAGAAGAACAAGCTATACAGAGGAGTCTACCCAGCATGGGCAGAGTCTCCCATATGACATTTTTTCCCTTTCTTTTTACTGATTTTGACCCAACCATTCTGATCTGGCTGGACTGGAACCACTTGCAGAGTGTTCTGTGCTAAAGGTGAAGTCTCCTTGTCTGAGTCGGAAGAAGAAGACTCATGAGAGCGTTTCTGCGAGATTAAAGGCATTGTGGGATCCTCGGGTTGATCTGAGGGCGGGTCCTTTGGATGCTCCACATTCTCCTCTTCCTCTTCAATATCCTCCTCATCAGAGCTAGAGGATTCTAAGTCATCCATAGGGGGTCTGTCACAAGGTTTCCAACTCTTGGATTTGGATTTGCGATTGAGGTTCTTCTTTTTGTCGAGGAACGTTGCACATGAGTTCTGGAGATGACCTGTCTGATGGCAGTGACGACACCTGAAGGCTGTGTTCTCATAGTCCAACATTTGCACCCAATGGAAGTCCCCAACTTTCAGGATGATCTGATCTGGCAGCCCTTTGCTAATGTCAATTTCCGCGCAAATTCTGCCAAAGGTATAAATACCCTTCTCCGCCCTTGATGTATATGTTG
The DNA here is from genome assembly GCA_034641835.2 of Pinus albicaulis. Taxonomy (NCBI): domain Eukaryota; kingdom Viridiplantae; phylum Streptophyta; class Pinopsida; order Pinales; family Pinaceae; genus Pinus; species Pinus albicaulis. The sequence goes on along the minus strand of CM076579.1, from coordinate 167,802,434 downwards.
CCAGGAAGCAGCCAAGGGTATCCCCAATTGATTGAAAGACAGAAAAATGCCAAAGATGTGCAGGGAGATTTGGAAGCCTGACCCAGATAGGAAGCTTGGTGATGATAGCAGTAGAGGGGTCAAATTCTGGGAACCAGGGGGTGAGGAAAAGTCCGGCTGAACCCCAGAACCAGGGGCCTCCCATTAAGGCCTTCTGGTAATCTTCGTTGAAGGCAAAGGCTACAATAAAGAAGCCTTTCGAGCATAAAAAGACTTTGTTGTTGTTGGTCCAATTGGTGCGGATCCACTGGTATAGATCAGCAGTACGGGACCATAGTCCGTTAAATCTGCAAATGATGGCAGTTTCTGCAAATGTCTGGTATTGATCATCCAGAGTAGGATGAGTGATTTCAATAGCAGGGGCTTTCTCCATTTTGTGCACCAAGAAAGGTTTGGGTGCCACCGCTGGTTGAGCAGTGTTCTTGGCAGGTTGTGCATGAACCGCATCTTTGTAGGAAAAACCTTTGGAGGCAAAAGATTGCCCAACAGCACCTCCCCTTAGTCGAAGCAATAGGAGCACTGTGGCATTTCTTGCAATTTTGTAATAGGAAAGAGGCAGATTGTAGTCAAGCTGCTTACCTGCGAAGAGGAGCCGTAGAAGGGAGGAAGGAATCCCCAACCTTTTCTCGAGGATCTGTAAAAGAAACAAATTATAAAAAATAAAATATAGAAATCAAATTTAAAGAAGAAAAAGAAAATGTTTATTAAATTTAGAAAAAAAAATAATTTAAATTTTAAAATAAAAAAATAAATTTAAATAAATATATATTAAAAAAACGAATAGATTTTAAAAAATATATTAAATTAAAATTAATATATATATATATATATATATATATATATATATATATATATATATATATATATATATAAACTTAAATTAAAAATATATATATATTAGATTTTCTTAAATTAAAAAAAAATGTTAATATTATAATAACAAATTAAATTAAAAAAATAAAAAAATAAATTTTAATAAATAAATGAATAAACAAATAAATTTTGAAATAAAAATTAAATTATATATATATATATATAATTGTTAAAATAAAAAGTTAGAAAACTTTAAAAATCAATTAAAATTGAAAAATTGAAAAAAATAAATATATTAAATAAAAAATTAAAAAAAAAACAAATTAATTTGAAAATATTAAGTTTAACTAAAAAAACTAATTTTAAATACACAATTTTAATTGAAATAAAAAAATATAAAAATTTTATGTAATTAAAAAAATAATAATAATAAAAACAAAAAATTTAAAAAAAATATTAAATTCAAATAAATTTAAAAAAAAAATAACAAAATTTAGAAAAAAAAAATTAAAAACAAAAAAATGAATAAAATTAAAAAATAAATAAAAGAAAACAAAAAAATTAAAACAAATTAAATTTAAAATATAAAAATTAAATTAAAAAAAATAAATAAATAAATAAATTTTTTGAATTAAAAAAAAAAAAATTAAAAAAAAATCCAATTAAAAAAAATATTAAAAAAAAGGAAAAAAAAAGAAAGAATTTTTTGATCGTGGTGGCACCGCCAAACGGTCTCCTGCCCAAGTGACGGTGGAGGCCGACCGCTAGCCCTGAGGCCGATTATGGGAATCGCCCTCCTGCGACACAGCAGGGCGATACCCAGAATCGGCATCCCGCGGCAGGAGGGCGATTCCCGGAATCGGCCTCCCGCCATGGGAGGGCGATTCCCGGAATCGGCCTCTCGTCGCGGGAGGGTGATTCCCGGAATTGGCCTGAGGGCGATTCTGGGAATCGGCCTCTCGCCTGCCCAGCGGCCGGCCTCCGTCGCCATTTGGGTGGGAGGCTGACTGGCGGCGCCACCATGATCAAAAAATTCTTTTATTTTTTAATTTTTTTTTTTAATTTTTATTTATTTATTTATTTTTAATTTGATTTTTATTTTTTTATTTTTTCATTAAATTCAAAAAATCAAATATTATTATTTTTTAATTCAAATTTTTTATTTTAAATTTAATTTGTTTTAATTTTTTTGTTTTTTTTTTTTTTTTAATTTTGTTTTTAAAATTAATATTTTAGATTAATTATTTTTTAAAATTTAAAATTTATTCGTTAAATTTATTAAATTTTAATTTAATTTAATTTTTTGTTTTTAATTTTTTAGTTTATTTGGTTTTTCATTTTTAAAATTTATAAATTGTTTATTTAAAAAAAAACAGTAAATTTATGGATATTTGCTTTTTTAATTATTTGCACCTGGTTTTTTTCATTTTTTTTGTTTTTTAATGATAGTTTTTTTAATTATAATTCTTTTATTTTAATTTTCTTTTTCAATTTTATTTTATTTTTTTATTTTTATTTTTTTAATTTGTTTTTTTTGTTAGTTTTAAAATTTGTATTTTTGTTTTCTTATTATTATTATTATTATTTTAATTTTAATTTTTAAATTTAATTTTTTCTTTTTTTGTATTTTATTTTTTTTATCTAAATTTTAATTTTGTAATTTAAATTATTTTTAAATTTTCTATTTTTTTTTAATTATATGGATTTTTTAATAACTTAGAAAAAAATGTTTTTGATGGTTTTTTTTTTTAATTTTGTCATTTCATTTGATATAATTTTCGAATATTTTTGTTTTTTTTTGTTTTATTTATTTATTTTTGTTTAAATTTTTTATTTTTATGAGTTAATTTTGTTTTCTTTTTACATTTATATATATATATATATATATATATATATATATATATATATATATATATATATATATATATATATATATATATATATATATATATATATATATATATATATATATATATATATATATATATAAGTTCCGTGTTTTATTACCAGCATGAAAATCACCACTCTAAAAAAAAAAAGATTGATGTTGCATCAATACGTTTCAAAATTAGCATGAAAATCACTGCTCTAAAAAAAAAAGTTGATGCTGCATCAATACGTTTCAAAATTAGCATGAAAATCACTAAAATTTTTAAAAAAATATTCATACTTCATAAATAAAAATATTAGAGTGTCAAAAATGTGCTAAAAAAAAAAAAGAGGTGATTCTGCATCACCACTTTTCAAAATCGGATGTTTTTTATGCTACCAAAAAAAAGTAGGTAATAGTACGGTTACCTATTTGATCGGTAACATTGTTAGAGCCCTTGGTGGGTTGAGTTGCTAGTCCTAGAAGCCTTGGTTGGACAAATTCTCTAGTGCCCTTTGTGGGTTTACTTACTAGTCCTGAAAGCCTTGGTTGGAAAAATGCTCTAAGGCACGTTAGAAACTATGGGTTGATTTAATAGTATTGGAAGCTCCATTGGAACAAATGCTCTAGATCCCTTGAAAACATTAGTAGAGACAGATATGGTGGGTGTTACTGATGTCTGACTATGAGGTGGAATTACTAATTGAGGGTTGAGGCGATTTGGCCTTTGGAAGCCATGGTTTGGTTTTATCCCTTTATTTCATGATATCCTAAATTCATGCTTGGAATATGGTGTGGGGGTTATTGGATGAAAGAGATATTTAGCTCAACCTGATTTGTGGTTGGGTGGTATGTGGAAGTCCCCGACTTGGTTTCATTTTGCATATGTTAATAATTATTTTTTTCCTCTTTTATTTTATGGGTAAATGTACTTTTTATTATGTGGCTTTAATGTTTGTTATATCATTGATATTTATTTGGTTATATGCTGGTTATAAGCATGTATTTATGACATATTATAGTAATGGATCTCATCATGTTTTGATTATTAAATGAATGGTTAATCAATGTAAGACATAATAGGTCATAATCCAACTAATTTGAGAGAGAATCAAGCTTTCTTAATGAATCTCAGATAAGTATGAAGTTCCTCTGTTTAGTTGTGCTTTTATGACCCATACATTATATGTCCATTATGTGTTTGACAAATTTCCTGTCATGGTTAGGATGAGTTATGTTAGTTCCTTATTCAAGTTTTGCATTAGAGGCATTTTATTTTTGTTATTCATCATACCTAAGAGTTTCATCAAGTTATCGGAAAGTTCCTAAGTCCTAACATTCAAAACGTGGCTCAAAATTTGAGATTGATGGCATATAATTGCCTGAAAAATACTGGAGTCACATGTATTCCCTTGTTATGGGAGTGATTGGATAATTATAGTCACATGGAGGGTTGGTCATTGAAGGAACTAGGGGTCTATCTCAGTCAAAAATCAGGTTAAATCAGGGGTTGCGAGACTGGAGAGTGTTGGTTAGTGCATGTTGGTCCTGTAGCTCCTGAGGAAGCTTAGTTTGGTTTTGGTTTGTTGATTCCACTTCCTTAACTGTACTTGGGGAGTCTAATCATATCATAGTAACTCTTCATCTCATGTTTGCCTTGGTGGACCTGTTAGTCTCAGATAAATGTGGGACGAGGGAGTTACATGGTGGTATCAGAGCATGGTTCAAGCCTTTGATTGGATGGGAGGAATGGGTTTGTAGTGCATAAATGTGGGTTGCATATGGGTTCATTATGCTTGTGATTTATGTGTTTTTTTATGCATACATAGAGGTAGTCATGGTTATAATTGAGTTTTGATGTATAATTTGATGATGTTTTTGTCGGAACATATCTTTCATGAATAAATGTCAGTTCCATATGTGTTCATTATAATTTTTGTCTATCTATTTGTTATGTATGCATGTCAATAGTCATAGTTGCAGTTGTGTTGTCATGTAGAAATTGATGATGTTTTTGTTGGAATTTGTTTGTCATGCATACATATCAGTGGCATATGTGTTCATTATTCTTGTGGCCTATGTGTTTTTTATGTAGGCATGACAGTATTCATGGTTAAATTTATGTTGTCATGTATAATTTGATGATGATGTTCTTGGGTTGTCTTTTTCATAAATGTATGTGTTAAGTCCCTATAATACTAGTGTATCCCCTTATTTTTATTATTAGTGTAGCCTCGTTATTATTATTTATTTGCTCATGTAGCCCCCATATTTCTATTTTTGTGCCCCAAATAATCCCACTTTTTTTAATGTTTCGCCCTTACATTATTGTTGTTATGTTGGCTCTCGTTATATTGTGACTCATTAGACTGCTATATATAGAAAGGAGGTTTTGTCATTTGAATCATCCAAGAATTGTTCATTTAACCAATGTAAAGAAGGTTTCCCCCTCGAAGAGGATATTTTCTAAGTTTTTTATCAATTATTAATATTTTTTTGTGAGTTGGTTACATAAAATTTGGTATTAGAGCTTCGGATTGTAGGGTTTCTCTTCTTGAAAAAGGTCATCTTGGAATTTTTGGTATAATGTTTTTATACGAGTCTTCAAAAGCTGAAATTATTACCATATGGAGTTGAAATTATGGTGAAATTCATGTAAAAATTTCAGATCTTGGTTTGCTATATTATCAGAGATATGATATAGGGAATTTAGGGTGTTTGAAGTCTCCAAAATTCAGTCTCAAACAAGTGAGTTAGGGAAAATTGTCATAAATTTTGTTTCAGGAATAAAATTTGAATTATGTAAAAAGTGCCTTATAGTGCATGGACTTTAATTCAAAACAGTGACATGTGGCACTTCGTACAAGTTCGCTTTACTAAAACATACTATAATAAGTCCATCATGCAAGAGCAGGCATAAATATTCATTAAAGACTCCAATCTTGGTCTAATTTGTGGGGTTGGAAAGAAGACTCAGAGGGATACCACAAGATGAAATTTCAAACCTTAGAGATCCAAAATTATGTAGATACAACAGATTCAAGATTGAGGTCTTACAAAGAAAGAAAAAAAAGTGCGTATTTTTTTAAAATGCATAACTTTTGTTTGAAAAATCAGTTTGAGGTGATTCCAAGGGAATATTGAAGCATATGTATTAGTATTGGGTTCTATAATTCCCCTAAAAAAAAATCCACACCTATTAGGCCCTAAGAAATATATAGTATGACACATGAAGAGGAAGAATTAGAACATGATATATTAAAATCACGGGACCAAGTGCAACAAATTTTGCTCTCACAAAGAGCAATCAAAGATAATATAAAATGCGACATGGATGGATTAAAAATAGACATAGAATATAATATGTATGGATTTAAGAATTACATGGAAGCTAATATGGATGGTTTGAAGAATGATATGGAAGCTAATATTGATGGTCTACAAGAAAAACATGAAGGTTTTAATGAGGGTTTGACAAAGTTGCTACAAGAAAAACTTCCTAATGGTGAAATGGTAGTAGAGGAAACTCATGATGAGAATAAAATAATTGTTAATAATGATTTCATAGACTCTAATTTTTAATTTAAGACCCACCATATTCCAAATATTTATATGAGTAATTTTGATGGAAAGGATCTTGTAACATGGATACTACAGATGGAGCAATATTTTGATCTCCGAAACGTGTAAAACACACAAAAGTTACACATTGAATCTTTATATTTAGAACCCAATTAGTTTTCATGGTATTGATGGATTTTATCTCGTAAAAAATTTGTCACTTGGTAAATTTTTACGGAGGAAATGATAGCACATTATGAATATACAAAGAGAAACACTTTCTTTAGCCATTTCATAAATCTCAAACAAAAGAGTTCAATAGTGGAGCACATTGAGGACTTCAAAAAATTGAATAAAGGGGTAAATGATATTCCATAGGAGCATAGGTGTAATATCCCAAAATAGAATAATGCATTGATACAGAAACACAATATCTGTAACAAATAAAATGTACATGTAAAATTATGTTCAACACAGATATAGACAACATAGTTGAGCCATTTTATTCATAGGAGATGGACTATAGTTACAATAGTGCTCAAAATAGATGCACTCAAGCCAAATACATAGGCTAGAATGACCTTGAAAACATGCCAAAGCAAGCACTGCATAACTAGAGAGCTTCTAGAAGAAATATTGCGTTGTCCCTTTAGCTGATGATGTACATATAGCTATTGTATGAAAAGGGAAATGTATATCTATGGAAATATAGAGCTCTTATGATGCCAATATTATAGATCTGGGCACTATGATGGAAACCCAAGATAACCCATAAAGGAAATTCCAGATCTATGAGATTGGAAATTTACCCTCTTGGGGTTTGATCCCTTGACTGCTGGGTTATTCAGTTCTAAAGTTAGATATGAAGAATATATGGCTACAATATGTCACAAGATCAGATCTATTCTTGAAGGGCTGATCCCTTCATGAAATCCTCAAGCTATAAGCTGAAGATCTAGCTCCTCAATCCTCCTCTGATGATTGATGCTGCTGCTACACAAATGCTCACAAAAAACGTGCTGTTAAGGATGGAGGCTCTCTAGCCTGCTACTAAAATATGAAAATTAGCTCCAGAATGATGGAAATAATGAATACAATGTGAAGGAATGGTCCTCCACTATATTTCTAGCTGGAATACTAGAAACGTCTCTTCTCCCATGGATTTGCAAGACTAAATTACGCAATTCCTAATGGAACTGTTGTTGCTGGGAGATTTATGATAGATGGAATGATGCCTGATATATATCTGAAGAACTGTAAGGCTTCTCTTGAAGCTCAAGGTGATAGGATAAATCCTTCACCGGTTCATTAGCTAAAATACTGAAGGACAACCTCCTCCTCTCCAACCCTGATGCATAAATGTGTTATTTTTTAAGATGCATGGGCTGCAAAAAGTAGGAACAAGATCGCACCAATGCCTGATGGTGAATAAGCTCAATAGGAAACCTTCCCATAGTAGGCACTCAAAGTCCCCTGTGGGTAAGGGTTGGATTCCTGCTCGGAAACACACCATGCTAAACAACAATGTAGACTTAGCTAAACAACATAAGAGTGCATGGAATTTCAAATGAAAAATCCAGATCTAAATAGATCAAAAAGAAATAATACCAAAAGCCTCCTTATATTGTGCATTCACCTTTCCTATATAGTGTGAGCCTTCTCCTGCCTTGGCCCACCTCATAACTATGTTGTACATGTGGACATAGGTCTCCATGTTGACTGTGTTGTCTCTCCATGATCTCCATCATGTGTCCATGTAATTATCACCCCCTCCATCATGTGTGCATTAATGCACCACTTCCTCGATCATCTCATCATGAATTATCTATGATCTTACATTTGATTCCTTCCATGATCTTATTTGATTACTTCAACCTCCATGATCTTTCACATTAATGAGACATGATCTCCACTACTTTCATATTAAGGAGCTACTCCACTACTCCACTACTCCACACTCGCATATCAAAAGTGGAATTTTTTCATATATGGGGTTTGTGGGTCCCTCCACCCTCTTATTTACTTAATTAATTATGAGAATTAAGAACTCTTATATTCCTATTATCTTGTGGAAAAATTGGGAATATTACAGTCCTCCTAGGAAAAAATTTACTTGCCCTTAGGGAACTACAAAAGTGGATGCTATACAAAACATCCTCCCTCCAAATGGCATCCTCATATGGAAGGCATCCCCATCTATCACAATGTGTCATGCATGTCCAAATCCAAAGAAGCCTCTCTAGAATTCCTAGAATGGCCTCCAGCAGAAATGTTATATATCCATCCTCACCAATGAATCTCCAAGTGGTAACCATATGTTGAAAAAATATCTCCTCTACACATGAGATACATAAAATGAAGTGGTTCATTCCCAAAATGGAAAGTCCCAACTCATGAAATATCTCTCCAACCCATGATACATATATTAGATTGCATCTATAAATTCTCTCATCATTAGCCCTGTTGCCCTTGTGGGAATCAAACATAACATCAACATAGTGAAAAATAAGAAGTAGAGACATATGGATGAACATGTTTAATGTCAAACCATATTCCCCCAATAACAACCAACATAGCAAATCCTTTTTCTGCCATGCTTGATCATCATGAAAACAAACAAGAGAGCCATACTTGCTCAAAATAAACCAACACAACAATGCTTCTTGTTGACATGCCAAATCTGCATCAATATAAATGTGAGAGCCATACTCTATGAATAGAAGCCATCAAATAAATTCTTCTTGCTGCCATACCACATCATCATTATACCAAGTACAATGACCATAATCCCCCAACAGAAGCCAACGTTGTAAGGCCTCTTGTTTCCTTCATCTACAATTATCCAAAAACAAACACAACAACAAGGATTCTTGTTGTCACCTTACATCATCATGATGCAAGTCATGGAGCAACATACAAACAAACAATCTCCCTTCTGCCACATCATATGAGAGTTGTGAAATGTCCCAAACCCAAGTACATTCATGACCAAGAGATATATCTAAAACATACATACATGTAAATACATGAGACCTATCGCAAACAAAAGAAAATACATGGAAATAAGATATAGCATGAGATGTCCAAACTATCTCATCAACAACCACCACATCCATGCCTCCTGTTGTTGCATGTCATCAGTGATATGTATGGCATGGATCCTGGAAATGTGAGATGTTGGGTAGTATCCATACCCTCCCAAAAGTAACCAGCGTAGCCATGCTTCTTGTTACCCAGTACCATAGATCTACAGGGAGGTAGGAAACCTCTTGCTCCTCATCCGGATCCATTCATCCCAATGTGGATGATGAATCATGCCAAGATCAAATTTGGTATCCTCCCATTGTAGAATACCAACATCCTCCAACTGAATAGCTTTTCACTCCATGAGATGTTGAAGTGCACCTCAATTGAGGTCTATCCATGAGATCATGCCCTCTTCAATGGCCCTCTAAAACCAATAAGGTTCTAGATCTGTTGTAGGTAGATTTTTCTCTTTGAGCTGTGAGATGCTCATTTAGAACGAGTCATCTTGAAAAGGGAAAAGGTTTCCCATCTCATGACTTCTACCATATATCACCTTCTTCTCCATTTCTTCATGAGTGAAGATGACTTCTCAATGCTCCAATAATAATGGGGCCCTCTTATCATCAATGCTACTAAGTGGCAGTGTTGCAGATCTGCAAGTTGATACATGTGTTGTCTCATGGCTACATAAAATGCTAAATTCATAGTTTGGTACTGTAATAAATAGGATCATGCTCATCCCATATTCTGAAAATCTATACATCAACTCAAAGGGTTGAATGTAGCTCAACAATGATGAACTGGATAACTCTTCATCTCCTCCTTGAGCAACTCAAGGGTCCTCTATGCAATGATATGTTGCTGCTCTAAATCAGCATGTTGTTCTAATCCTTGGTCATGCAATATCCCTAATGGAATGTCCCCATAAGTTTCAATAAGAGGTATTGAAACAATATGAGATGAAATTGGTTGAATTCCTTGGATCAACTGATGTGTGGGAACCTCTTGTAAGACCACAAGAATTTCTCCAACTGGAACAATAGTCCCTCCAACTACTGGTAAGAGTAGTGGTTTCTCCCCTACAATTGTACCGACACTGATATCTATATCCTCCTCATCATACATATCATGAATCATGCATGAGGCTACAAAATTCAAGAACTCGAGACCATCTTGCAAATATGCAAGTCATCCTCCTCTTATGTAAGCAAATATGTAGCTGGTGGTGGTGGAGGCTCCTCTTGCTCAGTGATAATGAGGACATATTCTTTTGGATATTTATGTACTATCTCCTTGATGATGGGAGATGTCACTATGTGAGATATCTCTGCTTTCTTCCTTCCATACCTCTTCTTCAGTCTTAGAACAAAATCTGCATAATAAGAAACTTTCATGTGTGACAAGTGATTGAACCACCAATATCTTGCTTCACCTTCTAGGTGCAGTGTTGCAAAGTCCACAGCCTCTCTTTCTGATATAGGATATTTCAGAAAAAAGGTAGCTAATTATTCCCTACAAACTCTCAATGTGATTCTGGGAGATCCATCAAATGTAGGCAAGAATAATCTATGCCTCTTTTTTCTATTGCTGCTTTGGGATCTCCTCTCTTCCTTAAATTGTAAAAACTGTTGGAGAGAGAGATTATCCTTCAATTCTCTAGGATGTGCTTTGTATTTAGACAGATATTTACCCAGGGTCTGATACACCAAGTCTTTCAAATATTCATACCATTTCTCTTTCGCATCAAAGTAAGTTGATCTAGAAGAATAATGTGAAGCTCCTTGCTTCTCTGGTTTCTTCTTCTGCTGATAGGAAGTGCTTGGACCTTCCTCATCCAATCTTATTCTTGGATCCTTCCTTTTCCTTTCTCTCTTCATTTGATTGACCTCCTTGGAGATATATTACAGGGATATAAATAGAAGAGTGGAAAAACTACAATCCTCCTTCATGATAGATCTCTTCTATCTGCTTCTTGTTTTGATGCAAAAGATGAAGTGTCTACAAGCTGAGCCAAAGATCATGCTATGATACCACTGTAATATACCAAAATGGAATAATGATTGATACACAAAAAAAGTATTTGTAACACATAAAATGTACATGTAAAACTATTATCAACACAGATATAGACATGATAGTTGAGCCTTTTTATTCATAGGATATGGATTACAGTTACAACAATGCTCAAAATAGATGCACTGATGCCACATACATAGGATATAATGACCTTGAAAACATGTCAAAGTAGGAACTGCGTAACTGGAGAGCTGCTGGAAGCAATAATGCACTGTCCCTTCAGTTAATGATATAAATATAGCTGCTGGCAGAAAAGGGAAATGCAGATATATGGAAATTTGGAGCTCTAATGATGCCAAGATTCTAGATTGGGCACTATGATGGAAACCTAAGATAAACCAATAAAGAAATTCTAGATCTATGAGATTGGAAATTTACCCTCTTTCGGTTTGAGCCCTTGACTATTGGGTCATGTAGATCTGAAGCTTGATCTCAAGAATAGATGGCTGCAATATGTCACAATATTAGATCTATGCCTAAAGGGTTGATCCCTTCACTATATCCTCAAGGTAGAGGCTCAAGATCTAGCTCCTCAATCCTCCTCTGATTATTGCAATTGCTGCTACACAGCTGCTCAAAAAAACTGCACTGTCAAGGATGGAGGCTCTCTAGCCTACTGCTAAAATATGAAAATCAACTTTGGAATTATGGAAACAATGAATACAATGTGAAGGAATGGTGCTCCACCGGATTTCTAGCTGGAATACTAGAAAATTCCCTTCTCCCTTGGATCTGCAAGACTGGACTGCACAATTCCTGATGAATTGTTGCTAGTGAGATATGTATCATAGATGGCCTAACTCCTGATATAGATTTGAAGCACTGGAAGGCTGATCTTGAAGCTCAAGGTGGTAGGATAAATCCTTCACCTGTTTCTTAGCTGAAATATTGAAGGACAACCTACTCCTCTCAAACCCTGATGCAAAAATGCATTATTTATGAAGATATATGGGCTACAGAAATTAGGAACAAGATGACACCAATTCCTAATGATGAATAAGCTCAATAGGAAACCTTCCTAGGGTAGGCACTCAAAGTCCCCCATGTGTAAGGGTGGGATTCCCGCTTAGAAACACCCTATGCTAAACAACACTGCAGACTTAGCTAAATAGCATAAGAGTGCATGGAATGTCAAATGATAAATGCCAGATCTAAATAGATGAAAAATAAATAATACCAAAAGCCTCCTTCTATTGTGCCTTCACCTTCCCTATATATATTTTGAGCCTTCCCACGCCTTGGACCACCTCATAACTGCATTGTACATGTGGACATAGGTATCCATGTTGATTACATTGTCACTCCATGACCTCTATCATGTGTGCATGTAATTATCAGCCACTCCATCATGTGTGCATTAATGCACCACTTCTTCCAACATCTCATCATGAATTCTCTACGATCTTACATTTGATTCCTTCCACGATCTTAGTTGACTGCTTCAACCTTGATGATCTTTCTCATTAATGAGACATGATTTCCACTCCTTTCATATTAAGAAGCTTCCCCACTACTCCATAATGTAGAAGTAGATCTGAAATATCCACATTCACGTGCCAAAAGTGGATCTTATTCATCTATGGGGTTTGTGGGTCCCTCCACTCTCTTATTTACTTAATTAATTATGCAAATTAAGAACTCTAATTCCAATTATCTTGTGTAAAAATTGGGAATATTACAATAGGATTGATTTCTTCATAGGAGCTTTAAAGGATAACATCTAACTGAGGTTCAACTTTGGGAACCTGATTCATTGGAGAAGGCATTAAGGTTGGAAAGAAAAATTGAAAGACAAATTATGGCGACAAGGAAGCCTACCACTCACAACTATAAATATGGAAGTGTTACTACTTATAGCCTTCCATAACCTATAATATTAGCATGAATAAATTTGGAAGAAAAAAGAGTAAAATGTCTTTGTTACAATTATGATAGAATGTACACTAAAGGTTATAAGTGTGCTAAGAAGAAATTGTTTTACATAGATTTTGAAGAGGAGGAATAAAAGGAGAAGGAAACTTTAAAAGAAGAGGATATGCACCAAGAACCAACCCTAGATAAAGAAGAAATGTATCTGATCACATATTATAATGCATTGGCATTAATTACCACTCCTAAAGCTCTTAAGATAGAATGACATATCAAGAAGAAAAATGTAAGAGTGATGATTGATTTGAGTAGTACCCATAATTTTATTCATTGTAAGATAAGAAAGGAATTGAATTTCTTCCTATATCTAGCACCAGAGTGTCAAGTTATGTTTGCAAATGGAGGACCTATAAATTTATCTCAAAAGTGCCATAATATCATGCTAACCACGAGGTAATATGTATTGTATAGTCCAATTATTTCAATTCAAATGGGTGGTGTTGATGTTGTACGAGAAGTGAAATGGTTACTTTTAATTATCAATAACGTTTTTTGAATTTTTTTTGGGAATGAAATGAAGTTGAATTGAGGGGTATCATAGGGAAACTAAGAAATATAATAAACTCTAATGGCATGAAAAATATTCTAAAGAAATGACAATGGGGCGTACTTTCACAATTATTCTTATTAGTGGTTCAAACTTCGAAATCATCTATTTATCCATATCTCCAAAAAGTATTGGACAATCATTGAAAGGTATTTGACACTCTGAAAGGTCTCCCACCTATTCGTAATCATGATCATGCCATTCATTTTATTCTAGGAAGCGTTTCTCAAAAAATCAAGCCTTACAAATATCCCTATGCCCAAAATAATGAAATTGAACATATGGTTGCAGAAATGCTAGAGGCCGGTATAATTCTACCTAGTTAAAGTTATTTCCTTGCTCCAATAGTATTGGTACACAAAGAGGATGGATCATGATGCATGTATCAAGATTATAGGGAGATCAACGAGCTCAGTATTAAAGATAAATTTCCCATTCATGTTATTGATGAATTATTGGATTAAATACATGGAGAAATTTACTTCACCATTTTGGATCTTTTTTGACGATATCATCAAATTAGAATGAAGACTGAAGAAATTCTGAAAAAAAAAAAAAAATTAGAACTAATGAAGGTCATTATGAATTTTTGGCCATGCCTTTTCGCCTTACCAATGCACCCTCTACATTTCAAGGTTTGATGAATTTCATTTTCAAACCCTTAGAAAATTTGTGTTAGTAATTTTTGATGATATACTAATCTAAAAAAAGCCTTGGCGGGATCATGTTCAACATGTTGACAGGGTGCTGAAACTATTGGAGGGGAAACATATATATGAAAAAACATCGAAATTTTATTTGTATTACATGAGGTAGAATATTTGGGTCATATTGTATCTCGTGAGGGTGTTAAGGTAGACCCTAAAAAACTAAACCCATTAAGGAATGGAAAACCCCCACAACTATAACACATCTATGAAGATTTCTCAGGCTAAAAGAGTATTACAGAAAGTTTTTTAATAATTATGGGAGAATAGCAGCGCCTCTAAAAACATTACTAAAGAAAGATGAATTTTCTTGGATTCCAGAAATAGCTAAGGAATTTGAGCATATTAAAGAAGAGATGTTCTATGCACCAGTATTAGCTACGCAAGACCTCACAAAAACCAGTATTATGGAATGTGATACTTTAGAAAATGGAATTAGTGCAATTTTAATGCAAGAAGGAGGATCTATTTCTTTTGAAATTCCTCCAATCAAAGGAAAGTATTTACACAAAGCTATTTATCAGAAGGAAATGTTGGAAATAATACAGGCACTAAAGAAATGGAGACCTTACCTAATGGGAAGACACTTCAAGGTAAAAATGGATCATGATAGTCTTAAATACTTTTTGGAAAAAATATTATCTTCATGAGAGTAGAAAAAATGGGTCACAAATATGTTATTTTATGACTTTGAAATTGTCTACAAAAAAGGGACGAAAATTTTTGTTTCATATGCACTCTCAAGAAAGGATGAGGATGTGGAAGAATTTCTTTGTGACATTTATATTATCCAATTGGATTGGATAACCAAAGCTAGGGATGAATGGAAGAATGATGAAGATGTGTGGAAACTCATTCAAAAGTTGCAGCAACATCCCATTACATCTGATACATTTAGCTAGAAAAATTATTCATTATGGCACAAATATTGCCTATATCTTTGTAAAAATTCCCAACTCAAACAAAATATTATGTTGGAATTGTAAACCTCTCCCTTAGGAGGGGACTCGAGATTTTTAAAAAGTTACCACATGGTCAAGAATGATTTTTTTGGGATGGCCTTAAACATTAAATTCAAATGTTTGTGGAAGGATGTTTGGTTTTCCAACAAAATAAATTTGATACAATTAAGACCTCTAGTCAGTTACAACCTTTATTCATTCCAAGTCAACATTTGGAGGAGGTATTAGTGTATTTTATCACAGGTTTACCCAAGTCTGATGGAAAAAATTTCATCATGATGACAGTTGATAGACTTACCAAGTATGAACACTTTTTTTCATTATATCATCCATTTAAATCCAACACACTTGCTACTGCATTTGTAGAAACATTTTAAAAGATACATGGAAACCAAAAGATTATTGTAAGCAAAAAAGATCCATTTTTTATAGGAAATTTTCGACGGAATTGTTTTCTTGTTTGGGTACCAAATTAGCTCATAACTAGTCTTATCATCCTCAATATAACTGGAAAACTAAGATAATGAATAAATGTTTGGAAGTATATGTTCATTTCTTTGTATTTGATAAACAAACACAATGGGTCAAGTCGTTACCTCTGCATGAATGGTGGTATAACAATTCATTCTGTACTCCAGCAAAAATGACCCCATTTGAGGCACTTTATGGATACCATACACCTTCCATCACATTATATTTAAGAGAAAATTCTAAGACTCAAGCAGTGGAAGATAACATTGAGCATCAACGAAAAATTATCCAACTCTTAAAGGATAACCTAACTTTGGCATAGAATCGAATGAAACAACATGAAAATCAACATCACAGGAAAATAAGTTCTGATGTAGGCCATTGGGTATTTTTATGGCTCCAACCATACAAAAAAATGTCCCTCAAGAAATCTAAGAAGGATAGTAAATTATCACGAAAGTATTATGGTCCTTACAAGGTTTTGCAAAAGATTGGTACTATGGCATACAAATTGGAGTTTCTTGGATCTTCACGAGTGCACCCAATTTTTCGTGTTCCATGATTAAAGAAGGTTTTAGGTAACAAGCTGGATGAGGAAGGAAAACTTATATTAGAACCTAAAGTAGTCATAAAAAAAGTAACTTGACAACTACGAAGTCGATCAATTTTAGAGTAGCTCATGAAGTGGAAGAACTTACTTGTTCAAGAATTGACATGGGGGGATGAAATTTTTATACAAAATTATCCATAACTACTCAAGCATTGAGGAAAACACTCTTTTGAAGGAGAGGGGAATGTTAGGTCCCTATAATAATACTGTATCCCCTTATTGTTACTATTAGTGTATCCCACTTCTTATTATTGGTGTGCCCATGTAGCCCCTATTCACTTAAGATTATTGATGGATTAGAGAAGAAGACTAATGGATCCTACAATAGCACGTCCCATGGTGGGCACAGGTCAGAAAAAGATGACATGGTCATAGATGAGAGATTCTTGGATAAACCTGATAGACGAGGTAGTGGACATGGACTTTACTCTAGTTCTGGCTCAAAAAAGTATCACGGTCATCATTTCTATCATCCTTACTCGAGGAGTCACAAGAGATATTTAATGAATGATTTCAAGAGAGAAAATACACCTACATTTGATTGATATATGAAGAAGTCGCGAGATGCAGAAGTGTGGTTAATTGGGATCAATAATTTCTTTGGGTTGCATGATTAATCGAAGAACATCAAGGTGAAAATTTCTATGTTTAGTGTTAAATTTAAAGTAGATATCTAGTTTGAAGATGTAAAAAATTCCATAGGTATTCATGAAGAGGAGTTGTCTTAGAATGAGTTCAAGATACTTTTTAGGAAGAAGTATCTATCTAAGAGATATTATGATGACATGGAAACTGAATTCTATGAGCTAAATATGGGATCCATGACCAATGAGGAGTACACTAGCATATTATTGGAGTTATTAAGGTATGTGCCCTATCTAAAAGAGGATAAAGTGAATATTTGGAGATTCATCAATGGGTTTCTGGTAGAATTCAAGGACATAATTGAGTTTGATGAGACTAGATCATTGGTGGAAGGCATTAGAAAGTTGAAATTTTTTTATGAGAGATCGATGTGCACTTCTTAGAGTAAGAAGGATTGGAAATGTAATGAAAATAATAAAGGAAGATGGGATAAGAAGCGAACATTACATTAGAACACAGGTAAAAATGAGAATGCAACATCACCTAATAATATCAATGCATCTGATAGAGGATAGGAATTTCAATATGAGGTGGACAACAAGCATGATGGGAGTAAGCCTTTACAATGTTGGACTTGTGGCAAGGATCATCGCAGGAGAGATTGTACACAAAATCAGAGTGGAAAAACATAGGTTTATAGTGCTGAAAAATCACATACAATGGGGGATTTTGGAGAGAGTATTCCTCGGACTTGTGCAACATTGGATAGTAGGTGGGAAGATCACCTCACATATATTATCTAGATGGACAGTAAGATTTTTTTTCAAGTTGTTTCTATTTTTATTGACGCTAGATCTAATTATAGTTATGTTAACCCTGACCTGGTGGATAAGTGTAGTTTGAATAAAGTGGTACATGAAAAAACTTGGTTAGTGCAGTTGGATACATGTACAAATAAAAGAATTCATCATTGGGTAAAAATTTGTGCATTTGAGTTGAATGGTATGCCTACATCAGCACATCTAAATGTACTTTCGTTAGGATCGTACAACATATTGTTGGGTATGGATTGGTCATACCTTGATAAGATAAAGGTAGAATGTTATGATAAGGCTATTGAGTGGGTGCATGAAAATGGGGAACAAATAATACTACAAGGTAGGAAGGAGGTAACATCAGTTAGAATGGTGACATTATGTAGGAAAAGCGGAGTCACGAGAAAGGTTTTGTGTTATTTGCAGTACATATTTCCAGTGATAAATATAACGATGTTGATGATGTAGAAGTTTTGAAGAGTTAATAAATTATACAACAGTTTCAGGATGTATTTCCCACAGAGATTCCAAAAATACTACCTCACAGGGAAGTGGAATTTTCTATTGATTTGGTACTAACGGCATCACAAGCATAAAAGGCACTGTACAAGATCAACACACCATAGTTACTATATTTGATGTTGCAATTAAAGGAAATGATTAATAAGGGATACATTAGGCTAGGTGTGTCACTGTGTGGTGCACCAGTGGTGTTTATGAAGAATAAGGATGGTACTCTAGGTTGTGTATTGAATAAAAGAAGCTGAGCAAGGTAACCATTAAGAATAGGTATTTTTTGTCGAGGATTGATTACTTGTTTTACCATTTTAAGGGAGAAACAATGTGAATATTGATATGAGATCAATATACTATCAAGTATAGGCATTATGACGAGGTATGGGCATTATGAGTTTGTTGTATTTCTATTTGGTTTGACTAATGCTCTAACAACATTTATGTCATTGATGAATAGTGTATTGTGTCCTTATCTAGATAAGTTGGTTATTGTATTCATTGATGATATATTGATATATTCTAATAATGAGTAAGATAATTCTAAATAATGAGAAACATTATTGATATTTTTAAGAGATCATCAATTGTATCCCAAGCTTAGTAAATGCAGTTTCTTTCAAACAAAGGTACATTACATGGGGAATGTTTTCTACAAGAAATCCATAACAGTGGATCCATGAAAGAACAGATCTATCATCGAATGTGCATATACTAGGAAAGTGGATGAGGTTAGATCCCTCATGGGGTTAAGAGGTTATTATAGGAGCTTCATTGATAAATTCTCATAGATTTCTTATCATATTTTATCATTTCAAAGGGAAGGAAAGAAATTTGAATGGAAAAATGAATGTGCAACTAGTTTTGAATAATTGAAACAATTCCTTACAAATGCTCGAGTTATAAAGTTTGTATATTTGTACAAATAATTTGTGGTATCTACAGATGCTTGCAAGTAACTTTTTGGTGGGGTTTTGATGCAAGAAAGACAAAAAAATATGCTGCAAATCAAGGAAATTAAATGAGAACGAGAAAATTTATGTTATACATGATCTTGAGTTGGAAGCAATCATCTGTGCCTTGAAGATGTGGAGACATTATCTTCTTGGTAGTCAGTTCATATTGATGACTGATGACATTGGATTAAGATACCAATTTTGACAAACCAAATCTGAATTCTAGGAAAGCAATATTTTTCTCCATGATCAGTGAGTTTGACTTCGAGAGAAGTTAGATTAAAGGGAAAGCGAATAGGTGGATTCTCTTAATAGAAGATTATAGGTGAATCAAATAGAAATTATGAGATCCTATAGATCACATTTATAGGATCAGATATTGTAGGGAAGTCAGTAGGATGACAGGTATATGAAGCTTAGGAACATGTTACAGTAGGGTACAGGTGATCAAGATGTGGACTATCATCCTAGAACAAATCGTTTGGTCAGATTTAGAGACATGATCTATGTGTTGGACAACAGTGAGGCCACGAAGCTTATCTTGAGGAAATTTCAGGCTAAGCCATATTCATGTCACCTAGGGTAACAGAAGACATTGATAGTAGTGAATAAGTTATATTATTGGATGAATTTGAAGAGGGAAGTGGCAAATCTTGTGGCTAGATGCTTGGATTGTCAAGAGGTAGATGTAGATTCTAAGCATCCAGGTGCTTTACTAAAGCCAATTCTGATTCTACACTGGAAATGGGAGTTCATTTCCATGGATTTACTTGAAGGTTTGTTGAGAACATCTAGAGAACATGATTCTATGATGGTTGTAATTGAAAAAGGTAGTGCACTTCATTCTAGTGAAGTATAATTATTCAGTTAATGATGTAGTACAAATATTCATAAAAAATGTAGTGATTTGCATGGTGTACTAATGAATATTGTATCAGCCAGGGATGATAAGTTCACTTCTAGGTTCTGGAAAGAGTTATTTGTAGGATTGGTTACAAAGTTTGCATTCAAAACAACTTATCATCCAAATAAAGATCGGCAAACAAGGAGGGTCAACATGATTTTGGATGACATTTTGAGAATGTATGTGATGCATCAATCATGAAAGTGGAAAGAGTATCTTCTACAATTTTATTTTGCATATAACAATGGTTATCAGGAGTTATTGAGGATGAGTTTGTTTAGGGCACTCTATGGGTGGGGTTGTAATATTCCTAGCATTTGGAGTGATCTAGTGAATAATGTATTTATTGGTCCAGATATGTTAGAAGAGATGGAACAGGAAAAGAAAGCTATAAAGAAGAATATAAAGGCATCACAATAAAGTAATAAAACACATGCAGATCAACACATGACATTTAAGGAGTTTGAGGTTGGGGAACATGTGTATTTCCACAGCAAGCCCATGAAGATGTCCTTGAGGATTTGGTCATGTGTGAAGTTGGTACCTCAGTATTGTGGGCCTTTCAAGATCCTTGAGAATATTGGACCAGTGCCTTATCAATTTTCACTTAATTTTCACTCACTTCGAACGTGAAAGTCCATGATCTTTTCCCTGTGTCATTACAGAAGAAGTATGTTAATGAAGTTCATCATGTGATTGACTAGTTTTTATTGCAGGGGGGATGAGAAGGAGCATTCCAGCGAGACCCTTAGTGCATTTTGCAGATAAATATGTTCATGCTCTAGAACCGAGAAATCGAGCAATTTAAGGTGTAATGGAAGTTCTTTGGGCCTCATGAATATACATGGGATATGGTTGATCATATGAAAGATATGTATCATTCATTATTTTCCAGTTGAGGAAAATCAATTTTGTTATATTAACATATTTGTGTATGGTTGTTGTTTTAAATACCGCAACGAGTTGTGTTAAAAATATCCAATAAGTGGTGAGGTTATCATGTTGCTATGGGGTGAATGCATGAAGATGGGCTACAATTTTTGTGCCAAATGTGGCAATAATATTTCAAGTTTTTCCTCTTTTAGTGAATTACAACCTTCAAAATTCATATAGGAATTGTGGATTTTGATTTAGAGTAAAAATACAATATGTGTAGAATTCTACTTTTTTCCTAATGATTTTTTTTGCAAAAAAAACTAGTGTTGTATAATCTCTCAATTTTTCATTAAATACAATATATGTCCTTGCAAATGTTCGGAAAACAGAAGAGGTATGCGTGTTTTCATGAAACATAGCTTACTATAAAATGTGTAATTTAAAAATATATATATGAGCTTGATCTACATGGAGAGAAATAAGTTTTTCATATTAAAAATTTATTTTTTATGAAAAAATAATATTTTTATTATTCTTCGAAGTTGGTGAAGTAATAGTTCAATTTAATTATGGAGATACATGCGATAATGTGATATTTTTTTCAACTCTTTAAATAAATTGAAAAATCAAGAGTACTCTTTTAAAGTAGACAATGAAGACTATTGTATCTAAAAAAAAAGAAGTGTGTATATTTTATGTTATTGATTTTTTATTCAAACCCTTTGAAACTATCCAAAAAGGTTTCAAGCATTAAGTTTTAAGAAAATTAGATAAAATATATCATATGAATTCGAAAATGTAAAACTCATATGTCATTGGATGAAGGGTTCCTTACCAGATCCCACATGATCAACTCTACCATTTAAGGACACAATTTTTTTGGATTCTGCTAGGGTACAAAATGGTGTCCCAGAGAAATTTGTAGAAGAGGAGATAAAACTATGTTTTTTAGGTCATCGACAACTCGATTGAGTACTTAAAATGATTGATCGAGTGTTTGAAAGAAAAAATTTAAAATAGCTCGATCGAGGGTTTAAGAAACCCTCGGTTGAGCCCTTAATGTGGTTAAAAATATCCTTGGTCGAGCTATAAGATTGATCGAGTTATTATAATTATCCAAATACAAGAAAAAAATTGAAGCCTCTCAATACTTATCCTTAAGAGAATTATAAAATTTACTTATTCCACAAAAATAATCTTTATAAATATTCAAATATATTCCAAACTAGATTTTTTCTTAATTATAAATCCAAATTTTATTTTATTTTACCAAAAAAATAATTATAGTAATATATAAATAGCTTTCTACACAAGATTTTAACTTTGTTTTTTCAATTTTGAATATGTTAAAAATAATAATTTGTTTATTGTTTTGATTTTAAATATAACATATTTTTATACTTAATCATCTTATAATTTTTTGATGTAGAAATTTTAAATAAAAATAAATCAAACTATAATAAATAAATAAATAAAGAACAACTTGAACTCAACTGAATTTTATAATATTATTATTTTAAAAATAATTTCATATGCGCATTTAAATTTATATTACTCAATTTAAAATTATTTAAATAATGTTTTAAAATATATGATTTACTGATATTTTTATTATTTTAAAAATATATATTAAAAACTTAAGTGAGGATAAAAACTTCTATATATATTTCACACTTTTGCACACTAAGGACAAAATTGAGTGCAAACGCATTTTACATGTTGAGAGAGACTTATAACGTAAAATACCATTGCATCCACTACAACTATATTAATGATAACTCAGAACTTTTACAACTTCGTTGATTATTAATACACTCGTTTTTATCCTCAATCTGTGGATATATATTATATCTATGTTAGTTATTACTACATAGTTGTAATATACATCCACCTATTCACGAAAAAAATGAGCGTAGTAATAATTAATACAGTTGTAATAGTTGTGATTGTATATGTATGTGTGTGTGTGTGAGTGATTTTAATATATATGATTATAATGGAGGCAATCATATTTATTAACTCTTCGGTGAATGCTATAAAAAAAATGTGTTTCCAAGAGCGTCAAATTCACATTTTTGAGTTATATTATAACATTTATTAAAATTAAATTGATAATTTGTTTTTATGTTTAATCAAATTATTATTTAAATTATATTTATAATTATTTTTTTATTTAAATTATAACATTGGAAATTTAAATCATAGTAAGTTACTAGATTATACATATAAGAGTATTACAATTCCAATTGCAAGTGATGTAGATTCCATTTTCAAATCTAGACACCAAAATGTTAGAAATGTGATGAGGAATTAATCCACACCATTGTTAATTACCTATTAAAATGTAATTAGTAATTAAATTTGTTTTTTTAACTATCAAATACTTACAATTTTAAATTTTGTATATCATTATTGATATTTATATCAATTTTAAAGTTTCAAGCTTTAAAGCTCTATTGAGCCTTAAAGCTTAGTCGAGCTTCTAACATGGGGTTATACAGGAGCTCGATCAAGGATTCATTTAAGCACTCGATCAAGTTATTTTTAAGCGCTTCAATAGCTTGATCGGGGGTTTAAAAATTTCTTGAATGAATGCTTAAAATTTCTCAATCAAACATCCTTTTTTCACCAAAACAGGCCCTCATTTCGCCAAAAAGTGTATACCAACTCTATGTTATCACCCCCATGTCTATTTGAAAGACCCTATTTCTCTCGCACATAATTCATCCTTCACACGATAAATATTATACATAATGAAATTGTGTCAATTCCAGCACTGTTCAATAGTATCACAATACTCACGATGTAAAGGACCCTAGTTCTCCAGCACATACTTTGTCCTTTGCACAAGGAAACATAATAATATTAATTCAAAATTTTTTCAACCTCCCCTAGCGGGTCCGAACATGCACATAATTTGTCCTCTGCGCAAGGAAATATAATAATATTTATTCAATATTTATTCAACGCCCCCCTGGGGTATATGAAAAAAACCTGGAACTGCATCAATTCTACCATCATTAAAAAAGCACTAACATAAAAATGTGATGTCAACACATCAATTCTCGAATAATTGAGAAGATCACTAACATAACAATGACAGTGTCAGAGCACTCACCAATGCAATGGCCACTCACAAAATTACCTATATTTTAATTTTAAAATGAATTGTCGGGCATTGGAAAAATAAAAAAATAAAACAACCTCCACAAGGGGAAATATGTCCCATCAGAGCTTCCTCATCCAATCAGAAATTAGAAATAACATTTATTAAAAATTCGAAAATTATTTTTGAATTTATGCAAAAAATATAAATATTAAAATTCTTGAAACTTTGGTTAAAATTTCAAAAGCATAGCCAAAAGATGCAAAGTCGATGCACCATGATTGTGAAGCGAATTTTATAGTCCTTGATGATGCAGGGACTAATAATATGAAATTAATTATATAAATATGATGTCAACCAATAAATTGTACCATGTTTTCTACATATACATCATATGATGTCAAACCACCAAAACTACATATAGAAATCAAATAATTTATACGTCCTTATGACCAACTCAGCCCTAAACGAGGTGTGATAGTCCATGGCGACTATGCCTCCATGGCCTACTGGTACAATGTCATATTCATGATGTATTGCCCACGTCCTTCTTGTATACTATTCAGTGGGCCCTTCTCCACAAATTGACACTAACAAACACCCTTGACAATTGACAACCAAGATCAAATAATAGACTGGAGGTGGGGCAGTGGCAGGGATAATTTGAAGGATGGAAAATTACCTTGAAGTTTAAAATGTTTGCGAATTTCACTATTCCATAATATGTGAACTATAAAATTTTATTGATATGTTGGTAAAATTATACAAATTTATAATGATTTTATATATCGTCTCTATATAATTTTGGCTATTTTTAAGGTAAAATAATTTTATTTTGTAACATTTGGGCAAATAATTTTACAAAAAAATGGACATTGGCGAATATTTTTTTGGGAAAAATCATGAAATTTTTCCCACTGGTGAATATTAGCCCTAAAATTTTCCATGGTAGGGGGATGGTCATCTATCATTGTTCAAACCCTTGATTCTGTACTCTTTATCTGATGGGTGACATTTAGTAAAATTATTGAATGGCTGAGAAAATAATAGCAAGGGGATGTCTATGACATCAGTTGGAAAGGGGGGTTATTATCATGGTTTGACCCCTCTAGGAACCTTTCCTCCTCCATGGTCTGTTTTATCCATTGTTCCATTCAAATACTACCCTTATGAACCTCTCATTCACTCCATCATTAGCAACCATTTCCGTAGTATTATTTCGTGGCAATTACCATTTATTAACTATGGTTGCTATTGTGGCTTCCACTACAAGGAAAAGACCCTCTAGTGGATGTTTTTGAGGAACACCTTATAAAAATACCCCAGACATCCGTTTCTAGCAGAGTTTATCAGAGGAGGTTGGCAAGCACAGGTGTTTGTGGATGCATTTTGTCCGGTGCGCTTATCATCATAAAACACACCAGTGCATGGAACATGAGAAAGCACTAGTGTGCACAAAACATTGGCACAACAGACACCATGTGCTCCGTACACACCCACCTGGTGTGTTTCATTTCTGTAGCACACTAGTCCTTTACAACAATTCTGCATCGGTACCTCATAAAAAGCGCACAAAAATAGAAACTACCCGGTGTGGAATGAAGAAAATGCACCAGTGCACCCATAAACCCCGCACATGGGAACGGGGTTAAATAAAAAAAAATTACTGCCCAAAAACTGCACAAAAAATTGGAAAACCGGACATCGTATGCTCCATACACACCCACCTGGCGCTTTTTATTACTATAGTGCCCTGGTGCTTTGTAGAGCATCCACACCAGTGCCTCATAAAAAGGGCACAAAAACCAAAACGGCCTGGCACGAAATGACGAAAATGCATTGGTGTGCCCATAAAACCCATGCACCAGAACAAGGTTAAAGAAAAAAAATTACGGCCAAAAATCCACACAAAACATTCGCACACTAGACACCGTCCACTCCGTACACACCCACGTGATGCATTTTATCACTGTAGCACCCTGGTGCTTTACAGAGCATCTGCACCAGTGCCCCATAAAAAGCACGCGAAAATAGAAACCGCCTGGCATGGAATGCCAAAACACACCGGTGCATCCATAAACCCCACGCACCAGAATTGGGTTAAATAAAAAAAATTACGGCCAAAAAACTACACAAAACATTGCCACGTTGGACACCGTGTGCTCCGTACACACCTTCCCAGTGCGTTTTATTACCATAGCACACTGATGCTTTACGAACCATCTGCACCAGTGCCTCATAAAAAGTGCATGAAAATAGAAACCACCCGGCGCGGATGAAGAAAATTCACCGGTGTGCCTATAAAATCCCATGCACTGGAACAAGGTTAAATAAATAAAAAAAATTATAGCCAAAAAGTCGCGTTTTTGACTTTTGTCAGTGCTACATAGCTCTCAAGCACTGGTGAAATTTATCCTTGTCTAAGCTGCCCTGACATCGATGCTCCCATTACACTCATTGCATGCACTGTTGTTGTGCATTCTCGACCAATCTCCAGCTTGAATTTTGCAAAAGGGTGGACAAATTTTCTTTTTCAAATTGTACAACGAATATGCCTCCTTGACGAGAAAATGTACAGGTATATTTCTTGTTTTTCCATAATTAATACTTTTAGCGGATTAGAATTTCAAATAACCTTCAAATTAAGGATTTAAAAGGAAAAAAAAAATTGTCGCACAATGTGCTCGATCCGTTCGGCTCACACCGGCGTGCGGTGCTGCCTGTAAATTTATAGGTCGCACCACAGCTGGTGCTAATGGTTGTCGCACCAGTTACGGGGTAGTACCGATAGGTGTACCGCACTATTTTTTTTTTTTTATGTGCAGTGTGTCGTTTACTAGGCCACACCATTGAAAATGTGGAATAACGGAAATAAGGTGTGTTGACTAAATTATCTGCGTCGGGGCTGGTAATGTTGTCAATGCACCAGGTTGCAGGTATTCCACATTGTCAATGGTGTGGCCTCATAAACCGGTGCTAACGGTATCTACACCAATTCCGGGGCAGTGCCGAAGGCGCATCATGTTATTATTATTTATTTTTTTTAAAGTGTGGTGCATTCGGTTATCCAACCGCACTGTTGGCCTAGTGGAATAGCTGCGACGTGGTGCATTGACCGAAATAGTAGCCCCAGGATGGCTATTTTTGTCATCACATGAATTTTTGTATTTCTTCTGTGTCAACGGTGCGGCCTTCTAAAAGGCCGCACTGTTCACTATGTCACGATGGCAGAAGGTTAGTCCGCTAACTTAACTATATGTCCCAGGGTGTAGAGTTTTGTCAGTGCACCACCCTCCTGACACCGTACATAGTCAACGATGTGTTATAAATTTTTCTGGAGCACCATCCTCAGGGCACTTAATATTATTAGGTGAACCAAGCCTGGTTCACTCCATAGAAAGGTGCACCGAGACCGGTGCGTGACTGTGTTTTAGGTGCACTGACTGTTTTTTTATTTTGTTTTAAAAAAAAATCATATATGTATATTTCTAAATACATGTATCATTTAATAAAAAAAGTTTTTTTAATATGTCAATCATTCAGAGACATGAAAGGAGAGGAGAGGGGGAACAACAACATGTGGAGCAGTATAACATGGTTCTACTGTGGGAGGCATGAGAGAGGGAGAGAGATATGTACCCTAGCCCTATTACAGCAACTACGCAGGGGCTCCTAAGGCAGGTAGGCATCCTCAAGTTCTATGAGGAGGCTACTTCCCTAAAGGGCCATAGTTTGTTTTTGAGACATCTTATCCAAAGGTGGAATGCCCAGTAACACGATTTCTAGGTTGGTATCAAATAGTGGTACACACCCACTGAGGAGGATATATACTTCATTACAGGGCTATCAAGGAGAGGGGTGGATTTTCCCTCATTCCTAGGGGTTTCGACTGGCTGTGTAGTAGGGAGTCATATATTTTACTCCCAAAGATACATTGTAGAAAATGTATTGTCTCCTGCAGAGTTTTAGGTTGTTGGAGGTCAGTTACGTGTTGGTGCATTTGGTAGGGAGGAGGTGTGGTGTCTCTCACTTATCATTTTGACAATTTCTCACAACACCAGTGACGAGCAACGCATTAGTTTCTTGCTTCTATATTATGTTTATTCTTTAGTATAGGAGCCACGACTTGTCCGGTGGTCTGCCATTTTTTTTTGGCAGTTTTGTACAACCTTAGATAGATGTCATGCTCATGCACAAGGGACGATGAACTTCCCTTTTGCTTCATATATTTTTTGTTTATTTATTGAGAGGTTTCCAGAGACAAGACCTAATTTTCTTCGCCCGCCTCATAGGATGACGTTTGATGCACATATGCACATGTGGGAGAAGATGATGCCCAAAAGGGGTGACACAGAGTTTTTCATGAGGATATCGCAGGATGCACTAGAATTGCTAGACAATGTTGATGAGCATCCCTTCGTTATGGTCCCCTGTTCTTACGTGGGTTTGGATTGGCAAGGGTGTGCCAACATCCTCTTCATAGCTGATGAGCCACCAGATGATAGAGGTAATATTACCATTTTATATATTTAAATTTATTCTAACATGTTCTTTAACTTGTTTTTATTAAATTGTGTAATGAAATTGTCAAATTATTGTTGCGTACTTGTATACATTTTTCAGACATTGGCTCTTTTTATGGCGAGGAGATGCCAGCACCACCACATGATACAGATGTGGATCCTGATGATGATCAAGGCATGCCAAATTGTGAGGATCATCAGGAGGTCGGTGCTATGCGCGGTTGACTTGATGGTAGATATAGGATGGAGTTGGGTGACCAACTCAGTGCATTGATTGTTGCTGGAAAAAATATTTAGAGGGGGGTGAATCAGTATTTAGTGCTGAAAATTTTTCTTTTCTTTCTCTTAAAAAACATATGTTACAGTACTGCATCCAACAGGTATGACCTGATATCCTATTATGTCTTTACTTAGAGCATTGCATCAGATAAGCATTAAGCATGAAAAAAAATAACAGAACAAACCATCAAACATAAACAACACATATGAACACCAGGATTTAAGGTGGAAACCCAATTCGAGAGAAAACCACCACTGCTGTAATCTCAGTCTTCAATATTTATTGTAGAGAAAAATTCTTATAATATATGCTGGTGCAAACTTATACCAGCACGCAAGCACCCACCTGCAGAAGGCTACAACCTTCTCTCGTTTACCAGCTACCACTGGAAGGGAGCTACAACCCCCTTTATGAAGGATTCCACCCTCATCACTACTGTAGACCACGTTTCATTAATTTTCACACTCGATCCACCAGTTTCCATACAACATACATTGCCAGTCACCAGATTTATTTATTTTTGATATACTCACACGAGTTCTTCATGATTTTGTCCGTCATTCAAACTAGAGATTTATCATCGTCAGATCATTCTATCCATGGGTGCATCGTAGTTTCAGATTTATTAGTTAAGACCAGAGCTCACCCATACAGATATTCCTTGGAGAAATTGTTTGTTCACAACCGTTACAATGCACACACTTCGTTCTTTAATTTTCTTCTCCTTATATAGTTTTCCCTTTATTAAAACCATGGGTTAAAACCACGAACCGCTGACAGTATTTCTTTTAGTTTATCCCATGGGGCTTTTGATCTTTTATTTTAATTTTATTTATCAATTTAAAGAAATTGATAAATAAATAATTTTGAACAGAACTTTAGAATTAAAGTTAACCCTTTGCATTTTAATCCTACCAAATAATATGGTAAACCTTTGACCCCGAGCCCACATATATAGTCAATAGCCAATCAAATACACGCATGGTAACATAGGTAAACTTCGCACAAGTCCAGTGTTCGATCACCGTTAGATTAGCAAGCTTCCATATCAACGGCGTATATGCATATTGCTCGACCTCCAATACCGATTGTTAATGTGCGATGGCTCGTCGTACCTATGTTAATCTCCATACACCTTCAACAAATGACGACCGTCCGATGACCCCTTGCCAAATCAACGATGCTCAACGATATCACTAGGAATCCTGGGTAAAAGTATAATGCGCGATGGCACATGGTGAAAAGTGGTTTTGTGAAGTTGTAGAGGGATGCGTGTCGAGCATTCTTTGGAATCGCTCCTCACCAGGAAATACCACTTTCCCGACAAGAGCGATGCGATAAAAACCAGAAACCGTTGTTACTGTTCCTCTCGCAAGGTTCCTCCTGCTTCACTCAAGGTTCCAGTCCCCCTGCTTGATTATTGTAAATTGACTTATTTACTGTGACATCGCTTGCGCTCTTTATCAATAGATTAACCCATCATTTTGTTTATTGAGGCCTAACACTAGTTCAATGCAATCTTCGTAACATCCATAATATATAACACAAGAAATTCACACCAGATTCCTTTGTGACCTGAAATTCGTTCTCGATTCTTCGTTCCACCTCTTCATGCTCCATTCTAGTTCCTTAAGCACCAATGTATAGTTGCCATACCATGTTTCATCGTTCTAGGCAATTTTCCAACATATCTCCTCTTTTGCTTGTTTCAGCTCCTTGACCGATACTTCCTCTGTTCTTTTGATCAACCGATACTTCCTCTGTTCTTTTGATCAGATGCTCCTTTGTAGCCAATGCCTTTGCCATCAATGACAATATTCCAACAATTGTTGAGGTGGGCATCAGGCCCGCTCATTATAGAGACATAGAGGCTGATGATAGGCTATTACAAATATGGAGAGGCATGTTGCATGACATGTATAGCATGATGCGGCATCTCTTAGGAGTTACGAGACCTTTTACGCAAATAACGAGGACAGTTGAATGCTATAGGCATGTTCGAGACGCAGCAGGTGATGGACAGTCCACGACGAGCGACTCTTCATCTCATGATTGTTCACCTCGCCCCACATTAGATGAGCATGAGCCTCCACTAGCATCCAACAGTATTCATCATGGAGATGATTCTAGACCATCGGCCATGTATAGTTAGAAACCTGCAGCATCCATCAGTACTCATGATCATGAGCAGGCTGGACCATCGATCGTCGAGGTTGCACCATTGACTGAGTAGGCCTCCACTGTACTGATATTGGTGTTGTACTACCACCAGCTGATCCATGACATTTATATTATAGTTTTATATTTTTAAGATTATTCAGTTATATATATATGGTACATGTATTTTATGTTCATGTTGCAGTTGTACTTAATTTACATGTTGGTGATCATCATGATGTGTATATTGTTAGGTCATGTTAGATATGTTCATTTAATGTGCAGCTTGCAGATATATGTGTATGTGATGATAGTGTGAGTTATTTGACATGAGATGTGATGATGTTAATATATAATGTTAACTGTGTTTTGTTAGATGATCATGATCACGATGATGTTAGCGATTTTGAATGTGTTTCTTAGTCAAATATGATGTTTGTACGATGGTTATCATGAACGTGAGGTTTATTAATTAATTTAATATTAAATGATCATGATATTGTAAAATTGTAATATTTGTAATTCTAATTGTTTGTAAAATTCTAAAATTGTAATTGTAATGGTATATATGTAAATTTGTAAAATTGTAATTATAATTGTAATTTTTTAATTTGTAAAATTGTAATTGTATATATGTAAAATTCTAAAATTGTAATTGTAATTGTACGTGAAATTGTAAAATTGTAATTGTAATTGTAATTGTAATTGTAACTGTAATTCTAATTCTAATTCTAATTCTAATTCTAATTGTAATTGTAATTGTATGTAAAATATTTGTAAGATTTTAATTGTATTAATGTGAAATTAATGTATTAAAATATTAAAAATTGTAAATTTTTAAATTTTGAATAATAAAGTTTAGAAAATAATGAAAATAAATTCATGTACTTTAAAATTATCATTATTTTACTATGATCTTAGATATAAAAAAAGAACTAATTTATACAGTGTGCCATTGTTTTTGAGATCAACATAATTGCAAATTATCAACTGAATTATTAATTTTAACACTAACATAATGCAAATTACCAATTTTTTCAAAATACAAATTATAATGTTTCGAAAAACCCATCTTGTAAAGTACAAATATTGATGAAATAACACATGTACCATATCACTCTCGGTTCTCATGATCACCCTCATTATCTTCCAGCTTGCATGGCATGATAACACTATTGTTCTCAAAAATATGTTTTGATCTAGGGTCATGTGTCAATACGAACCACCTATCCATATCCAACACATCTGGGTAAAAAAACCCCTAGTTGCAGTGTCTAGGGAAAACATAGGGCTCCATAGCTTCATCCCACATCTTTCTAGAGTTGATACATATTAGCCTACTATGACGATCTCCCTTTACATTATTCCGATCAAAGGTATCCCACCACTTCCACCTAAAATTAACACTTTGGAAAGAAGAGAAATCCACTTCAATGATCTCTTTTATCTTTCTGACGTAACCTAATGTCCGTCGTACTAGGTTGTGATCATGGTGGCTAGATCAACTGGATTGATCGAACTCGACTTCCACTCCACAGTCTTGTCTGATGTTTCCAGAATTAGCATTTTATGTGCGAAAATGGTGTCCATATGCCCACATAGATGGGAACAAATGCACCTATTATAAAAAAGTTTATAAAATCATAGTGTCATGTGTCTTATAATAACCCAATAGTAAAAATATGAAATGTAGATGTCTTAATATAAGTTTCAAATTTACATATAAATTAAAAATATTATTACCGAGTTGGTACACCCAATCCCTACGTTTAGCGCATCCTCTTCAGCACGTGGGTAACGACCATTAGCACCGTATTTCTCTCTAACTTGGTCAGCAACCCAACTGTTGGGGCATCTTTTTGGCATATTTTCTTTTAAATGATCAGGATAAGGCACACTTCTAGCATTCAACCATCTGAATTTTTTCCTATCACTATCCCATTTCATCCACTTTTGTTCATACAATGCGACCCACAGTTGTGTCGCTTGAAGATTGTAAAGAAAAAATTTATTGATTGCTTCAGTTTTTGCTTTCGTTGATGAAATCAAACCAAAATTATATAGTACTTAGAGATAAAAATATACATTATATTGAAGTTGAAGATGAATATTAATTACTTTTTGTAAATTTGAAAAATTATAAGTCGCTTACTCTTTATCAAGTGTTTTTTTTCCATTCGTTTGGAGCAACTCCCCTTTTCTTTTGTCTTCATCCATTTCATCATCCCAAATCACTGCACTTGGTCTATTTTCAATCTGCTTGATGTCCTCACTGGAGTAATAGAAAGACTCATACGATATGTACCCCTCTACTATAGACCCCTCGGGTTTTTCCCTTTGTCAAACAAAACCTTTTAATTTCTTCATGCACCTCTCTAAGGAGAACATCCAATGAAAAGAAACCACACCAACTAATTCAACCTCATCTATTAGGTGGATTATAAGATGAGCTTGTAAGTCCATAAATCTCGTCGACAATTCCTTCTCAAACATACAAAAAATCTCAACTATCTCTTGACGCCACTGTGGAATGCTAGCCACATGAATCTCCTTTGACATGACCCAATGTACAAATGCAGATAATTTAGATATGGAACATCCTAGGTCTTGAGGGAATTTATGTTTCACACACGCACACAAAAAAAAAAGGATAATGACACTGCAAAGTTATAAACA
The DNA here is from genome assembly GCA_034641835.2 of Pinus albicaulis. Classification (NCBI taxonomy): domain Eukaryota; kingdom Viridiplantae; phylum Streptophyta; class Pinopsida; order Pinales; family Pinaceae; genus Pinus; species Pinus albicaulis. The sequence goes on along the minus strand of CM076579.1, from coordinate 167,768,431 downwards.
CGTGCAATAATATACAAAATTGGTTATGTTTTATGATCCCAGCATGGGATAAAATTTATTAATATAAAAAATAATAAAATCATGATTTTGACATTATATGTACTCTTTAGAAGACTAAAATGGTCATGCAATTTCAACCTCGACAAATTCTCATGCACGGTAAAGCAGTGTTGTAGTGAAGACATGTATGAAGCAGGCACCCTCACACCCATTATAACTTCCTTTGCCAAATAAATATAATTTTTTTAAAATCTATGTGACATCACCTTCCTTGAAAAACCATGAATTGGACGGACCAGTGCCTACCTCTCATCCCATACTTTCTAATCATCTTGGCCAGTGTTTCTTTTTATTTTTTGAAGTAATAAGATCTTTCCTAACAGCCAATGTGTCACTTTATTTTGATGATATGTGCCTCCATAAAGAAGATGATTTTTTTTAAATATATGCATGGGATATAACAAGAGGGTAATATTAAGATGCTCCCAATATGGGAGGTCATAAAAGATTTCCTTTTATCCCAATGGGAAATTTCTCAACATAGGTGTCGAAGAAATATGGATCATCAAACATAGGCTCCCCATTTGAATCGAAAATTTCTATGAAATCCTCCTCCTTCTCTCTCTCATATGCTCTAATCCATCTAGTTTGTGTCATTATTGGGGGCCTTTGGGTTCTCTCTCATTTACCATTGAAAGCAGATGTTTCTCTTCTTTAAGGGTGTTCTACTGGTAGGAATACCCTGGAGCAATGATACACTGGCTTTCATAGGTCCTTGGACCATCTAGCTTTCAAAGAAGGTCCACAACATTTGCATCCAAAATACCCTTTTGTTACAAGACCTAAAAGATTATATTCATATACATTAATTAATATGCATGGAACATTAAAGAATATCATGAAGATCAGACAAAATATTACAACGAATTTAATAACTAATATGTGAAAGAATATTGTTACGTATATAAATAAATCAATAAATTAAACATGTAATTTAACAGAGAAAACTCCTAAGCTAGGATAATCATGTGTCATGTAAGCACATATGCCATACAAAATAAAAGTCCTTTCTGATGTGATGGGTCTTGATACATCTTATACATTTATCCCATCCCATAATTCCTTCAATTCATCTACCAGTGGTTGTAAGTAGACATCCATATTATTCACTTGTCTTCTACCAAGGACTATGAGAGCCAACATAAGATGTTCATTCTTCATGAAAAACCATGGGGGGATATTGTTATTGATCACTACTACGACCAAACATAATAGTTGGTGTTTTGGAGGGAATATGGGTTGACACGATCCATGGCTATGTTGAGTTATAGACTTCGTACTTCATCCTTCAATTTTTCGGGCCATGTATTCTTTATATGCTTCATGGATATTGAATCAGTTGGGATTCACATAACTCTCAACTCAAATATGTGTGAGGCATGCCATCCCTGCAACATAGATAGTTATTTGCAGTGAAAGAGACTTTGAATCCTTGGGATTAGAGGCATGTGCATCAATATCTTAAAAGGAGGACCAACACATGATTTACCCTTATTTTTTGATTTATCATACATGCCATGCCCACATTTTGGACACATATCTTTGTCGGAATATTATCCTCTATATATAATGAAATCATTTGGACATGCATGATATGATATGTACTCAACACCCAACATTTTCAACAATTTATTTACCTCTTCACAGATACCGGGCAAGACATAATCACTCGAACAAAACTTATCTTTGAATAACATGTAGTTGGTGATCATGGAAAAATATATTAATAAATGTACATTAATGTCGATATAATTGTTAACGTTCATAAAATTTACCATTTGTAATGTTCATTGCAGTGTACTGATTATATTTCAAATTTATATAAGGGAGTACTTTATGGCAACTTAGCTCAAAAGTTCCAAGAAACATGCACTCGACAAGCCAAACTTTTCTTTCAAGTTGTACAGTAACATCGTTGTCCCCAACTAGGTATACTTTGATTAACTGGAAGGTCCAAAGAGAGGGTTGGTGGAAGCAAATATAAGGCTTTCGAAAAAGGTGTCAGCGATATGAGCACCATCCCCCAGCTGATCATCGTTTTGGAATGCATCTAAAAAAATTGTCTCCATTGAAGTCGTATCCCTTAAGTAATCACCCATACCAACCTCTATTTGATTTCCTCCATTTCCATCTTGTGAAGAACTACTATTGCTGTAGTCATTCCTAATTGGTGAATCTAAACATAGCGTGAATTGAATCTATTGGGTATGTGTTATGTGGGAGTAAGAAGGGGGGCGATAGCCCCCCCTGTCAAGGTCCAGGGTAGCGCCTCGGTGAAAATTTTTGGTCCTTAATTTCCGGTGGGTAGTTCGTGCCCATGGTTTTGTGCATGGTTTTGCACATGGTTTTGGGGTACGACGATTTTCGGCCCCTAGTATTTCCGTAGATACAATAAAGGGAACTACGGTTATGTTCTAATCGAGGGTTAATGGATTAGGGTTCATGTATGCTTCGACATGTATATATATATGTGTTGTAATAGTAAAAGGAATATAATGAAAAATCAAGCTAGTCTTCCCAATTTGGGATCTAGGGGAAAATTTCAGTGTTTATCTGTTTTATGTTTTATGCTCTCGTTATTTTTTATTTTCTGTTATAACATTCGTGTGTAGATAATTTTTGTTCAGGGTTAAAACCTACATTTGGTATTGGAGTTGCTTTTTCTTCAAGGGGACACCTTCGCTACTGAGGGTTTTTTGCTCGGCCTGAGGAACACCCTATTCAGTGGGAGATCTGTGGGATCGATTCTTGTGGTGAAAGAAGATGGCGAGCGACGGAAAGATAGAGATCGAGAAATTTAATGGTCAAAGTTTTGAGTTGTGGAAGCTCAAGATGGAGGATCTACTGGTGGATAAAGATCAGTGGGGTAGATCCAGGTACTAAACCAACGGCAATGTCAGATGAAGAATGGAAGAAACTGGATCGAAAGGCTAAGAGCACAATACGTTTGTGTGTCTCAGATTTAGTATTTTTGAATGTATCTGGGGAAGCTATGGCAAAAAATTTGTCGGAAAAAGTTGGGATTTTGTACCAATCTAAGTCTCTGGTGAATAATTTGTTCCTGCGAAAAAAGTTGTATAACCTAAGGATGAAGGATGGAGACTTGGTGACAGAGCATCTAAACGCCTTCAATACTATGGTAAGTCAGCTTTCATATGTTGATATTAAAATATCAGATGAAGATAAGTGCATCAGTTTTTTGTGTTCTCTACCAGATTTGTGGGATAGTCTCGTTATTGCAATAGGTAGCAATACAACTACCTTGAGTTGTGATGACATTGTATCAGCCTTGTTTTCAGAAGAAATAAGATGAAGAAATATGGAGGGTCAGAATGGAGATGCCTTATCTGTATGAGGAAGGTCCTAGAATAGAAACAAGAATAAGGTTTCGAGTGGGAGCTCTAAATCTAGAGGGAGATCTAAATCTCTTGGACAATTTGTAAAGGTGTGTTGGAAATGCGGAAAGAAAGGGCACTACAAAAATGACTGCAGATCTAAAGCTCTTGAGAAAGGAAAGGAATCTGATGATGCTCCTTATGCAGAGGCAAAAACCACCTTGGATGAAGGTGGGGATGTGTATTTGGCTACTTTTCCAAATACACATGTAGATCATGAGTCATGGTTGATTGACTCAGGTGCATCCTTTCACTTCACTCCCCATCAGGAGTGGTTCTGCGAGTATGAGAAATATGATGGTGGTGATTTCTTCCTAGGGGATGATAGGAAGGCCAGAATCATTGGACGTGGAAAGGTCAAGCTGAAGCTGCAAGGTGGAAGGATTAGAACACTTCCTGGTGTTCTGCATATTCCTGCATTGGCTAGAAATCTTATTTCTATAAGCAAGATGGATGATGCAGGTGTAAAAACAGTGTTCAAGAAAGATGCCTACAACATGGTTCAGGGAGCACTCGTATTAATGTAGGGAGTTCAGAATGGAACACCATACAAGATACAAGGTAGCACTATTATTAATGGGTGTAACAGTTCTATGGTTATTGAAAGTGGAGTGGAAAGCCTAGTTGTCTCTGGAGAAAAGACCATGCTATGGCATCAAAGGCTTGGACATATCGGAGAGAAGGGCCTTTGGATACTGCATAGAAATGGTATGGTATAAGGTATGTCTAATTTCTCTTTGGATTTTGATTTCTGTAAACATTGTGTATATGGGACGCAGAATCGAGTGAGTTTTCCTTCTGGTGCTAAGAGGGTGAACAAGATATTAGAACTTGTGCACAGTGATGTGTTTGGACCTGTGTCAGTTCCTTCACTGGGAAAGTCTATGTACTATGTTTCATTCATCGATGACTTCTCAAGGAATACATGGATATATTTCTTGAGGAATAAATCTGAAGTCTTTGATAGATTTAAAGAATTTAAGGTTCTGGTGGAAAACGAGACGGAGAAGAAGTTAAAGGTGCCGAGGACAGATAATGGTGGGGAGTTCTGCAAGAAGGAATTTGAAAAGTTATGTAAGAAGTGTGGTATAGTATGACAGAATAATACTCCATACACACCTCAGAAAAATGGAGTTTCAAAAAGAATGAACAGAACACTAATGGAAAAGGCAAGAAGCATGCTCAGTGGTACCGGGTTAGGACAAGAATTCTAGGCAGAGGTAGTGGAGACTGCATGCTATCTGGTTAACAAATCACCTTCATCAGTGTTGGAGGATAAGACTCCACATAAGGTATGGAATGGTAAGAAACCCTCTCTTTCACATCTAAGGGTATTTGGATGTGACGCATATGTACATGTTCCAAAGCAAGAAAAGGACCATGTTGGATAATAAATCTGAAAGGTGCATCTTTATTGGGTATAAGGATGGTTTAAAAGGTTATAAGCTTTGGAACCCAGAAACAAGGAAGGTTGTGGACAACTGAGATGTGGTTTTTAAAGAGGTGAAAGATGTTGTTAAACATGAAATCATACCAAAGGAACCTGAGAAGATAGAGTTTGAGCTAAAGGAGGATGAATCAGACTCTACAATAGAAGAAGACTCAGAAGAGGAAGAGCCACAAACTCCAGTTGTGAGATGATCAGCTTGGGAAAGAAGGCAAGCAGAAAGGTATAGTCCATCTGCTTTCTATTCAGGTTTTTCCTTAACTATAACTGATGACCAGAACTGTCAAGGAGGTAGTATATTTAGAGGATGGAAAACTATGGAAGGAAGCCATGGTTGATGAAATGGCATCCTTGCATAAGAATGAGGCATGGGATCTGATGGAGTTTCCAGCTGGAAGGAAGCCCATCGGGAGAAAATGGGTGTTTAAGAAGAAGATGAATGTAGAAGGCAAGGTGGAGAAATACAAAGCTCGGTTGGTAGCAAAAGGTTATTCTCAGGTGCTGTGAATTGATTTCGGTGATATTTTTTGTCCTGTTGCCAAGGTTACTTCTCTTAGATTACTTTTATCTATTGCTACTGCATTTGATTTTGAGATATAATAGATGGATGTGAAGATAGCATTTATTCACGGGGATCTAGAAGAAGAGATCTACATAAAGAAACCTGAAGGCTTTATGGTGAAGGGTAAGAAAGAACTGGTATGTTGGTTGAAGAAGTCTCTATATGGGTTAAAATAGTCATCAAGGATGTGGTATCAGAAATTTGATACCTATATACGGGGACTTCGCTTCACCAGAAGCAAGGAGGATCACTGTTTTTATTTTAAATTAATTGGTGAACATGTTATTTATTTTTTCTTGTATGTGGATGATATGTTGTTGATTGGAAATGACAAAGAAATTATCCAAGATTTGAAGACCCAACTGTTATCCAAATTTGACATGAAGGATATTGGTGCTGCAAAATATATTTTGGGCATGGAAATTAAGAGAGATCAGGCAAAGAGGATGCTCTGGTTAAACCAGAGGAAGTATGTTGAGACTATATTGTAGAGGTTCAATATGGAGGATAGTAAACCGTTGAATGTTCCTATTCCTGTAGGTGTAAATTTGTCTGCTAAACAGTGTCCCAAGACACAAGAAGAAGAGGAGTATATGTCCCATGTTCCATATGCAAGTGCAATGGGTAGCCTGATGTATGCAATGGTATGTACTAGACCAGGCATTGGACATTTAGTGGGAGTATTGAGCAGGTTTATGTAAAACCCATGAAAGCAGCATTGGACAATAGTGAAGCGGGTTTTCAGATATTTACGTGGTACTAGTGATTATGGCTTATGCTACCAAGGAAGACTAGGATTGGAAAGAATGTTGGACATTCGTGGTTTTTTTTATGCAAACTGGGGTAGAGATCTGGACCAAAGAAGATCTACAAGTGGGTATGTGTTTAGCCTATTTGGAGGCGCGGTCAGTTGGATGAGTAAAAGACAGTTTGTAGTGGCTCTTTCAACTACAAAGGCAGAATACATGGAAGCCACTCATGCAAGCAAAGAGGAATTTTGGTTGCAGAGATTGTGTTCAAGTATGGGGTTGGTACAGCAAGCTATAAGGATAGACCGTGATAGCCAAAGTGCAATTTTCTTCGCTAAGAACCCTGCTTATCATTCAAAGACAAAGCACATTGATGTTTAATATCACTTTTTTAGAGATATGATTGAGGCTGAAAGGGTGTTTTGGTAAAGGTGGACACTTTGAAGAATGTTGCAGATGCATTGACGAAGTCTGTGAGCACTCATAATTTCTATTGCTGTAGAGAAACAATGGGTGTTGAAGAATTGGGCCAATGACTAAGCTCTCCTGTGGCCCCCTATGGAAAGAAAACAAAAAGTGGGATAATGTTGGGTATGTGTTATATTCTTTCCACGAATAATCACGCGTGGGGGGTTAAGAGTTGGGGCGATATCCCCCCCTTTGAGGTGGACGCAATGGGGGGGGTCACAGGGGGGGCGATATCCCCCCCTATTGGGGTCCGGAGCAGTGCCCCAATGAAAATTTTTGGTCCTTAATTTCCGGTGGGTAGTCCGCACCCATGGTTTTGTGCATGGTTTTGCACATGGTTTTGGGGTATGATGGTTTTTTGCCCTTGGTATTTTTGTAGATCTGGTCAAGGGAACTACGGTTATGTTCTAATCTAGGGTTACTAGATTAGGGTTTATGTATGCTTCGGCATGTATATATATGTTTTGTAACACTAAAAGGAATATAATGAAAAATCAAGCTAGTCGTCCCGATTTGGGATCCAAGGGAAAATCTTTGTGTTTATCTGTTTTATGTTTTATGCTCTCGTTATTTTTCATTTTCTGTTATAATATTCGTGTGTAGATAATTTCTGTTCAAGGTTAAAACCTACAGAATCGATGGTTGATTCAACAATTCTTAGTATCATTCCTCTCCGATTTTTTCTCTTAATTCAACCTTCTCTTGATTTGACATTGTTGTGGAGTGCAACGTAAGATGGTAGGTACGTCGTTCATCATCACTAGAATCCTAATAACTAAAAAAATATATATTTGAACATGATTAGTACAAAATATATGATATAAATTAGTAACCATATTGATAATATTGCATGATTATAAATTGGTTTGATGTTGAAATAGTTACATATTAATCAATATATATACCAAAAAATTATAATTATAATTAACATCATTGTCCTGGGATTATGGCTAGAGGGTGCAATATTGTTACAATTGGCAAGGTGAAGCGGCTGTCCATTTTCAATTGCCAAATGCGCCTTCCAGTATGCATCTCATGATAAGAAATTCTGACGTTTTGGAGCAGCTTGATTAATATTTTGTGCATCTGAACTCGATGCTAAATCTGGATGAACCTGCAAATTTGTATACATTATAAATTTAATTATGCTGTGCATGATTGACTGCATGGATAAAAACATAAATTCAATTATATAGTGAAAATATAAATAAAATCTGAAGTAAATATTACATCTCGAGATGGATAGGGAGAAATCTGCGATGGACTTTGAGAAATATTATGGAACGAGACGAATTTTGAATAATTGTCCATTCCATATAATTATGATATTTTCTCCCTGCATTTGAGCAAAACAATAATAATTTGTGGTGCACATACCTAGATGCAATTTCGGTGCGTAATGAAAAGATCACCACACCGGTGCGATTTTGGTAATGTGCACTGATGTCATTTTATACCCAGATGCACCAGTGTCGTTCAATTAAGGGACACACCAGTGATGATAATCGCAAATGAAAAAAGAGAAACTCTATTTTCTTTAAGTAAAAAAAAAGGTAAATTGAAAAATGGGTGGCAAAATATTTTTGAAAATATAATGTCATAAAAAATTTCTTTAAATACTAAACACTTTTCATTATTTCATTATTTTTGCAAAACATTTCAGCCAGAGATTTGCAAGATACATACCTTGAGAAAACAGAGCACGAGAGTACTGCGAAGAAGGAAAATACGTTCGAACAGTAGTATTCAGACAATCAAAATTCCAAACCTCTGGTGATTCAAATCATGTACCATAAAATTTCAAATGATGTGAGTAAAATTTATTGTTTTTTTTACATTTTTTGCAGTAAAAGAAGAAAATCAAAGTTTATTGTTTTTTTTAATTTTTTGTATTTTTTTTATGCAGTGAAAAAACAAAATCAAAGTTTATTATTTTTCTTTATTTTTTCTGCGGTTTTTTTTACTTTTTTTGCAGCTTTCAGAAACAAAATAAAAAAATCCATTTTTAGAAACAAAAACCCTAGATTATTTTTGTTTTTGCCCTCTCTTCTACCTCTTTTTGTACTTTCCAAATTAGGGTTTTTCAATTTATATTTATAGGGTTTGTATAGTTATAAAACATCCAACCCATGGGACGACTTGCATAGTCGGATCCCAATCCATGTTGGCCCTTGCATGAATTAAAAAAAAAAACATATTTTTTTCCCTAGTGGGCCCGATGTAACATAGCGCACTAGTGTGCTCTATTATACCAGCACACCACGAAAGTATAGTGATAAAAAAATAAAAATAAAAAAAAATATGTTTTTATGAGTGCACCATATGTAAAATATGAAACTGGTGCACTATTTTATTATGGCGCACCGCAAACGTGTTGTTTCACAAAAAAAAAATCCATTTTAGAAAAAACGCTACATTCTTTTTGTTTCTTCCATTTCTGCTCCATCCTTCTGTGATTTCAGAATTGGGGTTTTTCAATTTATATTTGTAGGGTTTGCATTGCTAAATATAAGCCTAAGACATCCAACCCACTGGATGACTTGTATAGTTGGATCCCAATCCATGTCGGCCCTTGCGTAAGTTAAAAAAAAAAAAAGATTTTTTTTATCAGTGCACCCTGTGTACCTAAGCGCACCAGTGCGCTTTATTATCCTAGTGCACTCCGAAAGTACTATGATAAAAAATAATAAAAAATAAAAAATATTTTTTCTCAGTGCGCCATTTGTAAAATATGCAGCCGGTGCACTTTTTCATTATGGCGCACCGCAAACGTTCTATTTCGAAAAAAAGAAACTTTCAAAAAATACAAACCCTACATTCTTTTTGTTTCTACCCGTTCTTCTCCCTCTTTCTGTGATTTCAGAATTAGGGCTTTTCAATTTATATTTATAGGTTTTGTATTACTAAATATAGACCTAACACATCCAACCGATGGGACAATTTGCATAATCAGATCCCAATCCATGTCGGCCCTTGCGTGAATTTAAAAAAACAGATTTTTTTTCATCAGTGCACTCAGCGTAACCTATCGCGGTGGTGCTTTGTATTGTACAAGTGCATTGCAAAATAAATGTGATAAAAAATTAAAAAACAATTTTTTTTATCGGTGCACCATATGTAATGGCACCCGTTTATGCCACAAAAACTAAAACTAGACGATTTTTATTATTTTCTCATGGTTAATCGGTGCAGTGATTGACATGTAAAGAAGCGACGCTCCTTGTTGACATAGAGCACTGTACAGTCTATTAAACTATTTGTGTGGTGTGTTTCTAAGACACCCATGCACCGGTGTCGGTTCGTACACCATCAATGGCGCACCGGTTTCTTGAGTTTTTTTTTTTACTTGAAAATTTGAAAATTTATTTATAAATATATTAATGAATGATATGGTACAGGTTTGAGATTGATAAAGAAGTTACTGAAAAGAGATCAAATAACACAAATACTGAGAACACATCAAGAAAAGCAAAAAAGACAAGTTCTTTGTAAATTCTTTACAAAAAATATTATTTTTGAACTATATGTAAGTTTAACTAATATGTATTGTTTATGATATATCGTGCAGAGCCACAAAATGATGAAGCTCGATAAGATTATTTCTAATCTAGGACTAGAAGAGCGTAAAATATTGATAGAAAAATTGCGAAAGAATGAATCAGGTGAATGAAAAAATACTATCGATCCAATATGAGTTTCTTCTTTTAATTTTCATTAATAATATAATTAAAATTATTAGATAACATGTGTCAAACAGTCTATTAATTCACATATGTTTACTTTTCTACAGGGACCAACAACATAGAAAAGGAATGTTATTCTAAGAAGAAAAAAATAGAACATGCAAATGAAAATGAATTGCTCCTTAGCTCATCTGAAGTGGTGTTGGAGGTTAATGAAAGGGGAAAATATTTTACAAAAGTTTGAGGGATCTAGTGGAATGACTGTATAGATGTTCTTTCCACTTACAATACAAAACCAATCCAATGATTCCAAGAACCAAATTTTATCTAAACTACAGGAAGAGTTTCTAGAGAATTGGTCAACGAGACATGCCAGAATTCAATAGCAAAAACGTACAACAACAAAAAAGAAGGAATTAAAAATTAATATTCCTTTAAATGTTTGTCTAGAATTATTTATAAATATCACTTTTGTTATATTTACTTTTCATATATCAATATAAAAAGTAAATAGTTTATTGTCATGTTACATTTTTAAGAAGATTATGAAAATCTCAAAAGATGAATGGGCTAATATCAGAAATATTCCAGTAGAAATGTCCAAAAAGGTGTACAAAGAGATGGTCAAAGAAATGGACAAAATTGCATCGCAGGAGGAACCATCAAAAAAACAATGTGCTTCAAATTTAATATGTAATCATTGAATTTTTCGATCATTAGGTACCATAAATAAACAATTTAGCATTAAATATTAATTTTCAAGTATTTTATTGTAGAAAGGAAAAGAAAATGGAACCCATTTAGCACATAAAACAGGATGACAAGGAAGAAAAGGGTTGAAATATAAGTTTGTGAGTAATTGTTACTTCTTTATAACAACTTAACTAGATTTCATTTTTGTATTTTTTAAGTTGTTTTACAAAAATCATCATTGAATGTCTCCAAACAGGTGCTAACATACAAAGAAGAACCATTAGAGGAATTGATTGAAATTGGGTTAAATATGGATTGTGAGTATATGTTGGCATATCCGAACTTAATTGTGCAATTTGTAAGCATCTATCGATCTTGTTTTACTTAGCTACGTCTATAATTAATAGAAAAAAAAATTATATTAAATATATGATTTTTTATGGGGTATAAAACTTGCAGGAAACAAAGCATGGAACTGCGCCAACATATGAAATATTGAAATATGGCATGTTACATGGTTTTGAAAGAATGTGTATAGTTTATGAGTCAATTGTTGCAATGGTACGCCATTTTTTTTTATTTACATTGATGTATATTATTTAATATTGCAATTTTCATTATTCTCACCAATGTATATACACTCGTTACAGTTTATTTTTATGTTTGTAAATGGAAGGTGAAGAAGAAGAAAACAATCAACACCGTGAACAAAACATTCCTTGAAATAACCCAAGTCATGGGAGTAGCTCTAACAATGACAACAGTTCAAGCGAAGAATGATGATCACTATGTTTGGATATCAAAGCAAGGCATTGTATTTTTTGAAATATGTCTGTGAAATCAAACATTTTCTTGAATTTAATGGACATAGTGTCGAAACTGAAAGACAAAGGGATACCAATAACTGTCCCATTTTGTATTACAAAGAATGTCTTATATCTATATATATGTGTGTGTGTGTGTGTGTGTGTGTTTTAATTTATCGTATTGTGTTCTCCATTGTTGCTATTGCGTTCTCCATTGTCATTTTCAAATGCACTAATAAAAATTTAATTCATATGAATATTGTTATAAGATATATATGTGACAACTTTTAATGAATAATGAATTTTAAAAAACCACAATAATTATGATATGATATAAAAAATTAATCCAAACATCACATTCAAATGCATTAATACCAGCCTAGATCCATCTAACTCTGGATCTATCATGCGCCGAGAGGGATCAAATCTCTCCAGGTGCAAACCTATTTTTTGAGTGCAAAACTTCAGGAAAGGTTTGCACCTCGAGATATTTGATCCCTCTCGGCGCATGATAGATCCAGAGTTAGATGGATCTAGGCTGGTTCCAGTTGGAGGCATCAACGTCACATTTTTCAGATTATTAATTTTTTTGTATATTTTTGAGATGTAAGATGGATCTAGGCTGGTTTCAGTCGTGTGATGCCAGGGAAAATCTATCAAAGGTATTATTCATTTTATCAGTAATATGTAAATATATCAAATATTAATATAATCATTTTAAATATGCTAAATATTTCTGAGATGAACTTGGTCATTTTAATTTTAAATTTTCTTAGTTACCTCAGTTCATTGAGATGATAATTATTGTTAATAACTATAATGATGAAAAATGGTGAAATATTTGTTTTAAATGCAAAGTGACAATAATAGTGTTGAAAGATAGAAAATGTGAACAATAAGAACGTACTCATGTTACAATCAATCTCAAACTATTTTCTTCTACTATTATTATTTCCTCCCTTGTTATTTTTGTTATCTTTTCATATCGATTATATGAAAAAGAAAATTTAAATCGTAAACCATTTAAATCTTTAGCTCGATCTGTTGTAGTAAACATGATACCTTGTCTCTCTTGCTCTCCAATATTAATAGATTAAATTACTATAACACAAAAATCAATCTACATTGTTAAAAACTTTTTGTGCTTACACTAAAATCAATGCATATTGTTAATCCAATCACTTTAATATTAATGTACCGTCATATATCCAATTACATCAAATCATAAATCAACATATACATTGAAATCAATGCATTTAATGCAAGCAATCAAATAAGATTAGAAAATAACTTCTACATTGAAATTAATGCACCTAATGCAATCAATCAAATAAGATTAGAAACCAACATCTACACTGAAATCAATGCATTTACTCAAAGCAATCAAATAGGATTAGAAATCGCCATCTACATTGAAATCAATGCATTTAGCGCAAACAATCAAATAGTATTAGGAATAATCTATATTGAAATCAATGCATCTAGTGCAAGCAATCAAATATAATTATAAATCGACGTCTAAATTTAAATCAACACATCCAGTGCAAGCAATCAAATAGTATTAGGAATCATCACCTACACTGAAATCAATGCATCTAGTGCAAGTAATCATATATCATTAAAAATAAATATCTACACTAAAATCGATGCATCTAGTGAAAATAATCAAATAGGATTATAAATCACCATCTCTAGTTAAATCAATCCATCTAGTGCAAGAAATATTCTTCCCTCTTTCCACCCTCCATCCATATCTATATCCCCATCCATCTCTTTTTTTTTGTCTCTATCTCACCCCCCTAAACACACATGCTCTCACACTCCATATATATCATTCTCTTTGTCGATCACCCTCTCTCCCCATATCTCTCTTCTTCCCTCTCTTCCCCTTCTCTCCCTCTCCCCCGCTAATATCTTTCTTTCCTCCTTTTGTCCTCTCTCTCTCTCTCTCTCCATCTTCCTTATCACTCACTCTCCCTCTCTAGGAACCAACATCTACACTGAAATCAATGCATTTACTCAAAGAAATCAAATAGGATTAGAAATCGCCATCTACACTGAAATCAATGAATTTAGTGCAAACAATCAAATAGGATTAGAAATCATCTACATTTAAATTAAGTCATCCAGTGCAAGTAATCAAATATAATTATAAATTGACATCTACATTGAAATCAACACATTCAGTGCAAGCAATCAAATTGTATTAGAAATCACCACCTACACTGAAATCAATGCATCTAGTGCAAGTAATCAAATATCATTAGAAATAAATATCTACACTAAAATCGATGCATCTAGTGCAAATAATCAAATAGGATTAGAAATCACCATCTCCACTTATATCAATCCATCTAGTGTGAGATATATTCCTCCCTCTCTCCACCCTCCATCCATATCTATATCCCCCTCCATCTATTCTTTTTTGTCTCTCTATCTCACCCCCCTAAACACACGCACTCTCGTACACCATATATATCAATCTCTTTTTCAATCACCCCCTCTCCCCATCTCTCTCTTCTTCCCTCTCTTCCCCTTCCATCTATATCTCTATCTTCCCCTTCTCTCCCTCTCCCCCATTAATATCTCTCTTTCCTCCTTTTGTCCTCTCTCCCTCTCTCTCCATCTTCCTTATAACTCTCTCTCTCTCTCTCTCTCTCTCTCTCTCTAGAAACCAACATCTACACTGAAATCAATGCATTTACTCAAATAAATCAAATAGGATTAGAAATCGCCATCTACATTGAAATAAATGCATTTAGTTCAAACAATCAAATAGGATTAGAAATCATCTACATTGAAACCAATTCATCTAGTGAAAGTAATAAAATATAATTATAAATTGACATCTAAATTGAAATCAAAAAATTCAGTGCAAGCAATCAAATTGTATTAGAAATCACCACATACACTGAAATCAATGCAAGTAATCAAATATCATTAGAAATAAATATCTACACTAAAATCGATGCATATAGTGCAAATAATCAAATGGGATTATAAATCACCATCTCCACTTATATCAATCCATCTAGTGTGAGAAATATTCTTCCCTCTCTCCACCCTCCATCCATATCTATATCCCCCTCCATCTCTTATTTTATGTCTCTCTATCTCACCCTCCTAAACACACACATATATCAATCTCTTTGTCAATACCCTCCTCTCCCCATCTCTCTCTTCTTCCCTCTTTTCACCTTCCATCTATATCTCTATCTTCCCCCTCTCTCCCTCTCTCTCCATCTTCCTTATCACTCTCTCTCTCTCTCTCTCTCTCTCTCTCTCTCTCTCTCTATTTCTTTCTTCTTACCTCTCTCCTCCTCCCCCTCCAAGTCCATCTCTCTTTCCCTCCCTCTCTCCACTCTCTCACATCCTCTCTCTTCCTTCCTCTCTTTCCCTTTCTCTCCCATATCTCTCTTCCTCTCTCTCTCTCTTCACCCACCAACTATGTTACTATATCCCTCCCTCTCTCCTTATATCTCCTTCTCCCCCCTTATCTCCATCTCTCCTTATTTGTCTCTTTATCTCAGCCCCAAACATACACGCTCTCTCTCTATCTCTCCCTTGTCACTCCTTCTCTCTCTCCACTTCTCACTCTCTATATTTCTTATTTCCTACATCTCTCCCCCTCCAACTCTATCTCTCTTATCGATCCCTCTCTCCTCCTCTCTCTCAAGTCCTCTCTCTCATCCTTCCTCTCTCTCTCTCTCCCCTAAATCCCTTTCTCTTCCCTGATCTCTCTCTCTCTCTCTCTCCAATACTCTCTCTTCCCCCATCACTCTCCTCCTCTCTCTCATCCTTCTTCTCTCTCCCTTTCTCTCCCACCTCTCTCTCTCTCTTTTCCCTCCAATCCTCTCTCTTCCCCCATATCTCTCTCTTTCTCTCTCTCTCTCTCTAATCCTCTCTCTTCCCCCATCCCTTTCTTTCTCTCTCTCTTTTCCCTCCAATCCTCTCTCTTCCCCCATATCTCTCTCTCTCCCTCTCTCTCTATCTAATCCTCTCTCTTCCCCCATCCCTTTCTTTCTCTCTCTCTTTCCACCCCTCTCTCTCTCCAACTACATTACTATATCCCTCCCTCTCTCCTTCTCACTTCTTCTCTCCCCCTTCTTTCCATACATCTTACTTTGTCTCTTTATCTCACCCCTAAACATACACACTCTCTCTCCATCTCTCCCTTATAACTCTCTCTTTCTCTTTCTTCTTAGTTATGTAAACTAATGAACATAAATATTTGTAAATATAAAGCAGATTATGGAATAAATATGAAAAGAGGTTTTATTTACTTAACATACCTCTATTTTATTTATATTTTTATTTATTTACCATACCCCTTTTCTTTACTATGGTATTTGGCCCATAGGCTTGTTATATAATTACATTTTTATTTATAATCATATTTGATATATTGTTATTTATTTACCTTACCTCTTTATGCCTCTTTTATATTTATTTATTTACCATACCTCTTTATATATATTTTATATTTATTTATTTATTTATCATACTTTTTTATACCTCTTTTATATTTATTTATTTACCCATGGTATTTAGCCCATGGTATCAATATTAATTTGTCCCATGGTATTCGTCCCATAGGCTTCATCTAAATAAAACCTCTTTTAAAGTTTTTTTAAATATAAAAAGGTTTATGGAATAAATATAAAAAGAATTTTTATTTATTTACCATACATCTAGTTTATATATATTTTTATTTATTTACCATAGCTCTGGAGTAAGTATAAATTCATTTTGCAAATATTTAATTAAAAGAAATATTAAAAGATTTTGGATTTTGATTGTTTGTGTTGAATTAACTCTTTTCCTTTGATTTAGGAAATGGTATTGACTTTAGTAAAGAGTAAATATGTTTAAAATTTTACTTAATTTGGAAATTCAATGTGGTAATTTTTTTTTTAAAGGTAAATTTATGATCCATTCAAATTCACGTATATAATTTAATATCCATTCAAATTATATAAATAATACATAATTGTATTAGAAATTGATATATGTTCTTGTACAATGCAATTTTTATTTTTTATTTTTTTTAATTTAAAACTTAAGCCGACATTTTGTATGAGGACGTGACATACCTGATATCGGGGTCATATTGGGCTGTAGATGCGCCTCTCGGCGCAAAAAATGTAATTAATATGAATATTGTTATATGATGTGTTGACTTTTGATGAATAATGAATTTAAAACAATCACAATAATTGCACTGTCGCAGGTCAATGTTTCTAAAAAATACAAAATGAAAACCTGTGCGTGTCAGTTACTATACACCAGCACGTTTGTATTCTTAAGAGCACTAATGCATTTGTTATGGACACTGCACAAATAACAAAACCAATTAAAAATATTGAGTCATTTGTGTGGTACGGTGCACTGGTGCATTTATGTGTCTATACACACCAGTGTCATTGCACGACCTATGGGCACTGCACGAATACTGATACCAATTATAAATCTCGGTGCATTTGTGTGATACTATGCACTCAGGCGTTTATATGTCTATATGCACCGGTGCATTTGTATGTCCTATGGGCACCACACAAATACCAATACCAATTATAAATCTCGATGCATTTGTGTGATACTGTGCACTGGGGCATTTGTGTGTCTATATGCACTGGTGCATTTGTATGACCTATGGGCACCACACGAATACCGATACCAATTATAAATCGTGATGCATTTGAGTGATACTGCACACCAGTGCATTTCTATATGTCTATGCATCATTGATACGACCTATGGGCACTACACAAATCCCAAGACCAATTAGAATGACCCCATGTGTTCTATCTTCAACACTACGCTCGGTGTTGTTTTACTTAACAATCTGGTGCATTCTCCTTCGACCGCCTCAGGGCGCCTACTACATGTGCACACCGGTGCATTAAATCCTAAGTAGTGCACCGATGAAAAAAACATCCATAATAACCTCCAGCTGCCGATTTTTTTTAGTTGTGTTGAATTTCCATTAAAAGCTCTGCCAAAACCTCCATAATGATAAATGTATGTTGTAGCAAATGTTTTTTTGACAATTTTAGCCAATATTATAACACTAAAAATCTCCTTTATAACCTCTTCTAGAGGGTCTTTTCCTTGTAGTTTTCGTGGCTTTATGACCCTATGGCTTGTAACCATGACCAATCTTCATCACTTGAAAAATCAAATCTCAAGCTTTCGATTAAGGTTGGTGCCAATAATTGCTTTGAGCCCCATTAGAGAAAATTTTAGCCTAAAATTACCCATGAAATTTTCACGTAAATAATATGTAAACCAATCATAATTCTTTAAACTTAGAAAGAGGTAGATGTAAATATTTTGGAGGGAAAATAAAAGAAACTATTTTTTTTAATTATATTTTTGTCTTATTTGCTTTTAGGTTTACAAAAATTTCCACTGTAGACACTAATTAGATGCAAAATTAAATTCCACATCCAATGAGTACCCATTATGCATATTTCTGACAAGACCCACATTGATAAAAAAATGAAGATACATTAAAAAAATGTGTTCAACGCACTTTTTTAATGTATCTTCAATTGTTATCGACGTAGTTCTTCTCACAAGTATGCATAATGGGTACACATTGTATGTGAAATTTAATTCTGCATCCAACGAGCGTCTACACTTGAAATTTGAGTAAACCTATAAGGAGTTAAACTAAAAATATATTTAAAAATTTAATTTTCTTCTTTTCCCTCCAAAATTCATAACTCTTGGTACATTATTTTCCTATGATTTTGTTATTTAATTTTAAGCTAAAATTTTCTTTAAAGCTCTAATGGCTTAACCTCAATCATGACTGAAAACGATGTGTAACAAAGTTGATAAATTTTCATATATATACATATCACACACACAGATATACAATATGCATACACCATATGTCTAAAACATACATATGAGACATTTGATATATAAATATATTCAACCTTACATATATTTATGTATAAAATAAATAAATAGTTTATATAAAAACTGCACTTCATTTCTTGCACCTTTATATAGAATATACTTCCGCATATTAATTCACAATGTATATATAATTTGATATGTCACACAACACTCCAAATTCTGACCTTTTTATGTAACACACACACACATATAGATATATAAACATTACATCTATGATTCATATATATATATATATATATATATATATATATATATATATATATATAATTTCCTTTCCTCCAATATATTGAAAAATTTCCTATGCATAAGTTGACAAATTTTCAACTTTTTACTCTATTTGTGATAATTTCACCTTTTGAATCATATAGGGGCAAAAATCCTCTTTGCTTAGTAATATTATGTATTTTCTTAATTGTAGTGCATCAAGCCTAGTGTTATAAATTGAGCTTTGATGCCACTTTCTAATGTCACAAGCTTCTTACTAAGAAGAACTACAATAACCATCACACTGATATCACATGATTTATTAGTGGGAGTGAATATCCTAAACTTTTATAAGGCCAAATTTACATATTTAACTCATGCTTTCGATCTGCATAACAAAAATTACACTCAATGATAAATTAACATCACATTTTCGAGTGAGATGAATACAACAAAATATAAAGGACTTAAAAACATTTATACAAAATATTGAACCTAGGGTTTTAAACCATAAATTCACAAATATACGAAAGAGGCACAAAAATGCATCATAGTAAACAATCATAGCACATATCATTAAACACTTTTCTTTGATATCCAATCCAACCCACCACAAGCCTCCATTTTCCATCCTGCCATAGAATATGTGGCCACATAGATTTCAACCACGGGTCACCATTGAGGCACGAGTGTAACTCCCCAAGAAACTGTAAACCAAGCTAGTCGCACCTCCACGGCCAAGGTGCCTACCCAGCATACATATGGCTTCAAGACTCGAGGAAACCTTTAGGCTAACTCCCAAGGTTACAACCAAACAATCGCGATGGTCTAGGGCTATTCATCCACCCTCCACTTCACATTGACTACCAGGATACCAACCCAAAAATCATGCTACTCCAAGGCTATTTAGGCATCCTCGAGGCACAAACTAAAACAACTCCAAGCTTGTATCAGAAACCAAGCTCAAGGCTCACCAACTAGCTGCTCAGAACCAAAGTCCAAACAATCCTCCTTACTTTCACCATAACCATAATATTTGTCACAGTAATGAATAATAATGAAGTTTATAGAAAAGTTTATATATACACTTCCATATTGTATGGTCTTTCTCAACCATGTGGCACATTCTCAAGCCACGTCGACCCCAAGTTTCCACATCACCAACACTTTTCATCCAACACCATTGACTCGTATCACTATGGAGTTGCATGCCCCCATACTGTTACTGTGGAGTGGGTCACACGACCAACTTATTTTATTATTAAAATGTGTATATTAGTTACTTTGTAATTACGATCTTGGCCCTTCGGCCACATAACCAAAGCGAATAAATAAGCCTCGACATATTAGCCCAAAAAATACACAAAACATGAATACATATGTCTACGACTAACCAGCCTAATATCAAGGTATACATATTTGCATAAAAGACTGATAGTGGTATTACAAGGAGGATTGAGGCGTCCTTGGATATACTATAATCTTTGAGGGAAAACGCTTCTTAAAGATGCCTACCCCAAAATATGAGTCACATTCAGAAAAATTATTCTTGTTCGATTTTGGATTCTAGCTACGAGTGTATATACAAAGTCAGTTGCTCTCGTGTAAAGAAAGTGCCCCTTTATAGTAACCTCACAAAAACCCAAAAAATCAAGTAATCTGAATTAATGACATCACCTTTTAGAGAAATCTTAAAGACACTATTTTAAGAAAAATTCCTCCTGGTTTATTGGATGTGCACCAATGGCAACTTAATGAGAGAACTCTAAACAAACGGAAATTTTTTGAAGCAACAACGCCTCACAAAAATACAACCAAAGACCAAAGGCTTTAGGATTTCCATAACTCTACTACTCTTTATTAACATACTATAGATATATATTGAAAATATTAAATAACATTTTATATTCGAAATTTGTGAGGGGTAAATTTGTTATTTGAGTATATTCGTCAGAAACTCGTAAATACAGCATTTAGAATTACAGTCATGGTGTCAAAGTCATTTTCAGATTTTGCGCGTAGATTTTGTGTCTGGCTTCAGACATGAAGATCTTTGTTATTTTCTTCAAAGGTAACTTGTTGGTAACTAATTTTTCTATACATAAATAGAATGAACATACCGTTACCCGTATCCTTGCGAGGTATCCTCTTGGAAAATAGATCTTTGTGTATATTAAGGAAAAAAAAAATATGACTTGACACGAAAGAGCTTAGTAGACCAATGTGTAACGAACACTGACCGTGGAGATGAGCAATAAATATGGAGTAGGGATGGAGTGAAATCAACAGTTTACTTTAGCTTATATTTAAATTTATCATTACATAACTTAAAATTGAGTATAGTATTTTTGTTGGATTTTGGGAATATTTTGTATTTTGGAATTGTAGAGACAGTTGTTTTTTTTAGATTTTTAAATATTTTTAGAATCAGTGATTTTAAAATATTTTTAAAATCAGTTAATTTTTTATTTATTGACCGATATGCTTTAAATTATAGAATATTTTCAAAATCTACCATCCTCACAAGTTCAACCATCACCAGCCATGCCAAGTCCAACAGAAGCCAGCGAAGCCAGGAAAGAATAGAAGTAGGGGACAGCTGCCTTTCACCTTCAGCCAACCTTCAGCCATAAGCCAATAGATTCAAATTATATGTTTTTAAGTGTTTTCAACCATTCAAATTATGTCTTTTAAGTGGTTTGTTAAAAGAATATACAGCTAAAATAGAGAAAACTGAGTTTGCACCGTTTAGTTGCCGCTAATTTAGGGTCAAATATATGATACAGTGAATCTGTGAAACATAATGGATTATTACGGAAGTCATGGCACTGAGATTGCGGCACCATGTGCCGGACATAAAAAATGTATGCAACGTGCCGTTGCTGTCGTTTTCCTGTCTATTAAATTAAAAATGAGAATTGCCAATGAAAACTTGAATAGCATAGTTTATGAGCAATCAATCAGATAATAGAATACTATATGTTTGAAGCATCTTCAAAATGATTGGCAAAGCAAAACTTGGACCTAAAGATCAACCAAATCACTGAATATAATATAAGCTGCGGTAGATCTGCACAGGAGAAATGGTTCAGAGTTTAATGGATTTGATGTTTGTTTGTATGGAAGATTGTTGCGGCCCACGTGGTTGTTTCCTCGTCTAACACAAACTACTGGAAAGAACTCTAACTGAAAAGATATAAAAATATCATTGGCATGTGCAGATTGCTTGATGTTACAATAAGGAAAAGCATGATATTTGCCTGTTGAGTTATTCGATTTTCGATTTTTGTGATGGAGACGAGTACTGTTGTTTAGGGAAAAAAAGACAAGGGGAGTTGAAAGTTGTAGAGGCTCCATTATACTGGTTATGCAATGAACACCACAGACTTTCTTTTCCATTGCTCCAGGTCAGCGTAACTAGTGAGCATAGGTTACAGATGGCTATGACGGCCAGAGTACAACACACAGCTACGGCTGCTAACAAGAGACATGTCCAGCAATTAGGCAGTACATCCACACATATATATAATACAAAAGTTTGAGTTGTTTTTCCCTTTCAAATTTGGATGAGTCCAAGCGGTGCTGGCCTTTTGAATCTGAACAACTTGAGGCAGTGCACGTGAGGCGGTGAAGATGATGGAAGGAGGTGTTGCATCAGACTCTGAAATAATTACTTTTAACATTCTCTCTCTTAATTATTTTAACCAAAAAACAAAATTTTGCTGGTTTTGTAAATATTTATGTAAATTGGTTTTCTGATATGTAAAACACGTGTTGAGTTATTATTATCTCCCCTTTAGACTTTCTTCACAATAGAAATTCTATTGAGGTATCATCAGCCTTTTTTTATCCAGGTATCATCAGCTATACTTATTAGTTTTCTAAGAATCTTTTTATCTACATGGTTAGTTAATCATGTTAAATTCATTTTGACTTTGGTCTGGTATTTTATATTCTATAGCTAACATTTTAATTTCTTTGATTATACATCACACTTAAGTAGGAGTACCATTGGGACCCTCATACCTATCTAGTGGTTAATTCCAAAATTTGATGTTACATCTTCTCTCTATTTAAGAGGGATAAACACTACATGCATGACTCAATAATTACACATCAAAGTTAGATATGACTACACCTACTAACCTAATATATTAACTTATTGGCTAGTTCCACAACTTGATGTCACATCCTCTCTCTATCTAAGTGGCATAAACACTACATCTCAACAAGAGTTACAATGTTAAGATTTAGAATATTACCAGAGAAATAAATATAATAATTCAGCAACAATATACACCACGATTTACTCTAGGAAACTCCTTTAAGAGAAAAACCAACCAACAATAGATCTCTTATTGTCCTTGGCTAAAACACAACTCCTCCAACAACAATTTGAACTTTCACCACTCAACTTAGACTCAAAAAAATAGAGAATACCCAAACCTTTTAACAAATTCAACTAAATGTAATACCACAAATCACCAATCCCATGTACCCATGATATCCTAACTCGGTATACTTCACATACTCCCCTATATGACCTATGTCTACACCAAGCTTTACCAATAACTTTCAATGAGATGCCCATATCTTACCAAGTCCTATATTCATAGCTTACTAAGTCATATATTCGTACTTCGATTTACATGAAGATTTTAAACTTCATTATTATTTTTTTTTTTCCATGAACTTAAGCCACCATTCTCTCTTTTGGCCGTCATGAACTTAAGCCACCATTCGCTCATTTGACCACACACTTAATGGGATTCCACGCAACTTACTCTCCTTTCTCCAAAGGTCAACGACACTCGGTGCTTATTCCTATAAAGTTCTCCTCCATCGCTCTATATGCAAATGACAACCTATAAATTTTTTTATATTAAATTAAAAACTTACAAACTATACGTCCATATTATTGACTCTTTATTTTCTCGAAAACTACACTGAAGGCCACTATCACTCATAGGCATCACCAACATTGGTTTCCATGCTCTTAACTCGAACCAACAACTGCTGAACGTTGCTGCTAGACTACCCAGCAACTTCCGCTGCCCTTTTTTTCAATTGAAGAATAACGAAATTTTCTCACCTTTTTAATTAAAAAATAAAAAAATCTTTCTAGCCTCTTAAAAAAATCTCGTGTCAACAAAGCTCATCCAAAGTGTAGCTCATAACTCGCTACTCTGGTTAAAGATCTTAAAGAGTGTAGAGATCTAATCGGAAATTGAGATGCGGGCATTTGCATAGTAGGTATAAAAGTAATAATTTTTTAATAGATAGGAGTTGTCTACTGAAGTGGAGGAATTGTATGAATACTTAAAAGAGTTAAAAGGGATTTGAATAATGGTAGAAATAGATTCATTACCATGAAAATATTAAGGAACTCAAAAAATTTGAAATTTGATACTTATAATCTAGATTTACACAAATCTCTGCCAAATTTTATTAAGATATTACGAGAATTTCCATAATTTTCAAAAAAAAAAAAACAAACTAATTAGATCAGAGCATCTAAATGTCATTGAATGCTAACCCTACTTTTGGGAGGACTTGCACCGAATTTCCAAAGCAATCTAGGATAGCATCACAGCTTTGAGGGCCTGGCTAGGTTTCTCTCTTCAATTTTTTTTAATCAAACTTTGTCTTCTCGCCATAGCCAATTGTATCGAGTCCAACAAGTGGTCTCAAATGAATATACCATGGTAATTGAGCATCTCATTCCAGTGGTTGGAAATATTCCCAACCACCACTGTGAATAAAGACTAGCAACAACCATACTTCACTGAATTTTTTGTGCAGGGAAGGACGAAGCCCAAGTCTTAAATCTAGAGGCGTTACATGCAAAATCAAAACACAGTACCCGAGCCCACACTTTGCGTTTAATTTCATTTCTGCAGTTGGCTTACCTTTTTTCCCACAACCTCGCAGCCCGCAATATTTTTGGTTTACCACTCAAATTTTTTGTCGATTGTTATATTTCCGCCGATGCGATATTAGCGGAACCCACCATACCTTTTCCACATTTCCAATCTGCCCACAAACCTTTGTTATCATTTTATTTCTTACCTTTTCGTATTTCACAATTACCGCCGCTTAACCGCCTCTAGCCCGCACTTCGCAACTTTAAAGTTTTACCTTTAAGTGCCTGCACCAAAACTTGTGATGTTGCGATGCATCATCGTCATCACACATCGCAAGTCATAGATTTTGCATTTCGCAAGATTTTCCATTTACCTTTATAAGCCACCCACACTTCACACTTTTTATCATTTACCTTTTGTGCCGCCCCCAAGTTCGCACTTCGCAAAGTTTATGACATACCTTTTATCCGCCCACAAGTTATGTTATTTAAGTTTTGATGTGATCGCAATCGCACATGGCAAGCTCAGGAGCATAGCGCATATAAAGCGCCCGCAAGCTCAGGAGGATAGCGCCCCCAAAATAAATGACTTAAGTTGTGATGGGATAAGTGCCATCACACATCGCAATCACAAAAACATAAGTTTTCCTATATCACGCAATGTTAAATTCTATAATCGTCGTTATGCAATTTGTGATGGAGGAAATGGATGCGATGTGGTTTCAGAGCTCGAACCCATAATTTTTCAAGTCCGATCATTTTGTGTTCTGTACGGATTTTTGCGTAGAAACAAGAGAACATGCAGAAGGACGATTTTGTGGATTTTCGTCCGTTCCAGCATTGAAATGCATTTAATCTTTAGGCTTTGGATATTTTGTATAAAATAAATGTATTTTCATATGTTCAACGAGTTGAATGAATAGAGAAGAGTTGAATAAATATAAAAATAATTCCTCTCATGTGTTTTCTCACTCTATGTGTCTGTGTATGAATTGATATTTCCTCATTATTGCATTCTCTGTGTTGTGGGGGAAACACATCCCTATGTTGTTTGTTTTATTTAAAATTTCCAACATGGTATCAGAGCAGGTCTAGGCTCTACGTGAAAGAAAGTGTCATTTACTGAAGAATCTGAAAGGATGTTTTGAGAAGCTGATTCTCCAGCAGTAAGAAGGTTTTGTTTACACAGTCAAGATGGCAGCAGCAGGTGCAAGCCTAACTAATCCCCAAATACCATAGTTCAATGGGAGGAATTATTCTTATTGGGCTATTACATTGAAGGCCCTCTTCTCCTCACAATGTATTTGGGAGCTAGTGGAAAATGGTTTCCAAGAACCACTAGATGCAGTAGCATATAATTCTTTGACACAATGAGAAAGATATTTGTTAAGAGATAATAAGAAGAAAAAAATGCAAAGCCCTCTTCTATATCTTCTACGCAGTACATGACAGTATTTTCACAATGGTTGTAGCAGCAACAAAGTCTAAGGAGGAATGGGATATCCCCCAGATAGCCTATCAAGGCATGGTAAAGGTGAAGACAACAAAACTTCTAATGCTAAGAAAAGATTTTGAAACTCTTTACATGAACGAGTCTGATAATATAGACTCATTCTTTACACATGTGATTGGGTTGGTTACCCAAATCAGGTCTCATGGAGATACAATTAAAGAAAGGAGAATAGTTGAGAAAGTCTTAAGAAGTGTACCATCAAGGCTTGATGCCATAGTAGTGGCCATAGAAGAGGCAAAGGATCTCTCACAACTTTCAGTGGATGAGCTCATGCATCACTGATGTCTCATGATCACAGACTAAAAAAAGCAACAAACTCTTCATTGGAGCATGCATTTAAGACAAAAATGCCTTTTGGTCAAGGTAGAGGTCGAGGAAGATCAAACTACCAAGGAAGAGGAAGAAGCCCACGCAGAGGTGCAAGAAGAAGCCCTGTAAGCACAAGTGGAAGGGGAAGCAATCGAAATCCAAGTCAAGGCTCAAGCTAGAATCAAGCACAAGGATAGAGGTATGATAAATCTCAATTCCAGTGTCATTATTGCAAAAATTATGGTCATTATCCAAATGAATGTAGAAAGAAGAAAAATGACATGGGTAGTAAACCAAGTGTAAATTTTACAAAACAAAATCAGAAACAAGGAAACGTTATTTTAGATTGTAATGTAGTACAAGAAAAACAAGAAGATGTATGGTTCTTAGATTCAGGGTGTAATAACCATATCACTGGAAACATAGCAATGTTTTCCTATCTAGATGA
Source organism: Pinus albicaulis (assembly GCA_034641835.2). Lineage (NCBI taxonomy): Eukaryota > Viridiplantae > Streptophyta > Pinopsida > Pinales > Pinaceae > Pinus > Pinus albicaulis. The sequence continues at coordinate 167,741,301 of CM076579.1, read as the reverse complement.
GAGTGTAAAATCTGAAGTGATAGTGGGGACTGATAGCAAGGTCTCTGTCACGGTGAAAGGAAGAGTAAACATACTGACAAAGAAGGGAGAGAAGAAGTTTGTGGTAGATGTCTAATATGTCCCTGGCCTAACATTTAACCTTCTAAGCATTGGAGCACTCGTGCAAAAGCGCTATAATGTGTTTTTTAAAAATGAAGTATGCACAATCATGGAGAAACCTCCAAGTAGAGAACACATTGCAAACATGCATATGACAAGCAATAGAATGTTTCCTCTCAAGATCAGATCAGACTTGAAGGAAGGAGGTGTTGTAGCAGTTGTCACACAAGAAATATTTCAAGAAGAATTTAAAGATGAGAACACGTTATGGCATTTGATATTTGGTCATCTCAATTTGAAAGGTTTGAACTTATTTCATAGAAAAGGCATGGTAAAAGGATTATCACTCATAGAGAAACTAGACAACCTATGTGAAGGCTGTTTCTTGGGCAAACAACATAGAGAATCATTTCTAGCAAGAAAGAGTAAGGGAAAAGGCACCTTTGGAGATTGTCCACTAAGATTTATGTGGACCAATGCAAACACCATCATTAGATGGTAGTCATTATGTTTTGACATTTATAGATGAGTACACAAGGAAGACATGGGTTTATTTTTAAAAACAGAAAAGTGAAGCGTTTGAACATTTCTACCACTACAAAGCTCTTGTGAGAATCAAAGTGGACACTACATAAAAGTGTTGAGAACTGGCAAAGGTGGAGAATATATCTCCAAATACTTCCTACATGTTTGCAGGGAGCATAGAATACACAAGAAGTTTACGACAAGGTATACACCTCAGCAAAACGGTGTTGCAGAAAGAAAGAAGAAGACCCTCATGGACATGGTAAGAAGTATGTTGAAGGAAAATAATTTTCCAAATGAGTAGGGAAGAAGTTGCCTCTTGTGCAGCTTATATCTTAAATAGATTTCCAATGAAAAGTGTTATGAAGAGAGTTCCAGAAGAAGCATGGAGTTGAACAAAGAAATTTGTCACTCACATGAGACTATTTGGACATGTGGCATATGCACATGTCCTGGATTAGTTAAGGAATAAGTTGGACAACAAGGGGGAGAAATGTTTATTTCTTGGATACAGTGATGAATTCAGGGTTACAAGCTCTATAATCCATCAACCAATAAAGTAATCATCAGCAAAAATGTTTAGTTCATAGAAGAAGAAGCATGGGATGGAAGTTTAGAGAATACTGTAAATGTGAAGACATGTATGTCTCATGAAGAGAAAGAGGAAGGGGCTGCAGCAAGAAACTCCTCAACGGTGGCTCCTCCTCCACCTACAAAAGTTCAACATAGCACACCACAACCAAGCAATAGAATAACATTGAGAAACCAAGAAATTTCTTCTCCAACCATAGCATAGGGATCAACAACTCCCTCGAGTTCAAGTGAAACTCCAAGCACATCTTCAACAAATGCAAGAAGACCAAGATTCAGAAATTTAAGTAAAATTTATGAGCAAGAAGAAGTTGATAATAATGCTGGTCTGAATTCTTTATTTGCATTATTTTGTCATGTTGAATACCCAATCCATTTTTAAGATGCAGTCAAAGAATAGAAATGGATTGAAGCAATGAATGAAGAGATAGGGACAATATAAAAGAATGATACATGGGAGTTAGTGGACCTCCCACAAGGAAAAGAATTTATTGGAGTGAAATGGGTCTATAAGACCAAGAGAAACATTGAAGGAAAGATAGCAAGGCACAAAGCAAGGCTAGTTGTCAAAGGGTACAAGAAACAAGAAGGAAGATACTATGAGGAAAAATTTGCATCTGTTTCAAGGATGGAGACAGTGCAGCCAGTGTTGTCTATAGCAGCACAACAAAAATGGAAATTTTTTCAAATGGATGTGAAGTCAACATTATTGAATGGAGTGTTGAAAGAGGAGGTTTATCTTGAACAACCTCCTAGCTATGAAATAGAAGGCCAAGAACACAAGGTGTGTAAGTTGCAGAAAGCTCTTTATGGGCTGAAGCAATCACCACGAGCATGGTACAACAATATTGATGCTTACCTTATGGACAATGGGTTCGACAAGTGTGATGGTGAATCAACACTCTACATCAAAGAAAATGACTATAAAATTCTTATTGTTTTTTTATATGTAGGTGATTTGATTTTTACATGAAGTGATGTTTCTCCCATTGGTGATTTTAAAGTAGTCATGAAAAGTGAGTTTGAAATGAATGAATTGGGTTTGTCAAGATATTTTTTTGGCATAGAAGTAAAACAAACAAAAAAGGGGATTTTTATCTCCCAAGAACAGTATGTTGCAAAAGTTTTAAAAAGGTTCAATATGCAGAACAACAAGCCATCATCAAATCCAACTGTCATGGGGTTGAAGTTGAGAAAGGAAGATTGCAGTCAATCTGACATTGTACAAAAACATGCACTACAAGGAAAATAACCTCTAGCAGATGTTTTTGAAGAACCCCTTATAAAAATACCCCATAAATCCATTTCTAGTGGAGGTTACTAGAGGATGTTGGGAGGTGGAGGTTTTTGGGGATGTTTTTTTCCCGGTGCGCTTATCATCCTAAACCGCACCAATGCATTCAACAAGAGAAAGCATCGGTACACACAAAACATTGGCTCACTGGACGTCGTGCACCCCGTACACACCCGCCCGGTGTATCTTATTACTGTAGCACACCAGTTCTTTACACATATTCCACACCGGTGCATCATAAAACTCCACGCCAAAATAGAAACCGCCCAGTGTTGTCTTAAGAAACCGCACCAGTGTGCCTATAAAACCTCGCGCACCAGAACAGGGTTAAATAAAAAAAAACATTATGGCCAAAAAACCACATTTTTCACTTTTCTCATTTCTCCAAATTTCTCAAGCACCGATGAAATTTGTCCTTGTCTGAGCCGCCCTAACATCTATTCTCCCATTGCACCCATTGCACACACCGTTGCTGTGCATTTCCCACCAATCTCCAGCTTCAATTTTGCAAAACGGTGGCCAAATTTTCTTTTACAAATTATACAACCAATATTCCTCTTCGACGGCCAAATTTATAGGTATTTTTCTTGGTTTTCCATATTTAATCCCTTTAGTGGATTAGAATGTCAAATTACCTCAAAATTAACCATTTAAAAAAAAATTAAAAAAAAATTCCGCACAGTGCGCTCGAGCCATTCGGCTCGTACCTGTTCGCGGTGTTGCCTTAAATTTATAGGTCGCACCGCAACTGGTGCGAATAGTATCCACACCAGTTCCGAGGCAGTACCAAAGGCGCACCGTATTATTTTTAAAAAATTTAAAAAGTGGAGTGCGATCGGTTACTCGGCCACACGGTTGACCATGTGGAATAGCGGAAATGCGGTGCATTGACTTAAATATCCCCCCTGGGCAATGTTGCGGCCTAGTAAAAGACAGCACCATTGGCTATGTAATGATTTGAGGAGGTTGATGCACTGACCGAACTATAACCCTTGGGGTGTAGAGTTTAATCAGTGCACCGCACTCCCGACACCATCCATAGTCAATGGTACGCTGTAAATTTTCAGGTGCACCGCGGCTGATGCGCTGAACATTTTCTGGTCCAGCGCCGCCGATGCGTGACAAAAAAAATGCACCAGTATTGGTGCATGCTTGTTTCTTGTGGCGCACCAGTTGTTTTTTTTTCCTAAAAAAATTATATATGTATATTCCTAAATATATGTCTCATTTAATAAAAAAAATTTATTTGATATGTCTATCATTCAGAGACATGAAAGGAGAGAAGAGGGGGAACAACCATAACAACAGGAGGACCAGTATAACATCATTCACCTATGGGAGGCACGAGAGAGGGAGAGAGATGCATACTGTCACACTATTAGAGCAGCTTCCCAGGGGCTTCCTAAGGCAAGTAGGCCTCTTCAAGTTATATGAGGAGGCTACTTCCCTAAAGGTCCATTGTGTGCTTTTTAGACATCTTATTCGCAGGTGGAATGCCAACCTAGAGGCTTTTCGGGTTGGTCCTAAAAAGTGGTATGCACCCACTAAGGAGGACACATATTTCATTACAGGGCTATCGAGGAGAGGGGTGGATTTTCCCTCGTTCCCAGAGGTTCTAGTTGGCTATGCACCAGGGAGTTAGTTGGTGTACTCCCAGAGCTACATTATCACAAATATATTGTCTCCTTCAGATTTTCAGGTCTCCGGAGGTCAGTTATGTATTGGTGCATTTGGTAGTGAGGAGGTGAGGTGCCTCTCACTTCTGATTTCGACCATTTCACACAACACCAGTGACTGGCAGCACATTAGTTTCTCGCTTCTATATTATGTTGATTCTTTAGTACAGGAGCCACGAATTTTTAGATGGTCTGCCATTTTTTTGCAGTAGTTCTGTATAGCCTTAGATAGATGTCTTTTTCATGCAAAAGGGAGGGTCAAATTTTCTTTGCTTCACAGATTTTTATTTTTTATTTTTTGAGAAGTTTCCAGAGACGAGCCTAATTTTTTTTGGCAGCCTCATAGGTCGATGTTCGAGGCACGAATGCACATATGGGGGTAGATGATGCCCAAGAGGGGCGAGACTATGTTTCCAACGAGGATATCGCATGATGCATTGGAGTTGCTAGCCAGTGTTGATGAGCATCCTCTCATTATGGTCCCCTGTCCTTATGCTGGTTTGGATTGGCGAGGGTGTGCCAACATCCTCTTCACAGATTATGAGCCACCGGATGATAGAGGTAATATTACTGCTTTATTTAAATTTATTCTAACATGTTCTTTAACTTGTTTTTATTAAATTATGTAATGAAATTGTCTAATTATTGTTGTGTACTTGTATATATTTTGTAGACATTAGGTGTATTGATGGTGAGGACTTGCTAGCACCACCACATGATACAAGTGTGCATCTTGATGACGATCAGGGTGTGCCAAATGCCGAGGATCATCAGGAGGCTAGTGCAGAGAGACCTGCTCCTGCTGGCGCGCCGGTACCACATTTTTCTAGGCGCCGTGTTAGCCCCCCTATAAATTTTTGACAAGCAAATAGGGGGCTAAATGTTTTTGAGCCTTCAAGGAATGCATTTTCTTTGAAAACACATCATCCTTGAAGCCTTTTTCATATTTCCCTGCCTTTGTCTATTTCCCTCTCCTGTTTCTTGGTCAATTTAGTGTGTCCTAAATTGCTACATTAATTTTTCAATCTAGGATTCGTAAGCTGACGAAGTGTGGTGCACTATATGTGCAAGATAACCTATCTCTTACTTTTTTGTCGTTTTTGGTTTTTTTTTTTTATCTTGGTTGGTTTCCTAATGGAAATTATAAAAGGCAAGTATGGCTATGATTGTTCAAGGCAATGATGTCCTTTATAATGATTTACCAAACTTCAAACTTCAAAAGGATTTTGAAACATACAATGAGAAAATTAGTTCCTAAAAGGAAATGAAAATGTGCTACTATTCTAGTTAAACAAACAGTGAAATATTGATCATGAAAACCATTACCCTTGCTGCTGTCTAAACACAAAAGAAACTGTACTCAAAGAAAATATTGCAAGTAAAGTAAAACTAAAATCAAATTACATCAACTCATATTCTAACCCCTCACCATTAGTCTCGCTATGGCTTTCAGAGGTAATCATAAACAACTTGAGCAATCTGATATCTAATTTGCAGAAAAATAAACTAATATCAAATTACACACTTATACTTCAATCCCTCACCATTAGTCTCGCTATGGCTTTCAGAGGTAACTGATAATGACATGAGAAATTTAATATCTATCTTGCAGAAAAGTAAACTAATATCAAACTATACGCTCATACTTCAATCCCTCACCATTAGTCTCGCTATGGCTTTCGGAGGTAACTGAAAATGACATGAACAATTTAATATCTAACTTGCAGAAAAGTAAACTAATATCAAACTACACACTCATACTTCAATCCCTCACCATTAGTCTCGCTATGGTTTTCGGAGGTAACTGAAAATGACATGAGCAATTTAATATCTAATCTAACTACTAAAGCAAATGTGCAAGACTGAAATAAACAAAATAGTGCTGGAATTAAAAACTAAGAAAAAGAAATCAGCAGAAGGACAATATTGATTCCATGTCATTAGTCATTATAAAATGATGTGCAAATGCCCGGGCTGCCTATTGTAATCTGGAACAAAAACACTGATCAGTTAACAACAACATAAAACATAAAATATTATGGACAGAAGTAAAATGTAAAGCATGAAAGATTATGGACAAAGATGAAACGTAAATACCATGAAAGATGTAATATATATACACGTGAATGACTATGGCACAATGAACTTAAAGAAATGAAGCATGAAACTATACAGTAATACACAAAACCTCAGCGTGTGCAGGGGCCCTCTGCACAAACCTCGGGAAACAGCTTTCAAATACGAATTACGCTTATGAACAGAGTCTTCTCATATATTAAAATGTGGTCATAACAGAGAAATAATGTCACAGCACAATGGCGACACAATTACATTACAGAGCTAACTATTATGCGTATGAGAACGCATTATTTATAACAGAGGGTGATATAAATAATTCCCTAAAGTCTGCGCTGATGGAAGACACGTGAACCATCTCGTCCAGATATCTAGCATTATGGCCGCCATGAGGATTAAATCTATGGAGAGTGGCTGTTGGATTCAGCTTATGGAGCCGTTTACAGGTGTTGATATGTCTCCCGTGATTTAGAAACGGCCACGCAAATCTTCACGTGATGAGAAACAGAGTTCTGTCACCGTGGGACTCTTCGGTTGACCACCACTTGGCCACCTTTGACCACAGCCTTCTTAGGTGAATTCGACCAAGCCAATAGGACACGATCCATGTCCATGTCATTTCTAACTTGCCCATGTGGCTCGATTTGCCTGAAGATACCTGCAACATAGACTTTAACAAAATGGCTGTGGAAAGTTGCAGCAGCTGCGGAAAGTGACAAGATTCCGCAGCTAAATGAGAAAAAATCTAAATCAAACAGCAGACACAAAACATAGTTAAAAACCATTTTAAATGCTCTTTTACAATTAATATGAAATGATATTGATGACTTAGAAGGTCCAGGTGAATGAAAAAGGTCTAGAAAGGTGTATAAGAAAGATGCAGATTTGAGACTCAACATACCCCCACTATGAAGGTGTTGCATGTCCTCATGCAACCAAAATTTTGATAATCCTTCTTCAATTCATATGCCTTGACACTTCAGCCAGTACATCCAGTCCTCTCCTCCTCTTCCTTGGTGCTGCTAACATCCTGGGCTTTTTCATCAAGCATTTGAATTTGATATTAATCAGTGCTCTACTTAACTTCTGGCATTTCTTCTTCAATTTCCTATTCTTTTTCTGCCATAGTCCCAGATGTAGCATGGTATTGTCATGAATGATCTTGTCCAATTTTCTTTGTTCCTTCAATGCCTCATTTTCATTTTTAATGTGTCTATTTAAAACCTCCAACTCAAAGACTTCTTGTTTCAATGATTGGACTAGATCTTCTTTTGCTGTGTGAGGCTGAGTGGATGAAGTGTTGGGACATGTGGATGCTCTTTCTAAAGATTCTATATAATCATACACTTCTTGCTGCTTTGGGTCTATCTCGGGTGTCGTTTTCACTGGGCTGTCCCCAAAATGCCGTGGAGGAGAATTGACTTCAAAATCTGGCTGAAAAGGACTCATGTCAACATCTTGAGGACTAATTTCAACATTTGACTGAGAATGAGATGGACTATGTTCAATGTCTGACTGAGAATGAGATGGACTATGACCAACTGGAGTTTGTTCAGATGTTTCTTCTCCCAAATCAATAAAATGAGGTCCTTTCATTTGTGTTTTCCTCAACTTCCCTTTAAGCCTGGAACTTCTTCTTACACGCTGTGGACCACTATCTTTTCCTTTTTGTTTTTCTTTTCCCCTCTTCTTGGCCATAGATGACTGTTCCTGAAGGTGAACTAGTCTCTCAGATAACACTTGATGATCTTCTTATGAGGAAGGGGTTTGATGCATAGCCTCAATTCTTTTTCTTTCTTTTGATGTTATTGGCTTTTTACCCTTGGTTTCTTCCTTCCTCCTTTTTGACAGTCTCTCTTCTCTACTAGTTATTTCAATTATAGTAGTAGGAGTGCTTTGAGTTTCATCATTTGTTCTCTTTCTCCTACTCCTTCTTGATGTACTTCCTTCAGGAATTTCTTGGGGTTCTTCAAAGAAATTTCTAATCAAAAATTGTTCCCGTGTGTCCTTTTTCTCTTTTAACTATTTTTCAATCAAAATTTTCACAAGACCATGGTGATACAAATGTGGTTCTACGTCCCCTAAATGCTTTTGGACGGTCACAGACATCTTATTCAAACTGTTTAATAAAAAGTATGGCAGATTGAGGGTCTGGTTGTCTAGAAAATTCATCAGCAATCGGGTATGACACATATACATGGATCCAAAACGGCCCTCACAGGTGATAAATTTTTGGATAACTAACAGTAAAGTGGCCCACTCTTCGTTCAAAGCATGAACAGGAATTCCCCTTTTAAAAATAGTTACATCCATACCTGGGTTACGTAGGATCACTCTCCAGGCTTCATCACTAATACTCTTGTTCTTGAACCAGCGTTCACCTTCTTGAGGAAGTTCTGAAGCAGCTGCTATGTATGCCTCATTCACCGTAAATTTGAGGTCCCCAATTTCTACTTCTTGACCATTAAAAGACCTTGCAAAAGCTTTTGTCACCTCTTTATGGTAGCCTCTAAACTTTTGGATGAACCGAAGCCACTTTTCCTTTTTCAATATATCTCTGACTTGCGGGTATCCTTCCATGAATTTAGGTCCTTCTGGTTCTGTTCTCAACAACTGACCCATCCTTCTTTCTGCTCTTTAAAACTTGTCTGCGTGAGGAGGGTTCAACGGAGGTAAGAAGGCTGAATAAGCGGAAATGAGCACGATTTATGGAGGATACCAGTGACTGTAGGCGGATATCAAATAATGGGTATACGGAATGTAGCGTAACAGAGAAAAAAATGGGGTGAAGCGGAACAGAGAAGGGTTACGTGAGCACGGTGGAAATTCGGCTGTGAGATCAATAGAACAATAGGAGGAGTAGAACGCATCTGGCAGTATTTAAAATTAGGTGGTTGCAGAGTAAATTTAAGCACGTTTATGAAACGGCTACGGATTTTATGCGGCTGAAAGAAGCCATAGTCAAATCAATCATGTTTCATCATCACAGGTGGAGTATCAGAGTATGAGTGAAGATCGGAGGCTTGATTATGGGACCGTTTGAAAATGAATGCAAGGATTGTGGGAAGATCATATAGAGATCGTGGAATGGTTACGGAGTTTGTCAACACAATAATTGCATATAATGGAGCTATGGTTTATAACTATGTAAAAATGTGCTTGAATGCCATTTGAAATACAATTTTACTCATACCTTGGAATTCTTGCCATTTTTCATTGGTCTTCAATTAGTTGCTCCTCATTGATATCTTTGAATGCCCCATGTCTTCATACCTGCATTTGATTTCATAATTGTTGAACTAACATCTGGCTGTACATTTTTTTTGAAAAACAGAGTGGTAGCTGCAGAATCTGCTTCTAGCTGCGGAAACTGGTGTCAGCTACGGAAACGGATGTCAGCTGCGGAAACTGACACAGCTATTGTTTGGGTGAATGGAAATAGATGGATGATAACTGACTGAATGAAAATGGTCATGAAAGAAAATTTTATTGGTGAAATGAAATGAAGTAGATGAAATGAAGTGAAATGGAATGAAGTGGAGTGAAATGAAGTGGAATGGAATGGAGTGGGTGGTCACAAAACTTGTGAAATGAAAGAGAGATTTTTTTTGGAAAATATAGGGTGTCAGGTGTCCCTCATTTTCACCGTACATTTTTTGTATAAGACTGCCAATCAATGATTGGTTTTCAGGCTTATACAATTTTTTTTAATTTTTTTTTTTAAACTGAAAAGAACAAGGGCTAGGCTGGTGGAGAAGAAGAATTCTTCTATACCAGCCTGATTGCAAAATTTTCTTGAAACATTTTGACAAATTCCTCTTTTGAGAGTGACTTATGATAGACTTTTAATCTATGGCCATTCACAATAAGAGGAGTTTGAAATTCATTAATGGTCTTGATTCTTACCGCTCCATTGCTAAAGATCTTGTCAATCTCATATGGCCCAAGCCAATGAGTCTGAAATTTTCCTTTAAAATCTTTAAAATTGGAATCAAATAACAATGCCCAATCTCCTTCTTGAAACTTCTTCTCTTTGATGTATTTGTCATGCCATTTAGCTCTTTGATATTGAACTAGATCAGTTCTTAGAATTGCTTCTTGTCTGATCTCATCTAGCTCATTCAACTACTCCATTCTATGCTTTTGAGCTTCTGATAAATCCATCCCCAACTGAACTGCTATCTCGAAGGTCTTGACTTGGAACTCAATGGGGAGCAGGACTTCTTTCCCATAAAAAAGTTCATAGGGAGAATGTCCTATTGTATTTCTCCATGTAGTTCTGTAGGCCCACAAGGCTTCAGAAAGCCTTTCTGCCCAATCTCTTCTGTGAAGATGAACAGTTTTGATGATGATATTTTCAAGAACTTTGTTTGTAGACTCCACATGACCATTTTCTTGCGAATGGTAAGGAGTAGATCTCCTCTACTTTATTTTGTATTCTTCCATCAACTTCTCCACCAAGTTGGATGTGAATTGGCTTCCCTGATCTGTCACAATTTCTCTTGGAACACCAAAGCGAGTAAAAATATCCTCATAAAGAAAATTAACAATTGAATTTTCAGTAGCAGACACTAATGCTTTGGCTTCTACCTATTTAGTAACATAATCAGTACAAACCAGTATATACTTCTTTTTCTTAGATGGTGGATTAATAGGTCCAATGAAATCTAAAGCCCATTTCTCAAAGGGTTCGATGAGTACCTGTGTTTGCAATGGCATTTCATTTGAAATGGTAGGTTTCCCTACTCTTTGGCAGCTGTCACACCTTTTGACATATTGTTTTGCATCTTTGAAGAGGGAAGGCCAATAATATCCTAAAGAGAGGATTTTATAGGCTGTCCTTTTGTCAGCAAAGTGTCTGCCACATGGTTCATCATGACATGCCTTAAGGATATTAGGCATTTCATCTTCCCTGACACATCTTCTGATCACAAGATCTAGCCCTGTTTTAAACAATTCGTTATAAATCCATGAATATTTTGAACTCTCCTGAATAATCTTTCTTTTTTCACTTGGAAACAAATGTGAAGGAAGTTTCCATGTAACCAAATAGTTAGCAATATCTGCATACCAAGGAGTCTTAATAGTTACTGCAAACAAGTATTCATCAAGAAACTTATCCTCTATAGGAGAATCTTCTTCAAAATTCTGAATCCTAGACAAGAAATCAGCTACTCTATTTTGTTTTCCTGCTCTATCCAACACAGTAATATTGAATTCCTGCAAAAGTAAGAGCCATCTTGTCACCCTGCCATTAGTAACAGGTTTTTTCATTAGATATCTAATTGCAGGATGGTGAGTATGAATAAAAGTTTCATAGCCTGTTATATAATGTCTAAACTTATTGATTGCATGAACAACAACTAAAAACTCTTTTTCAGTCACAGTATAGTTCAACTCAGTGAGAGTTAAATTTTTACTAGTATAGTAAATGGCATAAGGGACTAAATCATTTTGACCCAACACAGCCCCCAGATCTGTATCTGAAGCATCTGTAGAAATATGGAAAGGGAGTTTCCAATTTGGTCCTCTCAAGATAGCTGCTTCAGATATTCTTGTTTTCAAAGTTTGAAAGGCTGATTGACAATCAGGATCCCATTTGAATTCACAGTCTTTGGTAAGAAATTTGAAGAGTGGAGATGCTATTTTAGTGAATTTTTCTATAAATCTTCTATAGTAACCAGTAAATCCTAGAAAACTTCTAACATCTCTTTGACAATTTGGAATAGGCAACTTGGAGATGACTTCAAATTTTGATCTATCAACCTTAATCCCATCTCCTGAAATATGATGCCCCAAAACAATACCTTCATTAAACATCATAAAGAATTTTTCATGGCTTAATGAAAGGTTTGTTTCTTTACATCTTATAAGGACTTTTTCCAAATTTTCTAATGCCTCTTCAAATGAATTACCATAAACTGTAAAATCATCCATATAAACCTCTACACAATCATGGATTAGATCAGAAAAAATTCCTAGTACTGCTCTTTGGAATGTTATAGGTGCATTACATAACCCAAAAGGAAGTGTTCGATAGGAAAAAGTTCCCCATGGACAGGTGAATGTGGTCTTATCTTGATCTTCAGGTGCTACCTGAATTTGATTATAGCCACTAAAACCATCCAAAAATGAAAAGTACTTTTTACCTGCTAATGTATCTAATACCTGATCAATAAAAGGCAAAGGAAAGTGATCCTTCAAATTTTCTTTGTTCAATTCCCTGTAATCAATGCATACCCTCCATTTGCAATTATTTTTAGGTACTATAACCAAAGGAGAAACCCATCGGCTATCTAAAATTGGATAAATGAAGTTTACGTTGAGTAATTTTTGGAGCTCTTCTTTCACTATCTCCCTAAGATTTGGATTCTTCCTTCTTTGAGGTTGTCTGATTGGTCTACTGTTTTCCTCAATATAGATATGATGAATGCAAGTCTTAGGATCAATACCTTTCATGTCAGTATACTCCCATGCAAATGCAGTAGAATGTTTTTGCAAGATTTTGGTTAGTTTTTCCTGTTGTGACTTTTCCAAATTTTTGTTGATATTCAATGTTTTTTCTGGAAAAATCTCAATGGTAGAACTACCAAACTCTTCCATAGAGTAAAGAGACATTTGTCTTGATGATAAATATTCTATGTTAGATTCCAGTTGAAATTGTGTGGGGTCATATTCTGAAGATGTCTCAAAATTTTCTAATGTGTTCAGAATTTGACTGTCCTCACTAGTTTCAGAAATGGTAAAGACAGGTTGTATAATATCCTCATCATCAACCCATTAATTGTCTCCTACTTCTATGATTGCTTTTGCTGGAGGATACAAATTGAATTTCTTTTTCGAATTACCATTAGAAATGTACATATCCCCAGATCTACAACTAATGAAAGCATCAGCTGTGGCTAGCCAAGGTCTTCCTAAGATAAGTGGGTGCCCTCCTAGATTACTCTTGGGGGTTAAAATCATAAAATCTACCGGATATTCCCAAGAATCTAAGGAGACTGAAATATCTTCTAATACACCATCTGGTTTAATAATTGATCGATCTGCAAGTTGCGGTAAAGTAGGTGTAAAAAGAAGGTTAGGAAGTTTTAGCTGGTCCATAGTCTGTCTACTCATAATGTTGATAGTAGCCCCTAAGTCAATCAATGTGTTTGGAATTTCTATCCCATTTATATGTGTCTTGACAATTGGACTTCCTAGATCTACATACTTCTGCATGGTAATTTTTCCCATCATGATATCTGCAATTTTTCCTACCAGGTGGATTCTTCTTGTGTCTTTTAGTTTCCTCCCTGATCTTTTGAGACTCAACTCCTTTATTGTTTTTGCTATAATAGGAATCTCTCGAATGGATTGTAGCAAGGGAATATTGATACAAAAATTCTTTAATTCATCTAGAAAATCATATTTAGGAAACAAGATTTGTTTTTCCACCCCTTTATCAATTTGTAATCTTTCAGGGAAAGGAAGTGTGGATGAAGATGCAGGTTGCTCAGCTATAGGAATTGTGGGTGTAAACTTTTCTCTCTCTTTTTGAATGTTTGAGTTTTGAAGAGATGCTTCCTCAGAACTTTTATTGGCTTTAAGAGAATCCTCCTCAAAGGTATCTTGCTCTTGGACATCTATAGAAGGTTTTTCTAAAACTCTACCAGACCTGAGTTGTACATCATTGAGAGGAACAATCATATAGGTAGGAAATTGTTGTCCTTCTATCATGTAAGTATTCTGAGGATTTTTATTGTTAGGATTTGGCAATGGATGAGCTGGAAGTTGATTTGTCTTTTTTTGGTATGGAAGCATGAGTTGAGGATTTGGATTTTGTTGAGAAGGTTGTTGTTGTGGAAATGGCAATGAAAGTTGTGGATTTGGGTTTGGAAGTTGTGGAGCTTGTTGATTTTGAAAAGATAGAGGATATTGATAAAATTGAGCAAATATCCCATAAGGATTTTGCATCCCTTTTACCCATGGCTGATATGGATTTTGATGTTGGGGCCAAGGTTGTTGCCAAGGATTCCAATTTGGTGGGTTTGAAGATTCATAGGATTTTTAAACCCTTGAGTTTGTTGTCCCTGCCAAGGTCTTCTTGCAACAAAACAGAGAGATTCTACTGAATTTGGGTCTTCTTGAAAGACAGCTTTGAGTCCAGGAATTGAAGGACAATCCTTGGTCTCATGATTCTCTGAGAAAATAATGCATGTTTCTACAACTTTTGCATCCAAGGAACATTCCCTTAAAGCATGTTTCTTCCTACATTTTGGACAAAAGATGGCTAGAGCATCTGTTTCTGCTTTCTGCTTGTTTTGGATCTTAAGGGTGTCTAGTTGTTCACTAAGGCTCCCTAAGATATCAATTTTGAATTCATCAAGAATATTGCCAATCTCTGCCCTACTTACTGATCCAGTTGCATATTTGTTAGCCCTGAAAAGAGAAGGATCCCTAGGCCCTTTTCCTGTTTTAGATTTTCCTCTTGAGAGATGGACACATAGTTCTGTTATGTCACGAAGTGGAAGTTGAGAAATATCTCCTTTCCCCATCATGTTTAAAATATCTATCCGTTCATCTCTAATGGCTTTTAATATGAGGGCTTTCAAATTTTCTTCATCTAAGTTGCTCATCTTTGCTCTTTTTAAGTTGTATTGAAATCTGTCAAGTAAATCTTCCAAATTTTCATCTTCTATTTGCATCATTTTGAATACCTCATCCTTGTGATTGGTGGGCATGCAATAGTCCAAGTATCTATCCAAAAATGTTTGTTTCATGTCATTCCAAGTCCTAATAGATTAGGTGGCTAATCCCATGAACCATTTCAAAGCAGCTCCCTTCAATGTTGAAGTAAACAGTTTGAGTTTTTGAGAGTCTTCCATATAGTCATAGGTTCAGCACGCGACTTCAAACTCAAACAGAAATGTTTCAGGATCCTCACTTCGCAATCCATAAAAGTTAGGGAGGACAGATGGTGAGATGTTTTTCATTGTTGTATGAGTTTCCTCATCAACTATAGGGAATCCAAACAAGTTGTCTCCTTCCCTATTTCTTCCATTATTACCTTCACCATTGTTGTCTCCATTGTTTCCTCCTCCTTTACCTCTACCTCTACCTCCAAATCCATCTATTATTTCCTCTGCCATGATATTTTCTTTAGAGTCCTCTAAGTCCTCTGGTTCTTCTATCAAGGGAGGATGAGAGAGAGTCTTTCCCTTTTCTTCTTTAGGTGATTCTACTTCTTTGATTACAATATACTCTCCTGTAGAAGTAAAGAAAGGATCCTTTTCTAAATGAGATTTAGTAGGTGGTATAGGAGAATCCTCTAATTCAGTTGCTCCTTGAATTCCAAGAATCTTAAGGCTAGGGGTAGATGGTGGTGAATCTTGTCTATGCCTTGAAGAAGATGGAGTTGTGAAAATCGAACTCTTGGATTTAGCTATAAACCTTCCCCTAGAATCTCTTGCTCTATGCATGTCATTTTTATTACTTTTTAAGTTGGGCTAATAATTCTCTTTCTGATCTTCCAGGTGACACTAGGTGCAAGAAGAGAGCATACCTAAGAAATTATCGAACCAATAACTCTCTTTTCTGATCCTCCAGATCACACTAGGTGCAAGAGGAGAGCATACTCCAAGAAGTTATCAAGATTTCCCTTATTTTTATTGTTTTCTTTTTTTAAGAAATTGGCTACCTAGTTACACTTCCCCGGCAACGGCGCCAAAATTTTTGGTCAATTTCGTGTGTCCTAAATTGCTACATTAATTTGTCAATCCGGAATTCGTAAGCTGACGAAGTGTGGCGCACTATATGTGCAAGATAACCTATCTCTTACTTTTTTGTCGTTTTTGGTTTTTTTCTCTTTTTATCTTGGTTGGTTTCCTAATGGAAATTCTAAAAGTCAAGTATGGTTATGATTGTTCAAGGAAATGATGTCCTTTATAATGATTTACCAAACTTCAAACTTCAAAAGGATTTTGAAACATACAATGAGAAAATTAGTTCCTAAAAGGAAATGAAAATGTGCTACTATTCTAGTTAAACAAACAGTGAACTATTGATCATGAAAACCATGACCCTTGCTGCTGTCTAAACACAAAAGAAACTGTACTCAAAGGAAATATTGCAAGTAAAGTAAAACTAAAATAAAATTACATCAACTCATATTCTGACCCCTCACCATTAGTCTCGCTATGGCTTTCGGAGGTAATCATAAACAACTTGAGCAATCTGATATCTAATTTGCAGAAAAATAAACTAATATCAAATTACACACTCATACTTCAATCCCTCACCATTAGTCTCGCTATGGCTTTCGGAGGTAATTGATAATGACATGAGCAATTTAATATCTATCTTGCAGAAAAGTAAACTAATATCAAACTATACACTCATACTTCAATCCCTCACCATTAGTCTCGCTATGGCTTTCGGAGGTAACTGAAAATGACATGAAAAATTTAATATCTAACTTACAGAAAAGTAAACTAATATCAAAATACACACTCATACTTCAATCCCTCACCATTAGTCTCGCTATGGCTTTCGGAGGTAACTGAAAATGACATGAGCAATTTAATATCTAATCTAACTACTAAAGCAAATGTGCAAGACTGAAATAAACAAAACAGTGCTGGAATTAAAAACTAAGAAAAAGAAATCAGCAGAAGGACAATATTGATTCCATGTCATTAGTCATTATAAAATGATGTGCAAATGCCCGGGCTGCCTATTGTAATATGAAACAAGAACACTGATCAGTTAACAACAACATAAAACATAAAAGATTATGGACAGAAGTAAAATGTAAAGCATGAAAGATTATGGACAGAGATGAAACGTAAATACCATGAAAGATGTAATATATATACACGTGAATGACTATGGCACAATGAATGTAAAGAAATGAAGCATGAAACTATACAGTAATACAGAAAACCTCAGCGTGTGCAGGGGCCCTCTGCACAAACCTGGGGAAGCAGCTTTCAAATATGAATTATGCTTATGAAGAGAGTCTTCTCATATATTAAAATGCGGTCATAATAGAGAAATGATGTCACAGCATAATGGCGACGCAATTACATTACAGAGCTAACTATTATGCGTATGAGAACGCATTATTTATAACAGAGGGTGATATAACTAATTCCCTAAAGTCTGCGCTGGTAGAAGACACGTGAACCACCACGTCCAGAGATCTAGTATTATTGCCATCGTGAGGATTAAATCTATGGAGAGTAGCTGTTGGATTCGGCTTATGGAGCCGTTTACAGGTGTTGATGTGTCTCCCGTGATCTAGAAACGGCCACGCAAATCTCCACGTGATGAGAAACAGAGTTCTGTCACCATGGGACTCTTCGGTTGACCACCACTTCGCCACCTTTGACCACAACCTTCTTAGGTGAATTCGACTGAGCCAATAGGACACGATCCATGTCCATGTCATTTCTAACTTGCCCATGTGGCTCGATTTGCCTGAAGACACCTGCAACATAGACTTTAACAAAATGGCTGTGGAAAGTTACAGCAGTTGTAGAAAGTGACAAGATTCCACAACTAAATGAGAAAAAATCTAAATCAAACAGCAGACACAAAACATACTTAAAAAACATTTTAAATTCTCTTTTACAATTAATATGCAATGATATTGATGACATAGAAGGTCCAGGTGAATGAAAAAGGTCTAGAAAGGTGTATAAGAAAGATGCAGATTTGAGACTCAACACCTGTCATGAAGTCAATAAGCCTTTCTGAATGATAAAGTTTTTCTCAAAAGGCCTTATCTCGCCCCTTATATCTCTGCAAAATTCCCCCACTTTATCTTTTTTCCCTTTTTCCCAAAGTCCCCTTTGTTCCCCCTAAATTCCCCCTTACTCTCCTAAATCTTCCCAAAATCCCCTTTAAACCCCACTTTTATCCCTTGATTGGTTAATTTTCCCCTTTTCCCCCTTATTGTTTCCCTTTAAATGGCCTTAAAATCCATTAAAATGGGACAAAACCCGCTTTGACTTTATATTAAGGCCTAAGCGCCTTTCCTGCTAGCCCCAACCACTTCCCCACATGTGCCCTTAGCCTAGGACCAACGCTTAAGCCTTAAGCGCTAATCGCATCGGAAGACCGGAGCGGAACGCTAAATCCTGTGTAAACACCGAAAATTTCCGATGCGATTGTTTTATTATACAAGTCCACCGCTATTGTTCTGCACCGTTCATATACCATATATCAGACGACCCACGCTAATCGTGAATGAATGCAATCGAAATGCTTGTGTTAAGTCCTCCGATCGCTTGTCCTCTCTGATTTGGTGTGAGCCGCTGATCTGGTCCCTAGATCCAATGGCCAGCACTCAATCACACTTCCCTCCCATTCGAAATTGCAATTTCCAGACGCGCAACCCTTTGCATCCCTCGATTGCTCCTCCACCGTCGGTCTACCTCCAAATCGGACGGTTGGCACTTCATCGCACCCAGCCAGTCGCCTCACATTCCCTCTTCTGCATCCACCGATCGCGATTTCCCGATCCCATCCTGACTGTCCATCCTCCCCTCGATCTGATGATCATCGTTCACTCCGCCCAATCGCAATCAGAAGTTTCGATGTGTGCCACCCCTGTTCCCCCTCTGATTGTGATTGCCCGATTCAATCGCAGCTGTTCATCCGTATTTGAAATCAATGGTCAAGGTTTGACCGCCCTCTGCCTCCGGCTGGTTCCCACCTCGTCCTGTTTCATTGCATTTCCTCCCATTTCCTGTGCAATTTGGGTTTTAACCTAGTTCCATATTTTCATTAAAGTCTTACGTTGCACATTCATTTCGTCCGTTTTCATATATCATTCCGCTGTGTCAATCTCCGTCGTTGATCTTCGCTCCTGAACCATGATCTAATGGTCTGCGTTGCATTTCAACCGCCAAACCCTATTATTCATGGTTTCACCATTGCGTTACATTTTTCCACCATTATTTAGTAAAGGGCCTCCATTCCGCCCCTACCGCACTACCATTTCATCCATCCTTCCATTGCACTGACTTTCTTGGTCCAGTTGCGTGTTCCGCAGGGTACAGAAGGTAGACACACCTCCATAAATATGCAGTATGGATAGAGCGGCAAGGTTTTCACTGACAAAGCCGTGGAAATTAATATGTGACAGGTTTCTCTACATCAGTACAATGTTTTCCTCCCAGAAAGGACAGGTTGTCCATACTGTTTTTATTCCATACCGTGCTCCAGAGGAGATCTCTGCCCAGAATGCAGTACAAGGATATCAGAGCATTTGTTGCTCAAGTATGGTAGATCATTCCGTTTTTTATTTCCATTTTGTTTTTTATTGCCATACTCGGAATTAATGAAGCCTGACGAAGACCATTCTTTTCTCCAAAATGTGCCAGAGATTAATGCTCAGAGTTTAAAAAAGAATGGGCTTCGGCCCTCTCCTTCTTTTCTGAGTTTAATGTTATATTTAGTGTTCTACCTACCTCCTCTGCTTTTTCTCAGTTATAAAAATTATGAGAAAACTATTGTAAAGGTTGTTGATGAGATATCACAGAATTGCAAGCAGATTCTCTTGAGATAAGTCTTCTGTGTATAGTCGTAAGATAGGTTGAGGAAGATGTATCTAGACTTAATGACCAAGCTATTGGCTATGTTGTACCTGATTGGTGTGGATGTTTAATATGATAAGCACATTTCATTGGATCCTGATCTAAAGTTGCGGTGATGTTTTTCTATCTCTGTGTTTATTTCCATTACATTTCATTTCTTCTGGATCGCATCAGAAATTTGGCATAAGATTCGCCCTTGTTAGGTGTCTTATGTTGTTGCTCTCCCATCCCTTTATGTTTTCTGTTGTATGTGCTATCTAAGAATTAGTTTTGAGTAATTTAACTAGTGCAGTGGATGTCGTTTCCTGCTCTCTGATGTATGAATTAATGAATCTATTTCCTATATGTTCTTGTGAGGATTTAATTGGATGAATTGGGAACACTTGGAGGTCTGAACTTAGTCTCTACCTCACTAGGATATTTTTCACTCCAATTACCTTTCTAAGATCCCTTAAGTTACTTTTGAGAGTGGCCCTTGAGTATGTCCAAGCAGGTTTGGAGTTAAATGACCTCTGACCTGATCTATAGATAGAAAGTGGTGTCTTCTCCTCCTTCTCACTTTCTCTCCTTAATGTTCATCTCACCCTCATCTTTTAGGATCCAAGGCTTTAGACGACTAGCCCAACTGAAAGCTTTCATATTGACAACAAGTAAATCCTTTCTTGACTCCATTGCCCAATGGACTTGGTATTCCCTGGACTATTTCTCCTTTGCCTAAATTCCTCTTTGCCCAGCCTTGTCTCATGCTGAACCCTTCCTTCCTGATTCCCAACAACCAAGCTCATAATCAAACAAACGAACACCGTGCATATAACTAGCCTAACATCTTGAACCTTTGAGCTTCAAAGACATATACCTTTGACTCCCATAAAGAGATCCCTCTCTGGACCTAGGAGGGCTAGATCCTAAGGTCCGAAAGTGGTTCTGATGTTGTCTCATCTTTTGGTCTTACCAACCTGGAAAAAACATGGGAACCCCAACATAATGGCGACTCCGCTGGGGAAACTGAGTGCATTACACCTTAAGCATACTTAAGCATTCAAAATACCTACAATCTCCGGTTAGGTTGGCAGTTAAACAGATTCTATCCTCACATCAACCTATACACCATTTTTGTGCTTCCCCATACTCTTGGACAGAGTCTAGAAAGGGCCAGGTAGCCCCCGGATCTCACACTCTCTCTGAGGTGACATATCTGGTAAATGCCCTCCCATTTAATCTCTGGTTAGATTTTTTTGTTGTTGTGAAGATATCCTTGAAAGAGGACATCCCACAAGCACTGTGGTGGACAGTGTACCCTCCCAAAACATCTCAAACCTTCCACCTGGCGACTCCAAGGCTCCATAAATGTTTGGAAGACTCCACTGGTGATCGGTAGGCCTATTGATTATCTTGGTTCACATTAGACTCCACTGGGAGACCAAACTTCATAACAACATAAACCACAATAGAAGTAACAAGTAGGGTTAAGCTGCCTTGCTAGAAAACAACATTCTGGCTTTCAGGACCATTTACACTAGAGCTTATCCCAACCCAAACCCACCTGAAATAGTTGATAACCCTGAGAGAAACATCAAAGGATCTACTGCACTTGAAGGACCAACTATTTCTAGTCACATTCATAGAGCTAACTCTGCACCAGAAGACCTAACAGCTCTATCACATTTTCTCCCTAACCTAGACCTACCTAATAGACTACCAAGGACTAGGTCATTCAATCATCTAGACCAGCCAGACCTTGAGTTTCACAGTTCACCATCTCATAGTGGTCAACACACTAGAGACAGAGGAACCCCTCCATCTACACCACCTGATATCCACTTCATTCAAAACATGAGGCTCTCCCACCCTAGATCTGCTCAACAAACTTCTGCTAGTCCTAATATCCCTGTCATCCATATACCAGCTTCTCAATTTAACCCTGTACCCCATTAGAACATTATCATGACAGCCTGGTATGCACCTCTGGTTTTACCTCAACCCTTGTTACCCTTACCCAATGATTATCAGTCAAAAATCCCACACTTCACTACTAAAGAATCCATCACAACCCAACAACATGTAGATAAGATGGAGGATTCTTTTGACTATATGGAAATTGATGATGAAAAAATCAAAATGAGAATATTTTCCCAAAGCTTAGGGGGTGATGTAAAGAAATGGTTTAAAATTTTACCTCCTCGCAGTATCCAAGATCTCCCTGCGTTATATCAAACCTTCATAAACAAATGGGAAGTTATGGAAAACCCTCGCCAGCTCCTAGCAGACTACATGACCCTTAAGAGGAACGTGGGAGAGAGCGTCCATGATTACACCACTAGATTCAACAGCATTTACAATGCCCTCCCTCCACACATGAAATCTCCTCAAGGTATGTCCCTAGAAAAATATCCTGATGGACTTGATGCTGTCATGGCCTATGAGCTTAGAGATAAAGAGTATAACACATTGGAGGACACGTAGAAAGGAGAAATAAATATAGAAGCCAATCTACTTGAGAAAAGAGCCAAATTAAGAGCTAAGAAAAGGGTAACATAGAGGGATGACAATGTAGCTTCCACATCTGATCCCAAATATGATATATTGTATAAAAACGTGGAAGAGCTACAACAAATGATAAAAAATATGGTTGTCACAGTTAGCAACCAAAACAGAAACGAAAACCAGAACCAGAACGTTAGAAGAAACAATGCTGCTCCCAACAAATAAAGAGAGTCAGATCAACAAGTTATTCCCCCATTTCAAGAAAACTTTTTAGATGAAGATGAGGGAATCATATAAGAGTCTAAAGAGAATACAATAAACATGTTTGAAACAGAGGACTCAATCCATAACTGTGATTTAGAATAAGGTCAACCCTCACCCTCATATTGGGATGAGGAAGGATTAGAATCTGAAGCCTACAAAATTGGATTTGAAAATGCTATAATGCAAGTCAGGGAACAATATGAACTTAGGAGCAAAAAAAGCCAAGATACTTCCAAAACCAAAGCTCCTAAGATCACCATCAAGAAAAGGCCTGACAGATCTTCTAAAGAAATCTCTGAAAGTAGCAAATTAGCAACTAAAAGTTCTGGAAAAGGTAAAGAAAAGGACAACCAAAGCACTGATACACAAGGTAAACTAGCTAGCAGCACTAGCACTACAGTTAGTGCTCCTGATAAAATAGTTCCTGAACTTGTACATAGTGAAAAAATACAAACTGATTCAGCCACTAAGGCAGTGGCTAACAAAACAGAGTTAAACATTCCAAAGAGTCAGTCCACTTTCAATTTGGAGAGTGAGATTGCAAAAATCAAAATCTCTGTCCCACTTTCTGAGCTGGCCACTCAAGATGTATATAGAGGCCAAGTTTTGAAAGCCTTGAATTTAGAGGAAAGCAATGATACTATAAATCTCAATGATGATCAACCTGCCCTCCTGTTTGGTCCTAAGGTTGAGGGAAATTTTTAGGAGGGGGTAGTACCCCCTTTTTATATCAGTCTCAACATTCATGACAAGATTCTGCATAATGCCATGTATGATTCTGGAGCCTCACACAATTTAATGCCTAAAGTAGTAATGGAACAATTAGGCCTAGAAATCACCAGACCTTACAAAGACTTATATTCATTTGACTCTAACAGAGTAAAATGCCTAGGCCTTATTAAAGACTTATGTGTGAGTCTTACCTAGATTCCTACTAAATGCATGGTCATGGATATTGTGGTGGCATATGTACCACCCAAATATGGCATGTTGTTATCTAGATCATGGGGAGCCAAGCTGCAAGGCACAATGCAGATGGATGGCTCATATGGAACTGTCCCTATATTTGGCCAGCTTAGAAGACTGTATAGGGAGGCTCAAATGAGATTCCTGGTCAGTAGCCCTGAGAAACCTGAAAATTCACCATTATACTCAATACACACAGATCTCGACTCTTTCATCCTTTGCAACGACCAATCTTTAGGAGAGCCAGCACTAGAAAGTAGAGACACAATCAATGACATGGAGCCCATGGAATTTAACATAATAGCTTCCCTAGACTCTTAAGAAAATGATGAAGAAAACCATGGACAGAACACTAAAAATGAAACTTTGAGTGAGCCAAAAACAGGGACAGAACGCAAACAGCAAACTAGCCAACTCTCTGATCTCCACACTCAATCTGAAGAGCGAAATAATCCCCAACCTAGTACATATCCTACAACACAACATAATTATGAACCCCTGTGGGAAATGAATTTCGATGGGTCATGTACTAGGCAAAATGCTGGAGCAGGGGTGTGGCTACAAAACACAGAAAGTAATTACGCAGAAAGCCACGCTGTAAATCTGCATTTCAAATGTACAAACAATATTGCAGAATATGAGGCTCTTATCCTCAGCTTAAATCTGTTAAAAAAATTAGGAGCCCATAGGATAGCTGTGAGGGGGGACTCAAAGTTAGTCATAAAACAAGTAAACGGTGAATATACGGTGAAACACCCCAGGCTTAGAGCATACAGGAATGACGCAGTGGATTTATTTAAAACCTTCGTAGAATACAATATGGTGTTTGTCCCTAGGGGTCAAAACGCTATTGCTAACGGATTAGCTTTCCTAGCTAGTTCATATCCTAAGACTCCAGCTAACCAACAAATCATTATTCAAACCAAATTTAGACCTGCAGTGCCAGACGACGAAAAATATTGGCAGGTCTTTCAAGGAGACAAAGAAATTGAAGATTTTTTGGTGGGAAGAAATGAGTTTGAATTTTCTGTTTCAGACTCAAAATTTGAGGACAGCTGCCCTAGTGAGGATTCCCCAGATGAACAAGAAACACCCTATAATATAGAAATAAACACTCTTTCTAAAGAAACTGAATATTCGACCGGAGAATGCGAAAACGTAGAAAGTGAAAAGATAGAGGTGTTGCAGGCCAAAGACCAGAATATACCCAGAGGCCTGGAACCCTTAGAGGACCTCTTTGACTTTGATGATGTAGCAAAAAAGCCCACTATAGAACATGCATATTCAGATGTAGAAGAATGCAACATAGGCACTGAAGATAAACCCAGAATGATTAAACTGGCTAAGTCTTTACCTGCAAACATGAAGAAGAAATACATTGACCTGTTTGAGGAATTTATTGATGTGTTTTCATGGAGCTATGAAGACTTAAAGGCCTATGAAACCAACATCATACAACACAAGATACCCCTGAAGGAAAATCAGAAACCTTTTAGGCAAAAAACTCCGTAGAATCAATCCAAAACAATTGCCTGCGGTTGAAAAGGAAATTAAGAAGATGTATGAGGCAGGTATCATAGTTCCTATGAGGTTTTCTGATTGGGTATCAAACTTAGTGGTTGTGAGGAAGAAAACAGGGGAGATCAGGTTATTCATAGACTTCGGAAATCTCAACAGAGCCTCACTAAAAGACAATTACCCTTTGCCTAGAATGGAACATATCCTAAAGAAGGTGGTGGGCTCTAAGAGAATCTCTCTGCTTGATGGTTTTTCAGGATATAATCAAATCCTAGTACTCCCAGAATATCAACTCAAAACAGTGTTTACCACTCCATGGGGCATCTTCATGTATGTGAAAATTCCATTTGGGCTGATGAATGCTGGAGCAACCTTCCAAAGAGAGATTGATATAGCTTTCTCAGATGAGATAGGACACTTCACAGTTATCTACTTGGATGACTTGACTGTATTTTCTAAAACTGAAGAAGAACACCTGAAACATCTGAGGAAAGTTTTTGAAAAATGTAGAAGGTATGGTCTGTCACTAAGTCCTAAGAAAATTGTTTTTGGTTTGCAAGAAGGTAAACTTCTTGGTCATATCATATCTAAGAAAGGAATTAAGATAGATCCACAGTGAGTTGAGGGAATACTTCAAGTCACACACCCGAGAAACATCAAATAATTGTAGTCCTTCATAGGGAAGATCAATTTCCTTAGGAGATTCATTCCCAATCTTGTTGAGCACCTTAGGAAAATGACTGACATGTTGAAGAAAGGTGCGGGAATTAAGTGGACTGTTGAAACCAAGAAATCTTTTGAGTCAGTAAAGCTGGCACTCGCTCAAGCCCCTGTTCTTATCAGCACAGATTTCTCAAAATATTTCTTGATTTTTTCATTTGCCTCCCAACATACCGTGGCTATAGTTTTACTGCAAAAAAATTCAGAAGGCAATGAACAGCCAATCTCCTTTTTCAGCAAAGCCTTAAGATATGCACCCTTGAAATACAACATTATGGAAAAATAGGCCTATGCTTTGGTCAAGGCCTTAAAGGAATTTAGGGTGTACATTCTGCATTCTCACACCATTGCTTATGTCCCAAATATAGTGGTCAAAGATATCTTGTCCCAAGACCCTGATGGGAAAAGGGGCAAATGGGTTGCTACAATCTTAGAATACGACCTCAAAATAAAGCCCACCAAGTTGATCAATGGTCAAGGCCTGGCCCAATTAATGGCTGAATCGAATTTACCCCTTGATATTAACATGGTAAATGCCTTAGATGAGCAGGAAGGACTACCCAAACCCACTATTGAGGAGAAGTTTCAGAACTCTCCTTGGTGCTCTGATATCCTTTTTGTTCTCACCAATCTCAATACCCCTCCAGAACTATCCAAAACCAAGGCTAGATTCATAAAATTAAAAGCCAGAAATTACTGCATTCTGAATGAAAACCTATATTGGAAAAATCCAAATGGCCTATTGCTTAAATGTTTTCCTGAAGCTGAAGTTGAGAGAATCAAGCAAGAGTTCCATGTTGCGGAGTGTGGAGGCCACCTGAGTTGGAAAGCCACTGCAAATAAAATACTCAGGGCTGGTTACTACTGGCCTGCACTCTTCAATGATATCCATAAAATGATACTTGCCTGCCACAAATGCCAGATCTTTGAAGGCAGAACAAAGCTTCTTCCCATCCCTTTGCAACCCATCACTGTAGAAGGTCCCTTCATGCAATGGGGCCTAGATTTTATTGGATAAATTCACCCCTCTTCTTCTGGGCAACACAAATGCATCCTAACTGCTATAGATTACTTCACCAAATTGATAGAAGCCATACCCACTAGGAATGCCACGGACTCTGTTATCATTAGGTTCCTAGAGGATTACATCCTTTCTCGGTTTGGCTGTCCAAGAAAAACAATCACTGACAATGCTGCTGCTTTTGGATCCAAGAAAATGATTGATTTCGGTCACAGGTACAAAATATCTCTTGGTCATTCAACTGCCTATTACCCTCAGGGTAATGGATTAGCTGAATCATCTAACAAAAGCCTGGTCACTATCATTAAAAAGCTGCTGGAAGAAAACAAAAGGTCATGGCACAAAAAAATGGTGCATGCTTTGTGGGCAGACAGGCTCACAACAAAGAAATCCATTGGCATGTCACCTTTCCAGCTCATTTATGGGACAGAAGTATTTTTTCCTACTAGTCTTGGAGTGCCAGTGATTAAGCTTGTACAGGAGATTCAGATAGAGGAAGACAGTATGGTAAGAAGAATTAATGAAAAAATCCATCTTCAGTAAACTAGGGAACAGGTTTATAACAGAGCTGTCAAGGTTCAGGAAAGCATCAAGAGGTTGTTTGATAAGAGAACCAAAGCTTCAAATTTCCAAATTGGTGACAAAGTTTTGAAATGGGACTCAAGGAGAGAGGACAAAGGTAAACATGGCAAATTCGACAGCTTGTGGCAAGGTCCATACATCATCCAAGCCACTGTGGGTCCTAATGCATTTTTCTTACAAGAACTTGATGGCATTGAGCTATTTGGGGGTCCTGTCAATGGCAGGATGCTCAAGGATTACTTCTGCTGATTTTCAAAGTTCCAGTTTCTGTTTCCATTGTACATACCACTGTAGTTTTTATTTTCAAGAAAAAGAGAAAATGTTCCAAAGAACAGAGGAAAAGTGAGAGGTTTAGACATGCTTAAAGCATGAACCTCTGAAGTGCAAAGGATTGGCTCTAATATGGTCAAAACCTGAGCCGAGAAAGCAAAAAAAGTTGGTCCTAACATGCTCAAAATCTGGACCAACAAAGAAAAATAAAAATCAGCTCTAACATGCCTGAAACCAGAGCTGAAACGGAGAAAAGAAGTGACTCTGGTATGCTGAAGTCTCGAGTCACACAAGGAAAGAAGGATACTTTAGATTTCAGATTTCAAGCCTTCAAGTTTTGTTCAGTTTTCTGCAAAGTTTTATGTCCATGAGAAACTGTTTTTATGCCTTGGATCTGCAGCATACTAGACTGTTTCATCCTAGTTTGACTGTTATTAAGTTTCCTGTTGTAGAATGTAGAGAAGAAATCTGTTGGACAGTCTAATCCCAACAGATATTAGATTAGGTAGAGAAACATATGAGGTCAACAGTCTAATCTGGCCTCATGGAGCAATAAGGGTAGATCTAGAAAAGGTTATTTTCTATTATAAAAATAAATGATGTAAAGGGTTTGCTAGCTCAAATGCACCCTAGAAAGAAGAAAAAATGATAGGATTGTAGTATGAATAGGTAGATAGTTGAGAATGCTTCTACTGATCTGTCATATTTGTGGTAGCCGAAAATCAAAGAAGAAAGGTGGCTTAAGCAGCAGGCATCTGGCCTACACCAAAGATAAATCTATGAATTCTTGACTCCTTCAAGAAGAAGCCATCCCCATGTGGAGCCACTGTTAGCCCCCCTATAAATTTTTGACAAGCAAACAGGGGGCTAAATTTTTTTGAGCCTCCAAGGAATGCATTTCCTTTGAAAACAAATCATCCTTGAAGCCTTTTGCATAGTTCCCTGCCTTTGTTTGTTTCCCTTTGCTGTCATGAAGTCAATAGGCCTTGCTGAATGATAAAGTTTTGCTCAAAAGGCCTTATTTCGCCCCTTATATCTCTGCAGAATTCCCCCACTTTATCTTTTTTCCCTTTTTCCCAAAGTCCCCTTTGTTCCCCCTAAATTCCCCCTTACTCTCCTAAATCTTCCCAAAATCCCCTGTAAACCCTACTTTTATCCCTTGATTGGTTAATTTTCCCCTTTTCCCCCTTATCGTTTCCCTTTAAATGGCCTTAAAATCCATTAAAATGGGCCAAAACCCACTTTGACTTTATATTAAGGCCTAAGCCCCTTTCCCGCTAGCCCCGACCACTACCCCACATGTGCCCTTAGCCTAGGACCAATGCTTCAGCCTTAAGCACTAATCACATCGGAAGACCAGAGAAGAACGTTAAATCCTGTGTAAACACCGAAAAGTTCCGATGCGATTGATTTACTATACAAGTCCGCCGTTATTGTTTCGCACTGTTGATCTACCATAGATCGGATGGTCCGCGCTAATCGTGAATGAATGCAATCGAAACACTTGTGTTAAGTCCTTCGATCGCTTGTCCTCTCCTATTTGGTGTGAGCCATTGATCTGGTCCCCAGATCCAACGGCCAGTGCTCAATCACACTCCCCTCCCATTCGCAATCGCAATTTCCAGACGCGCGACCCTTCGCATCCCCCGATTGCTCCTCCGCTGTCATTCTGCCTCCAAATCGGACGATTGGCGCTTCATCGCACCCCGCCAATCACCTCGTATTCCCTCTTCCACATCTACCAATCCCGATTCCCTGATCCCATCCTTACCGTCCATCCTCCCCTCGATCCGACGGTCATTTCTCACTCCTTCCAATCGCAATCGGAAGTTTCGATGTGTGCCACCCTTTTCCCCCCTCCGATTATGATTGCCCAATTCAATCATATCCGTTCATCCGTATTTGAAATCAAAGGTTAAGATTTGACTGCCCTCTGCCTCCGGCTGGGTCCCACCTCGTCCTGTTTCATTGCATTGCCGCCCATTTCCTGTGCATTTTGGGTTTTAACCTAAGTTCCATATTTGCATTAAAGTCTTACGTTGCACGTTCGTTTCGTCTGTTTTCATATATTGTTCCGCTGCGTCAATCTTCGCCATTGATCTTCGCTCCCGGACCATGATCTAATGGTCTACGCTGCATTTCAACCGCCAAACCCTATTATTCATGGTTTCACCATTGCGTTACATTTTTACACCATTATTTAGTAAAGGGCATCCATTCCACCCCCGCCGCACTACCATTTCTTCCATCCTTCCTGTTGTGCATATCAGCCCTTTGACCTAAATTTTTGGCCTAATGCTCCCCCATGATCTTTCAAACCTGTTATCATGGCTGAAAATTTCCATATGCTGCCTATCGTTGACCTCTCCGCCTAAAAACACCGTGCATAAAGGTCTAAACCCACCATTAAAATTTGTATCGGGCCTAGCCCCTGAGGTCTCAGCCCCCTTTGATTTGATTCCCATGTGACCCGACGCCGTGACCGAAGCGTTTCCCCTGCGGGGGCTTTACTCTATCCGTAGGGTCAAACTTTGGTGCCCCCATAGTTGACTCCTCAGGATGGGTGAAGAATTAATCTAACGGCTGCCATTCACTACGAGGGGTCGCTCCAAAAGTCTCGTGTCCGTACACCTTGGCCCCCCGTAGTTCATCTCCCCCATCCGATCAAAAACAAATCGACGGAGCGGAGCCTTACTTACCACGGTGGTCCCCGCGCCCGTACCTGTTGCAAAACCGGTTGTTTCATTTCGCACCACCTCCACCGGGCTGGCAGTTTTGAATAAAATGGCAGTGATTCCAGATGCCGCATGACGCATGTCCCCATGTACGTCCCAAAACCACTCCAATTTCGCGCATTAAAGTTCGGTCAAAGGTCAGGCAGCAGAATCCATAGCAGCCGTCAGATCTCGAAGTCTCCATCCAACAGTGGTCGTCCTCCGGAGCTGCACACGTTTTAAACTACGTCAACCGCGTCTCTGGCCCACCTTTGATTTCCCTCTGGCTCATTTTAACCGTCGATCTCAGAGATCGTGTGGCCCATAATCACTTGGATTTTTCCCGCTCGACAAAGTCCTCCTCCACGTCATCTGTTCCCCTTGGTTGTTCGTACACCTACGTGTCATCACCCCGCGTGCCCATTCATCTTTTTTTATTTGTACATTATGTTTTACGTGGAAAACTTACATCCTGTGTGTTTACCAAAACCTCTCTGTAATTCCACCGTCACCCCGCATGATCTTGCCATGTAGCCATATCATCGATGCCACCATTGTCTCCACCTCCACTCCCCTTGCACCTGTGTTTGGTTTTTCTAATATATTTGCGGGTTTTGCAGTTATATATGGAGAAGGAGCTGCTGTGATATATTGCCTCCGTTGCAGAGGCCAAGATATTCTTTAAGGACAGTCTTTAAAAGCAGAAATTTAAGAACGAGGTTGGCGGTGGTTGCTATGATATGACCTCATTAATGGAAGCATAAATAAAATCCCTTGAACCCTAAAGACGCCTGCAGAGGGAAAGATTACACAACAAGAAATATTAATTGGGCAACATACAAATATCAGTGAAAGATCGAGAAGGCCAATGCCCGGCCTTATGATTTCGAATTTTAATTCAAAGATTGGAAGACCGGGAGTACCATGCACAAACACAAGCAATCTCAAGGTTTCATGGCAGCAGATTTTTCCCTTTCAGCAAAGGGAAATTTTTTTTTATATTTTATTATTTGTGTCTTGTTTATAAGGAGATTTTCATCCTCAACATTTATTTCTTGAGGTATATTGTAAAGTACAATTATTTATATTTAGTCATTCATAGTGTGGGTGCAAATGTTTTCCGCCTTTTTATTCAAATCAGATCACTAAATGTGTAACACCTACCTCCTTTCTCTAGAGTTTTCTTCTTCTCCTATAAAAACTATGAAAAAACACGTTGTAAGGGTTCCAGATTTCTATCAGCAAAATGTGTAGTGAAAGGCTTTTGTATACATCTTGTAAAGTTTCTGTATGAAGGCTCAGAGCCCGTAGGGTCTCAGTGAGGAGGAGTCATAACTGTAATGAGTATTCTGGTCTTTGGTAGCCCACAGTATGTAATATTTTCTTATATGTTAATATAATATCTCATTTCATGCTATTTATCTTCTTGTATCATGTTCTAGAATGCGAGTGGCTCACTGGTCTTAAGTAAGGATTCATCCTAGTTTGTGCCCATACTTGGATTAGTCAAGCGCTTTAAATAGGCCTAGTCATGATATACTGTTCCATGTTCATTTCATCCATATTTCTGCTATATTAGTTAGTTGAGGAGGGTGCTTTTAAAACGCCATTGTCATGTATGGATTCTTAGTTGGATAAGCCCATATGTGGTTTTGTTGTGTATCTGGGTATCAACCTCATGCTAACTAGTGTCTTCTTCATGTTTCTTCACTGCATCCACTTTCTGATATTTGATTTCTGTGGCATATTATTTGAACTGGCCCTCTTTGCAGTAAGTTGTCTCTTAACTATCTGATGCTTTTGTATTGGAGTTTTTCATGATGTTCCTATATTATTCTTATCTTTGTATCAGCTTCTGAGAGAGTTTGGTTCCATTTAAACTAATTTTCTTGTTTTGCAAGAGATAGTAAGAGAGCTTTTGGATTGACAACCCAAGCTATATTATGAGCTCCTTGCTATGTTAAGATGTCCTAGGCACTGGTCTATAGCAACTCTAGGCTATCTCTAGGAGTGACAAGAATTTTCTACAACATATTTATGGCGCTGTTGCTGGGGACGAATTTGAGAATATCAGTTTCCCTGGGCCTCGACAAATCATATTCACTCTCTAATCAGGTGAGCACAGAGATTTGAAGAGTTGTGTATCTCTCACCTTGGCGACTCCACTTTTCTTTATTTGATAAATCTATTGGTAGTCCTGGCTCCTCGAAAGCCACATTTGAGGTCAGATTCCTTTAAGTTAAATAAATCCTCTGTATCTGACCCAAAGAAGATTATTCATAGAAGAAGTTGGGAAGAAATACAATCAGCCTGTGCTGAAGTCCCTGAATATTCTGTAGAAGATCATCCATCCTCTTCTTCTCAAGAAATTCCAGTAGAAAATCCCGACTCCACTGAGGATAATCCCGAATATTACTCAGATAGCCCACCCAGGGGAAGTGCTAGAACCAAAGATAACCTTCATCTCACCCCTGAGGCCGAAGAAGTTAAAGAAGTCACAGAAATAGCTGATGTTAACCGTGAACTATTCCCATCTACACCTCAGGCTTCTGTGCAATTTATTCCCATTGTTATACATACTCCACTTCCTCCTCCTCCCCTTCCTTCATTTGTACATCAAATTGTTGCACAACCCCCACCTCCTCCAATGGCTAATGTTCCTGCTTTCCTATTGAACAAATATGCTCCCTTGGCCTTGCCACAAGTGCTTAATGATATGCCGCAGGATTATTTGAAGATATTGCCCAGATTCAGTGGAGAAAATGATATTGATGCTCAGAAACATCTTGAGACTTTCTGCTCATTTGCAGAAAACTTAAATGTAGAACATTTGGATGTGGTCTTGAGATTGTTTGTACAATATTTAGACGGTGAGGCCAGAAAATGGTTCAAGACATTTGGAAACCGTTCAGTAACCACCTGGGATGACATGGAGAATACTTTTCTCAGGAAATGGGGAGAAAAGAAAGATCATGGACAGTGTCTCACTGAGTTCAATACACTCAAGAAGAGACATAATGAAGGGGTATCAGAGTTTATTAAGAGATTTAATAAGTTATATCTAAATCTCCCTGCAGATATGAAGCCTCATCAGAACGCTGTAAAAGTTGTTTTCATTGCAGCCTTTGACTCAGATTTCAGTTTCTCTCTAAGGGAAAGAAAACCTGCTACCTTAGATGATGATCAGTCAGATGCTCTTGAATTGGAAGCGAACTTTGCTTCCTTTAGAAAATTAAAAGGGAAGGTTGAACATGATGTTAGAAGGAGGAGAAAAGAAGAATTATCGACTTCCAATCAAGATAAGGATGCAGATAAGATGGATGAAATAAGTAAGATGGTTAAGAAGATGGTCAAGCTTGAGTTGGAGGCTAAGAATGCAGCTCCCAAGAATTTCTATAATGCTCCTAACAGAGGATACAATCCCCAGTATAAGAGACCACCATTGAAAATATTGCCAAGGGAAGCAAAGGAGTAGCAAGATCAGGTACCACATCCCTTGTACCTGGAAGGTCCAGTAGATGAATCCACTGAAGATGCTGCTTATGAACTAGAAGATTCAAATCATGCTTTCTCAAGCAATGATGAAATGGAATGCCCATTGCAAGAAGAAGAAGAAGAAGAAGCAGAGATTGATCATTATTGTAAGAAATTTGCTGATTTCATGCAAGCACAATTCAATGTAAAATATGATCTCAGATCTTCAAGGAAGAGGACCCGAACTCAAGATCAAGAAGAAGAACCCCCTCAAAAGGAAGCACCTGCTCAGAAGGAATCAGCAACAAAGAGAAACACAGAAAAAGGTAAGATTCCTCTAAATACTCCCTTGCAGCCTAATGATCAGATTCCTTCTTCTTAAAAAGTAGTTAGTCCTCCTAATGATGAATCTGTGTCAAAAGAAATTAAATTTTCAGCTGAAAATAAAGAGTCAAAAGAAGTTGTGATAGAAAAGCCCCCTCCTGCTTTTAGTTTGCAAAAAGAACTTGAGAAAATTAAAATTCCAGTCCCCTTGACCGAGCTGCTAAAACAGCCTGCATATCAATCTCAAGTTACTTCCTTCATGCTACCTTCGGAAGCACCCATAACTCCAGATAGTCTTAACCTCCAAGAAGAAAGACCCTTGGTAGTCTTTGGCCCACATGTAGAGGAAATAGATCCTTCAACTCCTCCTTTTTACGTGTCTTTAATTATTCATGACTTGCTGTTACATAACTGCATGTTAGATTCTAGGGCTTCCCATAATCTTATGCCTCTATCTATCATGGAACAACTAGGACTACAAATCACACGCCCATATAGAGACCTTTATTCATTTGATTCCAAAAGAGTCAAATGCTTGGGGATGATTAAAGATTTAGTGGTCAATTTGGCCCAAATTCCAGCGAAGAGTGTGGTCATGGACATTGTGGTGGCTGATATCCCAGCCCGCTTTGGCATGCTGCTGTCAAGGTCCTGGGGTACAAAAATTGGTGGGTCAATTAAGCTGGATTTAACATATGCTACCATGCCAGTTTTTGGTGGATAGGAGAGGAGGTTATACAGAGAGACTAAATTTGTCAAGGTAGTTACTAAGGCTCATAACTCTGAAAATTCACCAGTCTATAGTAAAGAAGGATATTTTTCATGCTTTATGCTAGAAGAAGATCAAAATTATGTGCATGAATCCTCCTTCAAAATTAAGGATGAGCAGCCTTCAGAAAATTATGAAGCTGGAATCTGGAGTTTACATTTTGATGGGGCAAATTCAAGAGAAGGCAATGGAGCTGGGGTGTTATTAATCTCTCCTACAGGAAAATGGGTCCCACTGTCCTTTAAATTGGAATATGAGGCTACCAATAATGTAGCTGAATATGAAGCACTTTTGTTGGGACTACAGATAGCCAATAATATGGGCATACCAAGTTTAAAATTCATGGGAGACTCTGAGCTGGTGGTAAGACAGGTTTGAAATCAATGCCAAACCAAGCATCCTCGGCTGAGGGCATATAGAAATGAAGTTTGGGACATGGTGGAGAATTTCTTCTCAACCTTTAACATACAGTTCATGCCCCGAGAGCAGAATCGAATGGCAGATTCTCTTTCTGTAGCTGCTAGCACATTTCATCCTCCTCAGAACCAACTCTTGAGGTATGAAGTTGAGGTACGATATAGACCATCTATCCTAGATAATATTAAGCACTGGAAGGTATTTGAAGATGATGAATAGATGAAGAGATTCTTGGAGACAGTGGGGGAGTTTTCAAATATGGAGATTGATGACAACGAAGAAGGGGAAGCAGAAGATATTGCAGAAAACAAATGGGAAGATGAAATGGCAGGAAGTAAAGTGCTGCAGCTGAAAGGAAATGTTATACCTAGAGGTCTGGTGCCTCTAGAAAGGTTATTTAACAAAGATGATATTCCATTGTCGCCAAACAAAGTGGTAGAAGAAGATCAAATGGAAGATTTAAATCTGGGTACTTATGCTGATCCCAAAATTGTAAAATTATCTAAGAAGGTCCCAGAACAATATAAAGATAAATATCTGAAGTTTTTTCAATCTTATAAAGATGTATTTGCATGGTCCTACCAGGACCTAAAAACTTTTGATATTAATATAATGCAGCATAAAATTCCTCTAAGGGAAGATGCAAAACCATATAAGCAGAAGCTCAGACAGATAAACCCTCTGCTGCTTCCCTCCATTGAAAAAGAGATCAAAAAGCTGCTAAAAGCTAAAATAATTGTGCCATTAAGATACTCTGAATGGGTGGCAAACCTTGTCCCTGTTCGAAAGAAAAATGGAGAAATTAGATTATGTGTGGATTTCAGGAATTTAAATAGAGCATCTTTAAAAGATAATTATCCACTGTCAAAGATGGACCACATCCTGCAGAGAGTGGTGGGAGCCGCTAGAATTTCAATGATGGATGGGTTTTCTGGTTATAACCAGGTGGCTGTTCTTCCATAGGATCAGAAGAAAACTGCATTCACAACACCATGGGGCACATTCATGTATGCCAGGATTCCTTTTGGGTTAATTAACGCAAGAGCCACCTTTCAGAGGGCTATGGATATTGCTTTTTTTGGTGAACAGGATAAATTTCTGGTGGTATACCTTGATGATATAACAGTGTTTTCAAAGAATGATTCTGAGCACATTGAGCATTTACGAAGAACTTTTGAAAAATGCAGAAGGTATGGTCTTTCTCTTAATCCCCAAAAGTCTTTATCTGCATTAGAGGAAGGCAAGATTTTAAGGAACATTGTGACTAAAGATGGTGTAAAAATAGACCCCAAAAGAGTTGAAGTCATAAATGGTATTCCTCTCCCCAGAAATAAGAAAGAAGTGCAGGTGTTCCTAGGACGAATTAATTTTCTGAGAAGATTCATTCCTAACTATGCTGAGATAGTTAGGCATATAACTGATATGCTTAAAAAGAACAATGAAGTAAGATGGTCCCAAGAATCTAGAGATGCATTCACAAGGATAAAACAGGCATTTGCTGAAGCTCCTGTGCTAGCTGGACCTTATTATGCAAAGTCATTTATGATCTTTTCATTTGCTTCACCTCATATAGTAGTTGGAGTCTTGCTGCAGAAAAATGAAGATGGATATGAGCAGCCCATAGCCTTTTTTAGTCAGGTATTGCATGATGCAGAATTGAAGTATAACATACTAGAAAAGCAGGCATATGCCCTAGTGAAGTCCCTCAAATCCTTTAGAACATATGTTTTGCAGTCCCACATTACTGCATATGTTTTTACAGCAGCTGTCAAAGATATCCTCGTTCAAGGAGACAGTGAAGGTAAAAGAGGAAGATGGATTGCAAAAATACAGGAGTATGATCTAGACATAAGACCCACTAAGCTGGTTAAAGGACAAGGGCTAGCCAAAATTTTGTCTGAATCAAATCATCAGGCTCTAGGCATAAATTTATCCATGATAACAAATGAAGAATCTAAGAAAGGAGAAGAACAACAAGGACTAGAGAATGGCCTCTCAAAAGATACACATAAAATATCTCACTAGTCCTTGGTACAAAGAAATAGTTGAATATCTCTTAACTCTCAGTTGTCCTCCAAGTTGTGATCAAATAAAATACAAAGCCGTAAGAATGAAATCACAGAAATACATAATTGCTAATGGGCAGCTATATTGGAGAGATCCTTCAGGAATATTACTATTGTGTCTTATAGAAAATGAAGTGGAGAATATAATGACAGAATTTCATGAAGGAATCTGTGGAGGACATTACAGCTAGTGGGATACAGCTCATAAAATCCTTAAGGCTGGTTTCTACTGGCCAAAATTATTTACAGATGTTTTTAATTGGGTCAGAGCATGTGATAAGTGTAAAAAATTTGCTGAGAGACAAAAGCAGCCTACTTTGCCCCTAGTTCCAGTTCATATAGATGAACCATTTCAGCAATGGGGATTAGATTTTATTGGAGAAATACATCCCCCTTCAAGTGGCCAACATAAATGGATATTGACTGCAAGAGATTACTTTACAAGTGGGTGGAAGCCATACCTACGAGAAATGCTACAGATGTTGTAATCATCAAATTCATGGAAGATAACATCATATCCAGGTTTGGCTGTCTAGCTAGAATTGTAACTAATAATGCACAGGCTTTCAAGTCCAATAAATTTGTAAATTTCTGCTAGCAGTATAATATTGCATTAAATCACTCCACAACTTACTATCCACAGGGGAATGGCTTGGCAGAATCTTCCAACAAAACTCTGGTGAGGGCCTTGAAGAAGACAATTAATGAGAATCAAAAGAATTGGGATTCCCAATTGAAATTTGCTATGTGGGCGAATAGAGTAACTAGCAAGAGAGCAACTCGGAAATCTCCTTATGAAATGGTATATGGGCGAGAAGCTGTGTTTCCTGTGCAATTGGCTTTGCCAGTGGCACGTTTCATGCAGGAAAGTCAGGAAGAACTAGATGACATGGTCAGAAGAATTAACCAACTGGTAGAATTGGAGGAAACACGGAGTGAAGTGAATGAGAGATTAGCGGAGTATCAGGAGAAAATTAAAAACATCTTTGATCAGCATGCAAAAGACAGGAAATTTCAAATTGGTGATCTGGTTCTCAGATGGGATATCCAGAGGGCTGAAAAGGGAAAACCTGCTAAATTTGATCCACTTTGGTTTGGCCCATTTAAGATTATGGAGCTAAAAGGTAGTAATACATTTATTTTAGGAAATTTGCAGGGTGACTTGTTAGATGCCCCTATCAACGGCCAATTCCTAAAGCCCTGCTTTCAATTTTGATTCGGGAAGAGTATGCCTATTGTATTATATTGTATATAGAATTTGTTTCAGTTTTTATTTTAATAAGGGATGTGTGCTAATGAGTTTTGAAGAAAAATAAAAAGGGCTGAAGAGCGGAATCTACATACAAAATGATCAAGGGTCTGCGAGTTCTCGACATGTCTAAGGATGAACATGCCGTCTCTAGATGGAGCCGATGTTGTGCATATCAGCCCTTCGACCTCAATTTTTGGCCTAATGCTCCCCCATGATCTTTCAAACCTGTTATCATGGCCGAAAATTTCCATATGCTGCCTATCGTTGACCTCTCTGCCTAAAAACACCGTGCATAAAGGTCTAAACCCGCCATTAAAATTTGTATCGGGCCTAGCCCCTGAGGTCTCATCCCCCTTTGATTTGATTCCCATGTGACCCGACGCCGTGACCAAAGTGTTTCCCCTACGGGGGCTTTACTCTATCCGTAGGGTCAAACTTTGGTGCCCCCATAGTTGACTCCTCGGGATGGGTGAAGACTTAATCTAACGACTGCCATTCACTGCGGGGGGTCACTCCAAAAGTCTCGTGTCCATACACCTTGGCCCCCCGTAGTTCATCTCTGCCGTCCGATCAAAAACAAATCGACGGAGCGGAGCCTTGATTACCGCGGTGGTCCCCGCGCCCGTACCCATTACAAAACTGGTTGTTTCATTCCACACCACCTCCACTGGGCTGGCGGTTTTCAATCAAATGGCAGTGATTCCCCACGCCGCATGATGCATGTCCCCATGTACATCCCAAAACCACTCCAATTTCATGCATTAAAGTTCGGTCAAAGGTCGGGCAGCGGAATCCATAGGAGCCGTCAGATCTCGAAGTCTCCATCCAATGGTGGTCATCCTCTGGAGCTGCACGCGTTTTAACCTACGTCAACCGCGTCCCTGGCCCACCTTTGATTGCCCTCTGGCTCATTTTAACCGTCGATCTCAGAGATCGTGTGGCCCATAATCACTCGCATTTTTCCCGCTCGACAAAGTCCTCCACCATGTCATATGTTCCCCTTGGTTGTTCGTACACCTACGTGTCATCACCCCGTGTGCCCATTGTATTTCCATTCTCGCCACCTATATACATGCGCTGCATCCATATTCATCATTTTTTATTTGTACATCGTGTTTTACGTGGAAAGCTTACATCTTGTCTGTTTACCAAAACCTCTCTGTAATTCCGCCGTCATCCCGCATGATCTTGCCATGTAGCCATATCATCGACGCCACCATTGTCTCCACCTCCACTCCCCTTGCACCTGTGTCTAGTTTTTCTAATATATTTGCGGGTTTTGCAGGTATATATGGAGAAGGAGCTGTCGTGATATATTTCCTCCGTTGCAGAGGCCAAGATCTTCTTTAAGGAAAGTATTTAAAAGCAAAAATTTAAGAACGAGGCTGGCGGTGGTTGCTATGATATGACCTCATTAATGGAAGCATAAATAAAATCCATTGAACCCTAAAGACGCCTGCAAAGGGAAATATTACATAGAAAGAAATATTAATTGGGCAGCATACAAATATCAGTGAAAGATCAAGAAGGCCAGTGCCCAGCCTTATGATTTCAAATTTTAATTCAAATATTCGAAGACCGAGAGTACCATGCACAAACACAAGCAATCTCAAGGTTTCATGGCAACAAATTTTTCCCTTTCATCAAAGGGAAAAACATTTGTATATTTTATTATTTGTGTCTTGTTTATAAGGAGATTTTCATCCTCAGCATTTATTTCTGGAGGTAGATTGTATAGCACAGTTATTTATATTTAGTCATTCATAGTGTGGGCGCGAATGTTTTCCGCCATTTTATTCAAATCCGATCACTAAATGTGTAATACCTACCTCCTTTCTCTAGATTTTTCTGCTTCTCCTATAAAAACTATGAAAAAACACATTGTAAGTGTTCCAGATTTCTATCAGCAAACTGTGCAGTGAAAGGCTTTTGTATACATCTTGTAAAGTTTCTTTATGAAGGCTCAGAGCCCGTAGGGTCTCAGTGAGGAGGAGTCATAACTGTAATGAGGATTCTGGTCTTTGGTATCCCACAGTATGTAATCTTTTCTTATATGTTAATATAATATCTCATTTCATGCTATTTATCTTCTTGTATCATGTTCTAGAATGTGAGTGGCTCACTGGTCTTAAGTAAGGATTCATCCTAGTTGGTGCCCATACTTGGATTAGTCAAGCGCTTTAAATAGGCCTAGTCATGATATGCTGTTCCATGTTCATTTCATCCATATTTTCTACTATATTAGTTACTTGAGGAGGGTGCTTTTAGAACGCCATTGTCATGTATGGATTCTTAGTTGGATAAGCTCATATGTGGTTTTGTTGTGTATCTGGGTATCAGCCTCATGCTAACTAGTATCTTCTTCATGTTTCTTCACTGCATCCACTTTCTGATATTTGATTTCTGTGGCATATTATTTGAACTGGCCCTCTTTGCAGTAAGATGTCTCTTAACAGTCTGATGCTTTTGTATTGGAGTTTTTCATGCTGTTCCTATATTATTCTTATCTTTGTATCAGCTTCTGAGAGAGTTTGGTTCCATTTAAACTAATTTCCTTGTTTTGCAAGAGATAGTAAGAGAGCTTTTGGATTGACAACCCAAGCTATATTATGAGCTCCTTGCTATGTTAAGATGTCCTAGGCACTGGTCTATAGCAACTCTAGGCTGTCTCTAAGAGTGACAAGAATTGTCTACAACACTTCCATTACACTGACTTTCTTGGTCCAGTTGCGTGTTCCACAGGGTACAGAAGCTGGACACGCCTCCATAAATACGCAGTATGGATACAGCGGCAAGGTTTTCACTGACAGAGGCGTGGAAATTAATATGTGATAGGTTTCTCTACATCAGCAAAATGTTTTCCTCCCAGAAATGACAGGTTGTCCATACTGTTTTTATTCCATACCGTGCTCCAGAGGAGATCTCCACCTAGAACGCAGTCCAAAGATATCAGAGCATTTCTTGCTCAAGTATGGCAGATCATTCCGTTTTTTATTGCCATTTTGTTTATTCACCAAAGGTACTACGAAGTACAGCAAACCAGAATACATCAGAAACATACCCAGAATTAATGAAGCCTGACGAAGACCATTCTTTTCTCCAAAATGTGCCAGAGATTAATGCTCAGAGTTTAAAACAGAATGGGCTTCGGTCGTCTCCTTCTTTTCTTAGTTTAATGTTATATTTAGTGTTCTACCAACCTCCTCTGCTTTTTTTTAGTTATAAAAACTATGAGAAAACTATTGTAAAGGTTGTTGATGAGATATTAGAGAATTGCAAGCAGTTTCTCTTGAGATAAGTCTTTTGTGTATAGTCGTAAGATAGGCTGAGGAAGATGTATCGAGACTGAATGACCAAGCTATTGGCTATGTTGTACCTGATTGGTGTTGATTTTTAATATTATAAGCACATTTCGTTGGATCTTGATCTAAAGCCGCAGTGATGTTTTTCTATCTCTGTGTTTATTTCCATTACATTTCATTTCTTCTGGCTCACATCAGAAATTTGGCATAAGATTCGCCCTTGTTAGGTGCCTTATGTTTCTGCTCTCCCAGCCCTTTATGTTTTCTTCTGTATGTGCTATCTAAGAATTTGTTTTGATTAATTTAACCAGCGCAGTGGATGTCGTTGCCTACTCTCTGATGTATCAATTAATGAATCTATTTCCTAGATGTTCTTGTGAGGATTTAACTAGATGAATTGGAAACACTGGGAGGACTGAACTTAGTCTCTACCTCACTAGGATCTTTTTCACTCCAGTTACCTTTCTAAGATCCCTTAAGTTACCTTTGAGAGTGGCCCTTGAGTATTTCCAAGTAGGTCTGGAGTTAAATGACCTCTGACCTGATCTATAGACAGAAAGTGGTGTCTTCTCCTCCTTCTCACTTTCTCTCCTTAATGTTCATCTCACCCTCATCTTTTAGGATCCAAGGCTTTAGATGACTAGTCGAACTGAAATCCTGCATATTGACAGCAAGTCAATCCTTTCTTGACTCCATTGCCTAATGGACTTGGTATTCCCTGGACTATTTCTCCTTTGCCTAAATTCCTCTTTGCCCAGCCTTGTCTCATGCTGAACCCTTCCTTCCTGATTCCCAACAACGAAGCTCATAATCAAACAAACGAACACTGTGCATATAACTAGTCTAAAATCTTGAACTTTTTAGCTTCAAAGACATATACCTTTGACTCCCATAGAGAGATCCCTCTATGGACCTAGGAGGGCTAGATCCTAAGGTCTAAAAGTGGTTCTGATGTTGTCTCATCTTTTGGTCTTACCAACCTGGCCAAAACATGGGAACCCCAACACGTGGTAGGCTTGATAGCTGATACAGGATGGAGTTGGGCAACCAACTCACTGCATTGATTATTGAGGAAGGCATGAAGCCCGCTACTATGAGAGACATACAGGTCAATGGTAGGCTGTTACATATGTGGAGAGGCATGTTGTGTGACATGTACAGCCTGATGCGGCCTGTCATAGGAGCTGCAACCTTAGTTACGCGACTGAGGAGGACCATTGCACGTTATCGGCATGGTTGAGATGCAACACGTGATCGATAGTCCATGAGCAACGATGCATCATCCAATGATCGTTCAGCTCGTACCGCACCAGTGAGTAGCCTCCACTAGCATCGAGCAACAATCATTGTGGAGAGTAGGCTGGACCTTCGGTCATATCCAGTCAGTAGCCTGCAGCATCCAAAAATACTCATGATCATGAGTAGGCTGGACCATCGACCATGTCGAGTCATCACGATGAGTAGCCGACAGTTGATCTAGATCAGCAGGCATGTGACGATCAACATGTATTTGAGCTTGTCGAGGCCGCACCATTGACTGAGCAAGCCTCAACTAGTACTGTTATTGATGATGTACCACGAGCTGATCCATGACATTTATATTAGAGTTGTATATTTTTTACATTATTCAGTTATATATATATGTGTGTGTGTGTGTGTGTGTGTGTGTGTGGTCCATGTATTTTATGTTCATGTTGCAGTTGTACTTAATTTACATGTTTTTGATCGTCATGATGTGTATATTATTAGGTCATGTTAGATATGTTCATTTAATGTGCAGCATGCCGATAGATGTGTATGCGATAGCAGTTATTTGACATGAGATGTATAATTGATGTTTGTGTTATGATGATTTTATACAATGGTAATTGTGTTTTGTTAGATGATCATGATCATGATTATGTTAGTGAATTTGAATGTGTTTTTTAGTTGAATATGATGTTTGTACGATGGTTATCATGATCGTGATGTTTATTAATTTAATATTAAATGAACATGATATTTATTAAATAT
Source organism: Pinus albicaulis (assembly GCA_034641835.2). Classification (NCBI taxonomy): domain Eukaryota; kingdom Viridiplantae; phylum Streptophyta; class Pinopsida; order Pinales; family Pinaceae; genus Pinus; species Pinus albicaulis. Next base: position 167,697,301 of record CM076579.1, on the reverse strand, counting down.
TATGTCATGATTGTAATTGAAATGCTAATTTTAATTGTATGTAAAATTTTATTTGTAATTGTAATTGTAATTTTAATTGTAATTGTATGTAAAATATTTGTAAAATTTTAATTGTAATTCTAATATTTAATTTATTGTTAAATGATTTTAATTGTAATTTTAATTGTAATTGTATATATGAAAATTTGTAAAATTGTAACTGTTTTTGCAATTGTAATTTTAATTTTAATTGTATGTAAAATATTTGTAAAATTTTTAATTTTAATTGTAATATTTAATTTTTTGTGAAATGATTCTAGTTGTGAATTTAATTGCAATTGTAGATATATAAAATTGTAAAATTCTAATTCTGATTCTAATTCTAATTCTATGTAAAATTCTAAAATTGTAGTTGTAATGGTATATATGTAAATTTGTAAAATTGTAATTGTAATTGTAAATTTTATGTAAAATTCTAAAATTGTAATTGTAATTGTATGTAAAATTCTAAAATTGTAATTGTAACACACAACTTGAAATTGTAAAATATTTGTAAAATTTTAATTGTATTAATGTGAAATGATTGTAATTGTAAAATTTTAAATGTAATTGTAATTGTATGTAAAATTCTAAAATTGTAATTGTAATTGTAATTATAATTGTATGTGAAATTGTAAAATTGTAATTCTAATTCTAATTCTAATTTTAATTGTAATTGTATGTAAAATATTTGTAAAAATTTAATTGTATTAATGTGAAAATTTTAGTTTTATTAATTGAAATGATTTTATTAAATCTTTGAAATTTGTAAATTTATAAAATTGTAAATAATTGTAATATATTAAATCTATAATAATATGAATTTTTGTAACATAATAAAGTTTAGAAAATAATGCAAATAAATTCATGTACTTTAGAATTATAATAATTTTATTATGATCTTACATACCAAAAAAAAGAACTTTATACAACATAATTGAGATCAACATAAGTATAAATTATCAACTGAAATATTGATTTAACTTTAATTCAAAATACATATTATAATGTTTCCAAAAAAAGAGTCTTATAAGGTATAAGGTAATTAAATCCTCTTCTTTATAAAACCCTTCTTAAAAAGTATAAAGATTGATGAAATAACACATTTACCATTTCATATGTACTAATTCCATTGAATAGATTTTAGAAGAATTCAAGTATATTACCATTGCGTTTTCTCGTATGGATGCTAATTCCATGAATATATTTTAGAAGAATTTGAGTGTCAAGAATGCAATACACAAAAACAAAATCAAAAAACATTTTTGGACTATTTTTCATTTAATTAAAAAGTTTTTCAAATTTTTTGTAGGGTTCATGGGTTCATGGAATAGTAGACAATACCGACCCTACCATATTGGTATTTCAGTTCAATTTTTCCAAGCAATAATATGACCGAATCTTGTAGCTATGCATTTAAAAAAGAACCCATCTATTTTCAGAATATGATTGCAGACTGTTGTCATATACTTGAGCAATATTCCATTTCTTCACAATATTAGCACAAAATAGAAATAATAATTTATTTCACCATAATAACACACAACTTTCATTTCTTGAATTTCTTGATCATCTTGATAGATTTTTGATACATGAACTAATTTATTATACAGGTGCTTTTGATATTTTCTTGTGTTTGCGATTGCAGATCCTTAACGACTTTCTTCAAGCCACTGGAAAGAAGATCAGCATTGGACTACAAGTAGGTTTTGTAAAACCTTGTTATAATTAATTCCTTCTCAAACAATATCTAGAGAAAATAGTTTTTATTTTTCCATTTGTTGCTAGTTGTCCATAGGACACTTGGGAGGTTTGTCTTGTCCATAAGAAGGACTTATCCGTCCAACTCCGACTAATGGCGACTCCGCTGGGGAATGGTTCTTGAACTTTGATATGTTTTATTTTTGACTTGCGAATTTATTTTTGCTGATTTTGATTGATTTATACTGTCCTGGGTAGTTTATCCTTGTAGAATTCATGAGAAATGATTTAGATTTTTTAATTTTTAATTTTATTTTATTTTGTTCGCTCTTTTATTTTATAGACAGTGCGGGAAACTCCCCACGTTTCTTGTATACACAGTGCAGGACCGCACTGGTTTGCACTGAATCCTACGGACCTTGTGAAATTTTTTGGAAAATCTTAAAACCTGACTTAGATTCTCAGTATAAACCCAGACTTGTATTTTCTGTTAGAAAGCCTTGTGTGAATTTCCTTTCAGCACTCTTACAATATCATCAGTCTCTGGTAAGTTAATTGGGTGTTTTGAATATTCTTTTTTGAGAAACTCTTAATGTGATTTCCTTTGGTCATTAATTCGAGTTTTGTCTTAGTATCTTAACAATTTTTCATCTTTTGGCTTTTGTTTATGGCTAAATTGTATCTGAGTGTTAATTTCCTTTGAGTGTTTTTATCTTTTGATCTTTGGAACTCTCACCCAATTTTCTTTACTTACACTTGACTGGTTCTTAGATTACATTAGAATCATCTTGTGTCTGGGAATTCTCTTGCATAAATCACATTTGCATAATTAGAATTCTCATTTTCAGAATATGAAGGAAACATGTGCATGGATTACATTTGCATAGTTTTCGAATGAAAACTGTGCATAGATTACATTTGCATACTTTTCAAGTGAATTGTGCATAGATTACAACTGCACAATTTACATTCTGAAAAATCAATCGTAGAGTTAGATCAGTTTCTTTAATTTGAATTTACATGTTTTTATGCTTGTTTTAAAAACAAAAAAATAAAATTATTTTGGAATTGATTAGCATTAGTTTCTTGATGAAATTAGTGCATTAGAGAATTTGTTATATTTTCTCTTTTTTATTAATTTTTGCATTGTTGGAAGTAAATGGAAACTCTCTCCTTACTTTAGTTAGAATTCATTGAATTGAAAAGATTAAATTATCATATTTGATTGCATTTAGTTTTGGGTCACGTCATAATACCATTGGTTTCATATCCATCTACCCTTTGATTAATAATAGCCTAAATAACACAGCACTTAATTAAAATTCATCTAGAAATTTTTACATTTTTAGGGCTCTTTCCACCAACATAGCTCAGGCTAGTGTCTTGGAATAGGTTTTAGTTAAATCTCCAAGACAGTAAAACAAACAAGTAGTCGATCTTGTAGTAGGAAAATTCCAATAGTATCATGTATGCTCTAGGAAGCTCCTCCTAAAGGAGTCAAGCACAAGATCATATCCAAACTAGTGAGGTAATAAATCCTTACTCATTGGGAATGATAGTAGATATACACGTATTAACAATGGTAAACCTCGAATTGACCATTGTCGAGGAGCCTGGGGTCACTTTTCAGTAAACCTTGGATTACGTCAAGGAGCCTTCAAGGGGATTGAGCTTTGTTACTCTACCCTTGCTTGTGTGTCAGATCTTAAACTATTCCCCGAGTTATATTTCTTTCTGTTGGTAACCTTAGTGGCCATAATCTATAGGATTATTTCCCAAGGTCACGGTGGAGGGAAGGTCCCACTGTACCTAGAGCAGACGTCGACTACACTCACTTGGACTCTCCGAAGGGTTCTCTTCACTCAAGATGGCATAGTGGAGAAACATGCACCGGTTTGTTTCATTAAGCAGGTTGTCGGGGTAATTGTTCCAACCACCATTTCCGCATTAAAATTCTACGATGTTGGATTTCATCACCAACTAGTGTTTTTAGTGCAGGAATCTACCGTTTGTGTGTGGTTTGACTCCTAGATTTTATAGCGTGTGTTCATTTGTTTGTTTTTACTTTTAGAGACCATAGGTGTGAATTGTGAATTTTAATTGTTAGGTGTGAATTGTGAATTACTAATTTTAGTTTTAAATTGTTAATAAAATTCGCTGAAGTTGAATCTAATGGTAACTATTTCAGAATTTACCAACCAAGGAATCCATCTTAACGAGAATCGTAGTACTTTTCCTTGCTTTGGAAATGTTGGTCCTCCTTATATGGCTACATTGTCATTACCTGGATTTACAATAGGTTTACTGATATGGTTATTTTTGACTTCGTTGGCCCTGAATACTCTAATTATTCCACCTGAACCAAATGCTTCACCTCAATAGAGTTCACCATCTCAACATCACCAACCTCATGTTGACCCTTTACCTTCTTTGCCCAATATTTCTTCCTCCCTTTATTCCTCTTCATTTGGTAAAATCCTTGATGCTAGTAACTAGGTGACTAAGAAGAAGAAGAAGAAGAAGCGAGATGAGAAAGAATTCAACCAACCAACCATGGCTGCAAGTGTTACTAATGTTGAAGAAACCTCCAACATGCGTCGTAAACCCATATTCCCTTGCAAGATTTTTAAGGGTGACCACTTCCTTATCAATTTTCTTGGTATTCCAAATGTCTTGGAAGTATGGTTAGAACAATCTCATCAACTTACTATTGATTCATCAACCAGTGATAGTCAGGTTCCTGGGAAAAATTTTAAAGTTAGGTTTCCTTGTAGGTTATGCAAAGGGAGTCATCAAACTCGCATTTGCCCTCACATGGATGAAGCTTCAAAATTGTTGGAAAACCTTACTGTTCCATAGCAAGAACTTCTGATTGGTTACCATCAACTTTCTCCCAACCTACCGTCAACTGAAGGAATGATTGATCTAATTCCAACTACATTCAATCTCACTCTTCCATTGGAAAGTGAAACTGATATCACTCAGGTTGATGATCCATTAGTTGATCAAGTGGTCGATTCGATTTCACATTAAGTCGATCCCACTCTCCCTGAAGAGAGTGAACTTCATACCGCTCAGGTTCTTCTTGTTAAATTAGATTCTTCTACGCCAGGGGGCATTTCACCTATTCCTACGGAACCCCCTCCAAGTGTCGAGGTATTTTCCTTTGATTGGAATAGACTGACAGAACCTCGTCTTCCTTCATCCATCCCTTTCCAAATAATTATGGAGGCTTGTCGTAAGAATATATGCCGCACACATGTAGATGAAGGTGCTTCTATTAGTATTTTTTCCTCAACTGCTTGGAAACCTTTGGGTTCCCCTCAGCGTGGACCTGTTATGCAGAATTTGAAAGCTTTTAACCGAACCATTAGTGAACCTTTAGGGATCCTTCCTAAGTTTTCTATTACTTTGGAAGGTAAAATTGTCTTTATTGATCTTATGGTAGTTCGAGTCCCCTTGGATTTCAATTTAATCCTTGGGCGAGACTATGTATATGCAATGAAAGCTGTCGTATCGACACTCTTTCACGTGATGTCTTTCCCTCACAATGGAAACATTGTGACTGTTGACCAATTTTCAATCCCTAGTCTTGATTCAACTACCAATAATATGACACCCCTAAATGTTCCTTATACTAAGGTGGTATCTACCTTGCCACGAGTTAATTATGTGGCAACCAGTACCATGTTTTCAGTTACCGATGCAAGCGAGCCTCTCACTGTTTGGTCGACTTCCTTTGACTTAGATCCGCTAACTGACATGGAAAACTCTATGGGATTATTTGAACATGATGTTCTTATCCCTTTTGAGTCCCTTGACATGTGTTCCTTTCAGAGAGTTGTTCTTCCATCTGATGAAGACCTATTGGAAGCCATGCTCAAGGTGCATCCTTTGACATATGTTTCTGCTAGTTGAAATCCATGACAAGGGACCCTGTGAGGAGAGTTACTTTTACTATGTCAACCTCGCTAAAAAATGAAACAAAGATGTTAGGAAAGTTCCTTTTACTGCGTCAACCTCATTAAAAAATGAATCAGTGGGTCATGAGGATAGTTCCTTTTACTATGTCAACCTAATTAAAAAATGAATCAGTAGGTTATATAGGTAGATTGTAGAGATTAGATATGAGGATAGTTCTCTTACTGTGTCAACCTCATTAAAAAATGGAACAGACCCATGAGGGCAGTTCTTTTCCTGTGTCAACCTCATTAAAAAATGAATTAGTAGGTTATGTAAGTTATATAGGTAAATTAGAAATAGTATTTTATGAGGATAGTTCCTTTTACTGTGTCAACCTCGTTAAAAAATGAAACATGTCACCATGAGCATAGTTATTTTCCTGTGTCAAGCTCATTAAAAAATGAAAAAAATCCTCTCCTATTTAATTCGAGTCTTTCATCTGATCTCATAAATGAACCTTCATTCCATCCATCTTTTAGTAACCAATATTCTACTTAGTTGAATGAAATGAAGCTTAGGGGGCATGCGCTCTAGCAAATTACGCTTGGGGGGCATTGAAACTACTCTCAAGAAATTTTTGTTGGGAAAAATACTGAGAGGGGGGGCTGAATCAGTATTTACTACATATTCAAAACTTTTTACTTTTTCATTCCTTAAAACCCATACGCTACTTTGATGAAGCCAAGTAGCGTATACACGCAGATATGCTTCATAAAACTCGCGTATACTCAGAGATCTAATTATGCCATTAGTTCTTCACTTATATCATTCCATCATTCATTCATTAGATGTTCTATAAACAGTAAACATGTGCAGTAAGAACAGAATAAACCATCACACAAAGCATCACACATGAACACAAGGATTTTTAGGTGGAAACCCAAGTCGGGAGAAAACCACCGCTGCAGTTGCTCAGCCTTCAATATTTTATTATAGAGAAAACATCTTACAACATATGTGCTGGCGCAGACTTGACCAGCACGCAGGCACCCACCTGCGCTCGTTTACCAGCCTCTCTTGGAAGGGAGCTCCAACCCCCTGACTCGTTTACCAGCCTCTCCTGGAAGGGAGCTACGACCCCCCGATCTCGTTTACCAGCCTCTCCTGGAAGGGAGCTACGACCCCCCGATCTCGTTTACCAGCCTCACCTGGAAGGGAGCTACAACCCCCTGATTGAAGGCTACAACCCTCAGCACCACCTTGGACCACGTTTCATCAATTTTCACACTGGATCCAACAACTTCAATAGAACAACACTTGCAGGCCACATTTCATCATATTTTCAGACTGGACCCTTTCCATACTTTTAAGCACAAACATACATCACCAACGGATACTTATCAACACAGATCAGATAACAGAAACACAGCAGAACAGATCAGATATTTCATACCCCATGCTTCAGCAAACCCTAGTTTGCATACGCGCTTTCCTTTCACTGATGTCGCGTATATACGCGCTTCCGTCCACACGAACCAGCGTATACCTCTGTATGTATTTTATTGCGCATACGCGCTTTCTCTTCAGCGAAGCTGCGTATATACGCGCTTCCACTGCAGCGAAGTAGCGTATAGATCTTCAATCATTATAGAGCAGCATACTTCTTCAGATCAGATATTCAGTTCAGATTTACCCTTTCACTTCAGACAGATGTTCGCCTAGATGTTCGCCTCATCACAGATCTAAGCCTTCCATAATCAGATCTAGCAAATACAAGTGCAATTCAGATCTAGATCCCCTTCTTCATCATTGGTGCATCATACATTCAGATTTATCATTCAAGTGTAACCCTTTCCATTCAGATATACTTCAGAGAGAAGTATTCATTCAAGCTCAGACATCTTGCTCTCACACTCATGATTTGCACAATGAATTTCTTCTCCTTATATAGGTTTATCCTTTTCAATACCACGAGCCCCCTTTTTCAATACCATGGGCCAAAACAATACCATGAGCCCAAAACTACCTGGACGGGGTCAATTAGGCGGATCATTACCCAATACAATGGGTCAATACCATGGTGGTTACCCCTGGTTTTGCACTTTTTGAGCGCTTTTGCCCATACGCGACTTATCACGTTCTTTCCCGCGTGCATACGCGACTTCCCCTAGACATATCCGCGTATGCATAGAGACATACTCTTTTCATCATACTTTGAGCACATTCTGAATTCCTTTCTTCATTGCCTTTTGTGCACACTATAGATACATCATATTTGGCTTATCAAGAACATATTCTAGCAAGCACAACTTCATCAAGTAAGTTTTCATCATCTTCATCAAGTGGGTTGCCTTTCAAGGACAACTCTTAGCATCATATCACATCAGATTTACATCATTCACCAAGTTCATCAAGTCAAGAATAACTTCATCAGGTGGATTGCCATCAAGGACAACACATGTCAACAGTCGCATGTCTTCATCTTCATTCAGTGGGTTGCCATCAAGGACAACACTTCTGCATCATATTTCCAACAATCTCCCCCTTTGGACTTGATGGCAACCATGATGGTGTTTGGTTACCACAACAGATAAGTACATTGACACCATGTCACTCTCCCAATTCTTTGACACCATTATCTGCATTCAAACACCATGTCACTCTCCCCCTTTGACATCAAGGGCAAAGGGCGGATCAAAACCAACACACTCTCCCACTTTGACATCAAGGGCAACGTGTGGATCAAAACCAACACACTCACCCCCTTTTCTCCTCATGTAGAAGAAGCGTTCTGCAGATCTGATGTATACTTAAGTGACCAAGCTCCCCCTGAGTTCATGCTGAATCTTCAAACATATTTTTCAATGAAGTACATGACTCTATGAACTTCCTATCACCAATGACTCATACTTACATCAAATATCCAACCAGGTGGATTTACATATGAGACTCAACTACCCAACCAAGTGGGTTTACAAATTTGACTCAGCTACCCAACCAAGTGGGTTTACACATTTCAACTCAACTGCCCAACCAAGTGGGTTTACAAATTTATCAAGTCCTTACATGACTTAATATTACAATTTTACAACATGGGTCTCAACAAGACCTTTTCAATAAATTACAAAAATGACCATTTAAGACCAACACCAGAAAGTCCTCAAGAAAGAGAACATATTTCAGAACCAACATAATGCCAACAATGCATTATACTCAGCAACGCTAATGCTCCCCCTGAATCTATGCATCCATGCATCTGTTCCATATTACTAAGGCTCCCCCTTAGTTTGTGCATCCTGAACACTTTCACCAACAAATCATCAAGGCATCTTTATCAACAACATGAGAAATAGAATTATGAGAACTGGAACACCACCAGATATACCAAACAGTATCAGAGATACCAAAAATCACTGCAGTAGTGCTGAAGAGAGTTGTCTCCAAGCAAAAATTTGTCAGCAATCAGACATACGTGGTTTTCTGTGCATGAACACGCGTATATACGGCACTGTGTTTCAGGAAACCCGCGTATCCACTTCCATCTTCTAAATTTTAACCAGATCTGATCCTCTGTGAGAAAAAGGCAGTGTTCAGCTTCTTTTGAATGCTTCTATGGACTACAGATAGATAGAACAGTGCAGTTGTGTCTTCAAGTGTCATCCAACGGTTGTAGCATAAGCACATTAGTAACCAAGCCTTCATATTCTTTGCAGCATCAGTATTATAAAGACCAAAGAATAAGCAATCATATTTCCAACAATGCAATCATTAGTATTCAACCTGCTGCTCCCCCTAAACCAGTGCTCTTCCTTAACTTGTGTAATCTGAAAACACCTTCAACAGTAAGTTATTAGCAACAATCTCTGCATGGGCTGCTCTTATCTCCGAATTATAGGACTTTCATCTCAGCAACGAATACTCTTCAACAAACAGAACTCATCCATAATCTTTAACATAAGACCCCATGTATCATTTCATTATCATGAGTATAACCAGAATAATGCTAACAGTGCAATCATCAGCAGTCAGACTGATGCTCCCCCTGGACTTCTGCTCTAGATCTTCAGCTATCAGATAAATTTCCTTATCATCAATGCATACGCGGCTGTGTCAGCTGGAACTCGCGTGTATACGTGACTTTGGTGAATAGAACCCGCGTATGGAAAGTGAAACATAGAAATTTTTCACATTCCTTTATCTCCCCCTGCAAATTTACCTTTTGTTCCTGTCTTTTCTTCACACCAGATGCACTGTCAGAAATACATATAACCAGAATAATCAAATCAACCATGAGAGACATCATACATTGCTCCCCCTGTCACGATACATTACTAAATCTCATAATGTATCCCACATCATTCCTGCAGTCAATCAGAGAAGTAAGCTTCAGAAGCGGATGACTGCAGTAGGGTCAGAATTCCCTACGTTTCTGGTTGGTCTTCCTTCTTTTTCCAAATTTGTTTGACCTTCCTAACAGTGTGCTGAAAATTGTCCACTTTCTTAGATCTGTTCAACCTGCATTCCTTTTCTACATGCCCATACTTGTTACAGGAATAACATCTCATATGTCCAGAAAAGTAAGCATAAGAATCATAATGAGTATCTCTAATCTTCCTCCTTTTGCAATCAACTGCTTTATGTCCATACATGTTACATGAGAAACAATATCCCCTGAAGAAACTAGAGTACCTTTCTGAGTAGAACCTGTTTGTTTGTGGCTGAAAAGATCTGCTCCTGCAATTTGCTGCAACATGCCCATAGTTATGACATTTAAAACATTCAACGTTCTTGAATGAATTCCTTTGAGAATTCATGATTGTTGGTTGATCTTTTGACTCTTTCAATACTTCAGATTTTGCATTGATATCCTTTGATTCTTTAGCACCTCCTTGTGAGATAGATTCTCCTTTAACAGTTTCATGAAAACCAAGACCAAGTTTGATAGAAGGAGACCTTTGACTACTAAGAATATTATCCAGAATCTTAGTACTATCTTGAAGCCTCAAAAGTCTAACCTTTTCTTCTAATTTACCTTTGAAAATATTTACCTCAACCTCCAAGTCTTGACATTGCTTTGTCATGCTTTCTTCTTTCCTTCTTCCATCTTCTACATGATCCTTTAGATTTAGAATCTCTTCTTTCAACCAATTTTCGTTTACTTCACATGTTTGTTGCAGCTCTTCATTCTTCTTCTTCGATGCTTTGAGATCTTCTTTCAGAGATATGTTTTCTGCTTCAAGTCCTGCATTCTTCTTATTTGATTTGTCCAGGTCTTCTTTGAGGGAGATGATTTTTGTTTCAAGGCCTTCCTTTTCAAACGTTTGTAGAGGTTCCTCAATCTTCTTTCTTGATGCTTCAAGATCTGCTTGTAGAGAGATGACTGTAGCTTCAAGACCTTCATTCTTCCTCTTTGATTTTTTCAGATCTATTTTTAGAGAAACGTTTTCTGCTTCAAGTCCTTCATTCTTCTTATTTTCTTCTTCAAGTTCTGCTTGCAGAGAGATGATTCCAGCTTGATATCCTTTACTTCGACTGTATACATCATCGAACATCCTTTTCAGTCTAAATACCAAAGCTTTGTTAGAAGAATCCTTCTCATTAAATTTTCTTTGTTGATCTTTGATAACTTCTTCTAGATCCACAATTTTTCTCTTACTATCTTCATCTTTAATCTTGACAGCTTCGATAGCATATTCTTCACTATCATCACCATTGTTTGTACAACTAAGATCTTTCAAGGGATGACCCCAATCACTATCTGATTCATTTTTGTCAAATTCAGCTATCTCCTTACTTTGAGTAGCCTTCTTCTTTTCCATGAGCACTTGTAGAGCTTGGTCAGAATCTTCTTCATCTTCACTTTCACTATAATAATCCTTGCATATACAATTAAGTAAAATACAAGAGCAACGATCAATACCTGTTTCATCTCCTTCAATTTCTGCTATACATGATTTCTGAGGCTTCTTCTTTCTTTGAGTAACCTTCTTCTTTTGCTTCTTTCCCATTGCGACGGATCTCCTTCAAACGATCAAGCTTCTGCATAAGGACCACCCTCTGATACCAATTGTTGGGAAAAATACTGAGAGGGGGGGGGTGAATCAGTATTTACTGCATATTCAAAACTTTTTACTTTTTCATTCCTTAAAACCCATACGCTACTTTGATGAAGCCAAGTAGCGTATACACGCGGATATCCTTCATAAAACTCGCGTATACTCAGAGATCTAATTATGCCATTATTTCTTCACTTATATCATTCCATCATTCATTCATTAGATGTTCTATAAACAGTAAACATGTGCAGTAAGAACAGAATAAACCATCACACAAAGCATCACACATGAACACCGGGATTTTTAGGTGGAAACCCAAGTCGGGAGAAAACCACCGCTGCAGTTGCTCAGCCTTCAATATTTTATTATAGAGAAAACATCTTACAAAATATGTGCTGGCGCAGACTTGACCAGCACGCAGGCACCCACCTGCGCTCGTTTACCAGCCTCTCCTGGAAGGGAGCTCCAACCCCCTGACTCGTTTACCAGCCTCTCCTGGAAGGGAGCTGCGACCCCCCGATCTCGTTTACCAGCCTCACCTGGAAGGGAGCTACGACCCCCCGATCTCGTTTACCAGCCTCACCTGGAAGGGAGCTACGACCCCTTGACTGAAGGCTACAACCCTCAGCACCACCTTGGACCACGTTTCATCAATTTTCACACTGGATCCAACAACTTCAATATAAAAACACTTGCAGGCCACGTTTCATCATATTTTCATACTGGACCCTTTCCATACTTTTAAGCACAAACATACATCACCAACAGATACATATCAACACAGATCAGATAGCAGAAACACAGCAGAACAGATCAGATATTTCATACCCCTTGCTTCAGCAAACCCTAGTTTGCATACGCGCTTTCCCTTTACTGATGTCGCGTATATACGCGCTTCCGTCCACACTAACCAGCGTATACCTCTGTATGTATTTTATTGCACATACGCACTTTCTCTTTAGCGAAGCTGCGTATATACACGCTTCCACTGCGGCGAAGTAGCGTATAGATCTTCAATCATTATAGAGCAGCATACTTCTTCAGATCAGATATTCAGTTCAGACTTACCCTTTCACTTCAGACAGATGTTCGCCTAGATGTTCGCCTCATCACAGATCTAAGCCTTCCATAATCAGATCTAGAAAATACAAGTGCAATTCAGATCTAGATCCCCTTCTTCATCATTGGTGCATCATACATTCAGATTTATCATTCAAGTGTAACCCTTTCCATTCAGATCTACTTCAGAGAGAAGTATTCATTCAAGCTCAGACATCTTGCACCCACACCCCTCATTTGCACAATGAATTTCTTCTCCTTATATAGGTTTTCCTTTTTCAATACCATGAGCCCCTTTTTCAATACCATGGGCCAAAACAATACCATGAGCCCAAAACTACCTGGACGGGGTCAATTAGGCGGATCATTACCCAATACAATGGGTCAATACCATGGTGGTTACCCTTGGTTTTGCACTTTTTGAGCGCTTTTGCACATACGCGACTTGGCACGTTATTTTCCGCGTGCATACGCTACTTCCCCTAGGCCAATCCGCGTATACAAAGAGACATACTCTTTTCATCATATTTTGAGCACATTCTGAATTCCTTTCTTCATTGCCTTCTGTACACACTGTAGAAACATCATATTTTCTTTATCAGGAACATATTCTCTCAAGCACAACTTCATCAAGTAAGTTTTCATCATCTTCATCAAGTGGGTTGCCTTTCAAGGACAACTCTTAGCATCATATCACATCAGATTTACATCATTCACCAAGTTCATCAAGTCAAGAATAACTTCATCAGGTGGATTGCCATCAAGGAAAACACATGTCAACAGTCGCATGTCTTCATCTTCATTCAGTGGGTTGCCATCAAGGACAACACTTCTGCATCATATTTCCAACAATTTTTTCCTACATTTCAAGCTTGTATAAAATGGAAACCTATCTTGAGTCCATTTTGATTATTATTTTCAAGACTCGTTAAACTCATGAAAATCCCGAGATTATTTTTCTATCTTTCATTCTCGTAAAATACATGAAAATGCGGAGTTCTTTCCATCTTTTCCTGCTTGTAAATTAAATTGAAAGTTGGCCATATGAGTACATTTTTATCCCTCTTTTGAACTCATTAAAACTTACGAAAAATAAAAAATCATGAGTACATTTTTATCCCTTTTTCGAACTCGTTAAAACTTACGAAAAAGTGAAATTTTGAGTTCTCTTTTAAGCACTTTTAAAACTCTTTAAATATGAAAATATTTCCGAGTACTTGACTATTTGAACACATTAAAGGAAATGAACAGTCGTCCCTTCGGTATAAGTTACCCCCTTTTCCGGACTGAAATGGACTATTTAAGAAAATGGTATACATTGACTAATCATGGTCAATAGAGTTCTCTCCTGTATTGTTTTATCCTTTTTTGGGCTTGAGAGACTAAATTTATGAAAAAGTAGACCCATGGAGTTTCCTTAAGTTTTTCTTTTGGCTCCCTAAAATTGAAAAACACCGAGTTTCTCCTATACTGGACTCGTTAAAATTTAGCAGTAAAGGACCTGTCGATTACAAACAAGAACAGACCACTCCTTCTTAGGGTTCAATTTTAAACTAAGTTGGACTCATCTGAAGGATGAGCTTATAAACAAGAAAATGTTATCCTCCTCAAGCTTGTCAAAAATAAAAAGGTACTTGCCAGAAATGGTGGGGGAAAAAGAGAGAAAACGAATTCATTTGTTACACTTTGATTTAAAAGTAGTATACCACTCTTGAACATGAAACTTTTTGTCATGCTTCTACCAGGGTTGGGAAAATCCTTTGCCTATCAGTTAATCAAACCAATTGAAGGTATTCAGCTAGTTTATGGGTATTATCTGAGGAAAATTGTTACCAAACCATCTACAGTGTCGTTATGTGTTCAAGAGGACAGTCAAACAAACCATTCATCTGCAAACATTTGTCTCCATTGGAATTGACCATCCCCGAGTCAGTCCTTGCAAAAAATTTCTTCAAAACTTGATCTATGGTTTCGTGTCACGAGATTTATTACGACGGATCACTTTCTATCGACGACAACTCATCATCTAGGAAGTTGATCTAGAATCCGTCAGTACCTTGGAATCTGCATGCCTTAATGGCAATTTTCTTGCCTTCGACGATAGGTTGCATGATTGACCTTCGATCTAACGATTCCGTGAAATGTTCGACTTCAGATCACTTATTCACATTTTATGGATTGTCTTGAGTACTTTGAGGGCCATTATTATTATTGGTGGTTTCTCTCACACTTGTTAATAGTTCACATCATTGATTGGTAATCAAGTGGGTTCTATCATGTTCGACTTCAACACATTTAATCGCATGGATAGAATCATGCTAGTTCGAGAAGTAGAAATAAAGACCCTGGATCTAGTTTCCACCATATATATATACATATACATACATATATATATATATATATATATATATATATATATATATATATATATCTTTTGCATTGAATGTTTTTACAGGATTCCAACTAGGATTTCCACATGCTAATCCTTGAAATGATAAAACACTTCACTCTTCGAATTATGTCAGACTTCGTGCTTTAGGGGGCAATCTGTTACGCTAAAATTTGTCACCATGACATTTAGCTGTTCATATGGGTCTATCAACACCTAGATCATGCTCCCTTAGAAGTCAAAAACCCCAAAGTTCCTAAACCAAGTATTTGATTTGGAGGAAATCTCATAAAAATCATAAAAATGTTTGTACCACACTTTTCCTTAGCTTTACCTATGGCACCGCACTCTTTGGCATTAAAAACTGCGGAGCCGACTGCACGTTTTCTTCATTAAAAGTGCAGACCCCCGTAAAAGGTAAAATGAGCGGAAAAGTAAGTTCTAGAAGCCTAGCTGGTCGAATATTCTCCCAGTTGGAAGCTTCTAGAAGGCGTTATCTGGTCGAAGCTTCACTCCCTCTGTTATCATGAACATTCATTCCTTCATTAAAGGAGCCTATTCCTTGGATTTTGGAACTTAATCCCTTGATAAGGGGACTCTATCCCTTCCATTTTGGAGCTGTAACCACTTTCCTTTTCCTATACATTGAAGCTTTGGTTCAGTTTCAAGGGATGGAGACTTTTAGAATTGGAGTTAGACTTTGAGAATTTGTGAGGAGAAATGTTGTAGATATTCAGACTCTCTTAACTGACTGACCGAGATTGAATGAGTTAGAATGTGGAAATGATTACACACCCATGTGCATTTTAGCTGAGAGAGTGAAAAGCTTGTTAGAGTAAAGGAAATGCCTGTTCCAAACCCTAGGAAGGCTTGTACGACATCAAGGCCGACACGGTTGTAAGGCCCTTATTTATTAAAGATAATACGAATGAATATTGTTTTCTCAATGAGTTATTTAGTTAAATAGGTGATTTATTATGTTTTATCAATGGCTTATTTAATTAACTGCCTCATTTCTTGAATTCCTTGATCATCAACATAGGTTTATATTTTATGAATTAATCTATATCATGCAAGTACTTCTGATTCTTTCGTGTTTGTGATTGCAGGTCCTGAAAGGAGATATATTCGTAGCGACAAGACACTCAGAGCGACAGGAAGGAAGATTAGCGCTGGATCACAAGTAGGTTTCGAAAATCTGTTATAGATAATTCTAAAACTAAATCTAGAGAAAGTAGTCTTTATTTGTTCATTTGTTGCTAGCTGTGTGTAGGACACTTGGGAGATCTGTCTTGTCCGCAAGAACGACTTATCCGTCTAACAATCCATAATCATAATCCCTTTTTCCTAATTAAAAACCCATTTTTATTTAGTAAAAGTAAAAACCCTAAATAAATAATTTCATTTCCTTTCAAAATCATTGACAAAACCCATAAAATGCATTTTATCCTAAGTTAAAGTGTGAAAAATAAAAAAAGACAAACTATTCTTTATTTACACTTTACTTAGTGTTAAAACATGTATTTTTCATTCATTACATACATTACCCATTTTTTCATATTAATTTCTAACTTATATATTAAATCCATAAACTACACCCTCCCGTATAGTCTTAAACCCTTAATATTAAATAACCCATAAAACCCATTATTTAATGTTTAAACCAATGTTATTATACTCCATGTGATGAAATAAAACTTTCCCTTATCCCATTGGTTTAAAACTTATCAATATAAAAAATACCCCGCCCCCTATGGTTATTAAAGACTTGTCAAAAAGTTTTTAAACCATATAATATTAAACCCACACCCATGCATTGGTTAGAACATTGCTTAAATGTTTTAATTAAAACTTATATAACGCTACAACCCCTGACATCATATAATGCAATATTTTAAACTTTACTAAATACAGATTTATAAAGTTAAAGCTCATTTCCACGAATATATATACCTGGACCCCACTCCAATACCGATGCAACTTTCAAAACTAATCTCGACAGTTCGGATTAACCTTCCACGATCTAATGATAGATAAAAAAAATCACAAATAAACTTACCTGTGCTTAACAATTTCATTTCCATGCGAAATGGGCAATTTCACAGCTTTCTCTCTCCTTGACATGGCATCTTTTTACTGGATCACATTCGATCCATTTGAAACCACTTACCACTTAAGTTGCATGCGATAACCACCAGTGGTTTTTCTCCTATGGAACCCAAAAACCACCTTCCAGCTTGATTTGATCACCATTTATTGCATGTGAAATTAAACCTGATTTGCCCAATAAACCTTGAAAATGCACTATTTATCCCTTCTTTCGACACGTATCCACTGTATGTGCTATTCCAAATCTAAAAACATGTATTTTCCACTTTTTTACTTCCCCGAACCTGCAAATTTCTCCTTGTACCTATTGAAGATTTTCCAGGAGCTTTGAATTGTTCCAGAGATGAGAAGCACACCATAGAATCTATTCAAATCCCTTCAGAGACATCCTCAAAACCCTGTACCTGCGTATAACAGGTATTCCTCCAAAATTCAAGCATGTTATCAGTTTTAGAAGACCTTTTAATAAAAATTCCAATCGGAGTTCAAATTATTTAAAAAAAAGCCTATTAAAAAGATCCAAAAAATGGGATAAACCCTGTCAAAATTTCTGAAAAAAACCCTGTTTATGCTGGAAACTGTTTTGAATGAGAAAAATTGAGTTTATATATTTTTTCTAAACTATTCAAAACTCCAAATTGAGACCAGAAATCCTCTAAAGGTAGCTTAACCTCTGTCCCTAATTCAAAATATTCTTAGCCCTATTATCCATTGAAAAAATCCAAGAAACCCATGTTTCTTGTTTTCTAACTAGTGAAGGTCAGTAAATCATGTTGAAAGTCCAAATTGAAAAGAAACACCCAAGGAAAGATTATATTCTGCCTCTTTTAATCGAAGAAATCCCTGTCATAGTCAAAAGTACTTGTGAAAAAAGCTGAATCTTGTAGAAGTAGCCAAAAAAACCTAAAAAGCAGAGTTTTGTAGTCCAAAAAGTCTCAAAATGCCTAAAACTACTACAACTTCATTTTCCAAAACTACTATCATTATAAATCCTCTACAACCTCCTGTTGTAGACATTGAGCACACTCTATTAGCAGATGTTGACTATAAGATAGTAGACCCTATTGTAGGATTCAATTTGTTGGAACTTCACAACTAGAGCTTTGAAAAATCTTTAGATAATGTTGAAGAAGTTAAAATTTTGGAATCACACTTGCCCAAATGTGTTGTTCTAGTTACTCATTCATGCCCAGAGTTCATTAGGTTATGCCAAAGAGAAATAGTCAATGCCAACAAGGAATTACTATTTACCATTACTGCTGAGTCCATTAACCAAATGCTACAAACTCAAGCTTGATCCTCAAGCAGTCCCTTTGTCCATAGAGGCCCTTACCAAGCTGTACATTGGCCTTGATTTTCCTAAGATATTCAAAATATTCATGCCCATGCATGTGGAAATTCCTCAAATTAATTCCCCATATTCTTCCTCAAAATTCCCAGAAGGTTCAGGGCATATCATTTCAATGCTTTCATTCATTCTAGGGTATTTCACTGATGAACATAAAGATGAATCCATTTTATGTTTCCTATCCAATTTTACACCAGGAGAACCTGCATCTTTTATCTTCAACTATGTTGAGTATATTGCAGATAATATCCATAAACAATTGATTAAGTTGCCAACTGATACACATCCTTCCTCTTCCACATGTTCTTGTATTTTCAAGCAAATAAGTTTCCATTAAACCTTCAAAAGATTGAAATAGAGGGAAATCATCTTTCAGTTATTTTCTGGACCTCTTTGATTAGGAAAGGGTCCACAGAGTTCACCTATGCAGAGTTTCAAATTGATTCATCCATCTATTGATCAAAATATTAACAAATACGAAACAACCAAGGATAAATGATGAGATGAAGAAAATTTTACATTTATTGGAGAAGACCAAGAATTCTGATTGGTATTTGTATGAAAAACATACTGAGATTAGAGTGTTTGGATCCAATTTGTTGCCCTAAAAACTACCTAAATTTGTATTAATGAGATTTTTTTCCTTGGAGTATATCGAACAAATATTAAACTTTGATTCTATCAATTTCCTAGGAGAAAAGAAGAAAACACAGTTTAAATTGAAGAATCAAGTAGGACCATTCATTTAATGTAAGCTAGCACCCTTCATTCATGAGAAAAAACCAGAGAAATAGAAATATGTTGATCAGACTGAGTGGAAAGAAAATATTTTAATAGATGTAGTAAAGAAAAGTGATACTAGTCAGACTTTACAAACTGTCGATCAAATAGAGAAAGCCAGCAAGAGAGTAAGAGAAGAAGGTACTTATGTTGCTGAAACCACCACTGAAACTAGGTTCAAGTTAAGGTACAACAAAAAGACTAAGTTAAATCCAGTGAATAAAGAAAAACTGACCATTAAGGTAGAAGATCCAGGTCTCCCAGTAACAAACACAGAACCTGCCACAGTCATCACCAATGAGCCAGTTACTAAGAATAAGAATGCAGAATAGAGCGATAATTCAAATGCACAAATGGTAGAAAAACAACAGGGAATGGAAGCTTCATCCTAATAGACAACAGAGGAAAAGGATCTAGATATTAGGGAAAATTACAAACAGATAAAGTTAAATAATGAAGAGATTAAAATGGAAATTTATTCTCAATACTCAAGAAAACACCTAGTATTCAAAATAGACTTTTATCTGCTTTTGATTACTCAAATAAAAATTTGATCATGTCAGTGTTACAGCCTACAATGAAGACTCCAAAGATAGTTGCAGATTATAAGAAGATTGATATATAAGTGCCAACAGAAAGCATACATGCACTTGACCAAATAGAATTTCATAGACAAAGTTTAGAGATGTTGTATTCTATTGTTACAGTGAAATTTATGAGTGTTCAGAAACTTCAGAACACTATCACAAAAATGAAGGATTAAATGAAAATTGTTAAAGCCTCATTATATGCTAAAGATCTTAGAACCAAATCTTTAGAAAAGTTGGTAATATAGGTGGGATATGACCCTGCAAAAGTTAAGGCAGCAGAACAATTAGTAAAGAAAAATAATGAAGACATTGCAACATTGAAAAAACAGCTTACACTTCCTTCAAGTGAACATCCTCAGGCCAAAGAACTTATACAAGGACAGAATGAGAAAGATGATATGTTGAATTTAATCTTTCAGCTTACAGCACAAATAAAAGAAACAGAGATTCAGATGAACAATCTTGTCCATGAAAAAGAAACAGTAAAAGCGCAAGAAACACTTACAGTCATTCATATGGTTCCTACAGTTGTGCCTTTATCTCTAGAAGAAGAGTTGGCACCCAAATTTCCACTAGCTACAGCAGTGCCAGTGACACCATCTACAACATCAGCTACAGAGTCATCTACAACAGCAACTCACCCTACAAATGAAGCCAACAAATTAGTAAAAGATTTGGAAGAAATGTCATTTCAAACGAGTGAGATTAATAGATTGAAACAGATGATTGAAAATATTTAAGATCAAAAGAAATTATTCCAAATCAATGCTAAAACTTATGAGCAAAAGGCTAATAGGCTAAATGAAGAATTGAAGAAGCTTCAAAAGGATTTGACTTTAAAAGAGCCCATATCATATGTAAAAAATCAATTATGGAAGAAGATCATTGAAGCCATCAATGATGTGTGGCCTTCTATTCAAGTAATCTTTGAACAAAGAGATTTATTAATAGTAGCCCATGCAAAAATCCAGAAGACTAAAGAAGAGCTAGGAAACAAACCTTAGCAAGATTTAGAACTAATAAAGTTTCTCAATAGAAAAAACAGGCAAGAATTAGAAGAGATTGAAATTATTGACAGGACTGAAACTATCATTGAAATAAGGAAAGTTATCACCAAGAAGAACCTAATGAAGTAGCTTGACGAAAGGTGTGAGAATATGAACATAGAAATAAAGAGATTCATGGTTAAATTTGAGAATTTGAGACAAAAAAGTTAGCCTAACATTTTGGTCATCAATGAAAAACTTATGCCTCAAGAAGACTATAATAAAATGATCATAGAATATGCAAAAGAACAATTCAACAAAATAGATGACAAGGAGACCCCACTAGAAAAGTTTTACATAGAAGCTTTGAAGATTTATTCTTTCTGCAGCATGAGATAAGACATTTATTTGTCACAAAGCCAACTTTTGTCAAATATACTGAAGTAGATGAAAAATTCTCGAAGCTTAAGAAGATACAAATCCCAAAAAATCAAGATTGGCAGTCATTAAAAGATTTAGTATGAAAGGTAAAAAGGCAGGAAGATAAAAGAGGAAAACAGTTTGCTGATTTGCAGTCAAAACAGATTTTTTACAACAGTAAACATGTTTTACAGTGGTTAAAGAGTATCCGAGTTTAGAATAATATCAAAGATTAAAGAGAATCAGTGAAAGAGCAAAGGATAAAGTAGATCAGATTTCAAAGCCAATTTGAAATATATAAAGCTAGCAAGGAGGACACCAAGGCAACCAGCTGCACCTCATCCATAACCATTTTCTATTTTATTTGGATAGATATGACAGCTTGCTGATTGTTAGGCAGCTGTCTCTACTTTGTTGTAAAGATATTTCTAGTTTCCTTGGATAATTCCTAGAAGCATTCTAGGATATTTTGTAAACAATTATGTATAAATACTTCATCCTTTGAAGTATTATTGTGGAATAAATTGTTGAAGATTTATATAGTCATTTTTGTCGACTTGGAGGCTTTTGTGTTTCAAATTTCGAGTAGGAGACTGAATCAGATCAACTAGCATCATATTTCAGGATTCATGTGATGAGCTATTGAACTGAAGTATTTTCTACTTTTCATTATTTATCTTTCTTTGTTACATGAAATACATTATGTGTTCTCAATTTGAATGAATGAATAGGAGTATTACTTCAGGATTTGTTAAAAGCACCCTGTGTTTACTGTTTGTCATTTCTATGTTTTCTACTAATTTCTAGAGTAGGGAACCCTTAATTTCTCCCTCTTTCATTTGACCTCTGCCTACTACTTCTCTTTTCAGATCAAATAACCCTTCATTGCTCTTTATCCCGATCATATCACCCCGCAAAAAAAATTTCCAAGATCTTCAAGGGTTATCTATCTTGCCCTGAAAACATTTGAATCTTTTGCCTTGATACTAGTTCCATATGCTTGACTTTTGATTCCTTAGCCCAATGGACAAATAGATTTCCCACTATCCATCTTTTCAAGTGATTCTTCCCACCAAACCAAACAAGCCAAAACCAATTGCACAATTATAACTAGCCTAATATCTATAATCAAAACAAAGTTAAATTGAATAGAGAGAACCCTCTCTGAACCCTAGGAAAGCTAGATCCTAGAGTTTAAAAGTTGGTCTGTGGTTACCTCTAGTTTTCTTAACTAAAAACCAAAAATATTACAACTAAAAAATTGCTAGAGTGATGACATACTGGCGACCATACTAGGGACTTAACCAATCCTTATTTGTTAAAAAGATCTTAAAGTAAATCATTTTTATCATCCTTTTGCCTTTAAGATTCTTTGACTAGTTGTGAGTATAAAAAATTGTAATTCTGGCTTCCAGGAAAGTTTACTATACTAGGAATAAGCCGGATCCTAAACCTATTGTTATAGTGGACAACCTAGGCATAATTGGGAAAAAGGAAAAACAAATAGAATATTTAGATGATAAAATTTCATTGATAAGAGTTAATTCATTACCCCAAGAATTAGTAAGTTTACAGGATATAGAGTTTGACTTAGAATTTGAACATTTTTTATTCAAGACCAAATCTGAAAGTAATTTAAGTATGGCTATTATAGACCCTATTTTTATTTCAAATTTGAAAACAAAAAAAAAAAATATTTTAGTAGATTCTGAATTAAAGAAAATTAAAAATCAAGACAGACTTGAAGAAATTAATGCTACTATTCTTAAGGAAATAGATGAGGCAATTGAACTAGCCCAACTATTAGCTTATACATCTAAAACTTCTATTCCTCATTTAGATACCACTACATCATCTATAGTTTCTACTACCATTCAATCCATATATCCATTTAGTCCTAGATTACACATACAACCTACAATATTATTTCCTTCATCCCATACATCCACTACATCCACTTCATCCACTAGTTCACCTACTGCTTTTTCAAACACATCATTCTCATTCCGTAGTAGTACCATATATATTCTAGTTTGACCTCCTAATACCTCAACTTTAGCTTTTATCTCATCTACTTATTTTTCCAGTTCAACACCTTATAATCCAGTTTCATTAGCCACTACTTCCAGTTCAGCCCCTAACATTTCTATTATACTTCCTAGTCAAGCTGGAATTCAAGCTATGGCTGCTAGGTATGCTCCCCTTGTCCTTCTAGTGGAGCTTCATGATATGCCCCAATATTACCAAAGTAAAATACCACAGTTTGATGCTAATACTCATTACAAAACTCAAAAACACACTAATAAAATGACAAATTACTTTTAACTCCATGAGATAGATGAATCTGATGTCCAAATGAGGCTCTTTGCACAAATATTAACAGGGGAAGTCAAGAAATGGTTTAAAGGTATTGTTGTTGGTAGTATAACTGATATAGCTTTTTTTCATAGATTATTTTTAAATAGATGGGAAAAGAAGAAAAATCCACTTCAAATATTGTCTGAATTTGATGCTATGAAGAGAGCTCCTAATGAATCTCTACAAGACTAATGCACTATATATAACAGTGTTTACAATTCAATTCCCGTAAATCTCAAACCCACTCCTCACTCTGTCTTACTTAAATTCCCAGATGGATTTGACACAGACATGTCATATCAATTAAGAGAGATAAATGTAGAAACATTGGAAAGAATGCAAACAAATGTTGTAGTTGTAGAAGTAAACATTCTAGCTCAAAAGGTCGATTAAGAAATGAGAGGAGAGTAGCCATGAAAGAAGAAGGCTCTAGTTAAAACAAAAAAATAGATATGTTAGCTAAAACTTTAGAGAGTATGATGGACATATTAGATAACATAGAAGGAATACCTCAATGGGATAGACATAGGCAAATCATAAATCCCAATTTTAGAATAAATACAAATTCAGGAAAAACAAAAGAGTTAGCCCCAGATCAGATAATAAGACCTCCCTTTCAGGAGAACTATGCCGAGAGTTCTCAAAAAAATGATGATGATGAGGATACCATAAATTTAATGGGAATAGATGATAATAACACTATCTTTCTCACACAGGAATATGAAGAGTTATTTGAACTGCAATTAGATTCAGGGGAATCCTTCGATTACAAAAAAGGTTATGACGTTGCCATTAATGAATTACACAGTCAATATAACCTAAGAAGTAAGAAAAACAATGATTCTTATACTAATAAAACTTCTCAAACATAGAATAAGAAAACATTAGAAGTTCCCAAAACAAAAGCTCTGCAAATTCTCCCTGGGGAAAATAAGCAAAACTCCAGTTCTTCCCAAAAAGTTTCCAGCCCTAAGATTTCACCAAGCCCTAAGATTGTTGATATAACTGATGAAGTTGCTCAAGCTAAAAAAGATTAAAAAAAAATATGCTTCTCCTAAAGCATATAATTCTCATAAAACAACAAACCTAGATCCTGAAATACCCAATGTTGATCCTCAATCAACATATCTAAAAGCTGCCACTACAAAAACAACTTCTGATAATTCCAAATCTGAGAAAATATTTACTACTTCACAAACCATTCCTGAAAAGAAAAAAAAGAGCAGTAAGACACAAGAAACTCAAACTGAAAGTGAAAATATAACTGTAGAAAACAAGATAATCCAACCCAAACTACAGTTACCAAAGAATAATTGATTCAAATAAGTAAATCACAACCTTCATTCAACATACAATCTGAAATTGCAAAGCTAAAAATACCAATTACTCTTACAAAATTGGTAAAACATGACTTGTATAAATCAACTATAACTGAAACATTAAACATAAATATTGAAGAAGATTCCATAAACCTAAATGTTGATCAGCCAAAGTTGGTTTTTGGCCCAGATGTCAATGGAAAGCATTTAGATGGAGCAGTTCCTCCATTTTACATTAGTTTAACTATTCATGATCAAATCATACTCAATGCGATGCTATATTTAGGAGCTTCACATAATCTAATGATCTAGATTTATTCAGGAGTGCAACAAAATAAACATATAACCATAAATAAAAATATACAGTGGAAATAACACTTCATTTCATTAATATCAAAGAACTGAAATTTTCTTACACACAGAATGGAAATAAAACTAGCTAGGGCACTGGTAGCTATCTCTGAGAAGAGATGTGGCAGCTACAGGCCTCTAAATTGAGTTACAATGAGGCTCGAGGGCCTATTTATTATTTAGAAACAATGGGAAATCCTAAACAGCCAAAACCCTAACCCTAGGAGATGAAGCGCCAAAACTATGGGCCCTGTTTGGGTAAATTGGTGTTTCAACTTCCCAGGGGCATAACTTTGGCACACGATGTCCATTTGACGTGTACCATACCTCGTTAGAAATATCTATCCGAGGACTAGAAATTTTGAACAAGAAACATTGCTTTGTGAATCCATTTTTCTCTCTGTTTTCCCAAAAAACGTCCTTGAGGACCTCAAAACGGCTCCGGAAGTTCAGGACCCGAAAAACTGCTAAAAATAGTAAGTTGTGCTAAAACTAAAAGACTGAAAGAGACAATGGTGGGGCCCCAAGTGGAACAGGTGGGTGACCAGCAATATCCACTTGGATCATTCCTTCCTCGTTAGGAAGCAATGGTCCCCATTGCATTAAGTTCCTCCAAAAGATGAGGAAATTTCTGATGAACTTCGTCCCTGGTGAACCACTTTCCTTGGTGTAGGAGTTGGCCAGCTTTGACAACTGGATACAGTTGGATGTTCTGTTAGCGAGTGTTCTTGATTTTCATTTCCATGATACAATCTATGGTGGCCTGTTCCATGTAGTCTGGGTTTAACTCTGTTGGTGTGAGTTGTTTTGCAATGTTAGAGGTGTCCAGTAGAGGTGGGAAGTAAGGACAAAGGCGATCCACATTGAATACTGGGTGCAGACCAAGGAATGGTGGAATACTGAGCTCAAAGGCATTATTCCCTATAGCCTTGGTGATGGTGTACGGCTCATATCATAGCAGGCGAAGCTTACGGTGGGGTCCAGTGAGGCGCTCCTTCTGCAAATGTAGCCATACTTTATCGCCCACCTAGAAGTTGTGTGGCACCCGGTGTTGATCATGGCGTTGCTTGTACTTAGCATTGGCTCTGTCCAATATTTCATGAACTTGTTGGAAGATGTGTTGAATGTGCTCAATGAAGCTATTTTATTTGTCTACTTCAGACCGAACGTGAGCCAAATCGGCCTGAGTAGCTACAAATGGCATGGCTACGTCAATGGGACATAGTGGCTGGAATCCCAAGCCCACCTGAAAGGGGCTATGGTTGATTGAACTGTGGAGATCCAGATTATAAATATGTTGTACATAGGGGAGGCTCTCGTCCCATGTGCGTGGATGCTTTTAATTTTACATGCACAGAATGTGTACAATCATTCTGTTGATGACCTCTGTCTAGCCATCGGTTTGGGGATGGAAAGCTATGGACTTGGTGAGCTTGGTGTCTAGCATTGAAGAAAGGATGGACCAAAATGTGCTGAGGAACCTGCCATCCCAATCTGATATGATAGACTATGGGATTCCAAAGTGCACCCACACTCGTTCAAAGAAGAGTTTAGCAGTGGCTTCTGCTATGATATTCTTCTTGCAGGCTACCATAATAGCCATCTTTGAGAATCTGTCAACGAACACGAAAACATAGTCATTTCCAAGTTTAGTAGAAGGTAGGCCCAACATGTAATCCATGGAGATGGATTCCCAAGGTTGACTAGGGGTAGGTAGCAGAGTATATAGGCCTTGCTTCTTGATGGTCGGTTTGGCAATGGCACAGGCAGTGCAGGATTTGATGTGCTTCTCGACATCCTTTCGAAGGTTCGTCCAATAGAAATACTTCTACAATATAGCTACTATTTTCTCGACCCCGAAATTCCCAACGACTCGACTGTAGTGTGCTTCCCATATAACCTTCGCACGCTCGCTTGAAGGAACACAAAGGTGTCCCAGGTGACATAAAAGTGCATCTTGGAGGTGAAAATTTGGAACTTGCGTACCCCCAAAGAGTGCCTTGTAAGTGTGGCTGAATTCTGAGTCGCTCTCATAGAGAAGTGGCCAATCAGAAGTCTCGTGCCCATAAGAGTTGAGAATGGTGGTGAGCGCCACGATCGGTGGTCGGCTGAGGCAGTCTGCAACATTATTGGTGCTACCCTTCTTGTACTTGATGTTCAAATGAAACTGTTGTAGATATGTGGACCACTTCTGATGGCGATCATTTCGCAACTTCCCTTGTGTCTGTACGAACTGTAGGGGTCGGTGGTCTGTGTGGATGATTGTTTCCTTCCCTTAAATGTAATGCTTCCATTTTTGACAAGCTTGCACAATGGAATACATTTCTTTGTCATAAGTGGGATACTTGCGAACCGTGTTAGACAATGTTTCACTGTGATATGCCACTGGATGTCCCTGTTGAGTAAGAACTACCCCAATAACATAGTGAAAGGCATCTTTCTTGATCTTAAATGGCTGTTGCAAGTCTAGTAATGTGAGCACTAGGGAATAACAGAGGTGATTTTTCAATTCTGTGAATGCCTTCTGTTGTGGTTCTGAGCAAAAGAAATTTTCTCTCACTCCTCCCTTGGTGACTTGACTCAAGGGCCAAGTGATATGAGAGAATCCCAACACGAACCTATGGTATAAATTAGCAAGACCCAGAAAGATGTGAAGCTCTGTTATAGTGGTTGAGGCTGGCCAATCCCAAATGACTTGGATCTTAGTTGGATCCACATGCACCCCCCTTTCATCAATAATGTATCTCATATATTGAACCTGGGTCATGCCAAAAGTGCACTTCTCCAAATTGGCACACAACTTGTGTTGCCACAGTGTTTGGAGGACTTGTTGGATGTGGTGAAGGTGCTCTTCCCAAGTCTGGCTGGAGATCAAAATGTCATCCAAGTACACCACTACATATGAGTTGGTGAATGGCCGCAAGATTTTGTCCATCATCCTCATGAAGGTTGTGGGAGAATTCGTCAACCCGAAATGCATGACCATCCATTCGAAAAGGCCTTCCTTGGATTTGAAGGCAGTCTTCCACACATCGGAGGGTTCAATTGGTACCTGGTGATACCCAGACTTCAAGTCGATCTTGCTGAAATATTTTTCACCTTTGAGTTGGTCCAGAAGGTCATCAATCCATGGGATCAGGTACCTATTCTAGACAGTGATCTTGTTTAGCACCTGATAGTCAATACAGAGTCTCCACGTCCCATCCTTCTTCTGTACCAACATGATCGGGCTCCCACAGGGTGATGAAATTGGTCAGATGTGACCTTTCTGTAGCAGCTCCTGAATCCGCCTCTTGATTTCATCATTCTCCAGAACAGAGCACCGATATATCGGCCCATTGGGTAGCGGCGCACCTGGGGTCAGATCAATCAGGTGCTTGACCTAACAGTGCAGAGGAACCCCTGTGGGTGAGGTGAAGATGTCCCCGTATTCCTCCATAACCTTATCCATTTGTTCCCGTCGTGCAGAGGAGCCCTGTCTAGAGGTCGTGGCCACAATCTTCTTCTTGCCCTGGGGGCGGATCATCAGGAAAAAAAATTTCCTGGTTTGGGAAATGACCTTAGTGCAGTGTTTTGTAGTAACTAAAGAGATAGTGGCAGGAGATGGTACCTCTGGTATCCTTTACAACTTATTTCCCAAAGTAACAATAACAGCGCGAGGCTGAGACTCATACATAGCATGACACTCCCACAAGTATGGTTGTCCTAATAATACATCAGAAACATCAATAGGAGCAATGTCACATAATACCTCATTCGTGAAGGGCTTAACGCTATAGGGAAGGTGACACTGCTGGCTAATGCGGAGATATCGTCCTTGGTGAAGCCACCCGATGGTGTATGGATGCGGGTGAGATGTGGTCGACAAGACCAACTGCTTCACGACGTCTGCTAAAATGAGGTTATTTTGGCTCACATTGTCGAAAATGAACTATACTGAGGAGCCCTTTACCCACATCTCGGAGTGGAAGAGACGTTCCTCCTCCTCCAGATCTTTCGGTTCCTCCTTCTGGATCTTCGTAGTGGCAACAGTGGCGTTGGGCTCTGCATCAATAATATGTTTCCCTTTGTCATTCCCCTTGTTAGGTTCTGATTCAGATTTGGAGCATGCATATGACTCAGAAGCCCTCATCTCAGCCACCAGCGACTACTTGGCCTGACACTCACTTGTGTTGTGAGTGGAGCTCTTATGGAACTCACACCACTTTCCCGTGTCCTTCTTTGGATTTGCAGTGTTGTTCTTTGCTTGTGGCTTTGGCAGGTTGTCTTGAGTCGCCATAACTTGGCTCTGTCCTTTGTTCTGCGGTTTGGGAGTAGCCTTCCCTTGATTTTGATTCGCAGATCCAAAGTCTCACTTCTTCTGCTTGAATTTCTGCTCAATCTTGGCAGCATACTGGTATGCTGTACCAAGCAAGGAGATGTCGAGGAACTCCATTTCCTCCTGAATGTATCTGTGTAGACAACTGTGATACTTTAGCACTAGATTTTTCTCTGAATATTTGATACCCAACTTGGTGCACAGGGTATGGAACAGATTCGTCAGCTCATGCACATCTTGATCCCTTTGTTGTCGCAGTGTGGTCCATTGTATGTACTTTTCCTCATAGCTCCCCACGGGATAGTATTGTTCCTTGATGGCATCTCGGAAATAATTCCACCAGTCCTTAACAGTGAAAATGGCATCAAGAGCAGAGAGGGTTATGTCTCGTCCTTTTTCTCAAGTGGGTTTCCCACCAGTCCTTGACATGGGGTGTAGCTTTGAGGAGTGCAAAAATAATCTTCTCCCTGTTAGAAAAGTCAAGAACCGAGAAATATCCTTCTAATAGATTCAACCATCTATCTACGGCATCTGCATCTATTTGACCCTCAAATATGGGAATGTCAAAATTTACTTGTACCTTAAAAGGATTTGTACCTCCACAGTGGCTGCTGGATGCAGATGCGCCGCCGATGGGCAATGGTTGAAAGATTTTGGGAAAGTTATCCATCATCACGTTCCTTCGTTTTTCGAGGGCCTCCTCGAGCAATATTTTGATAGGATCTCCTACTCCTTCATCTTTCTTTTCGTCCCCCATGGGCGTCTGTCGGGGTTTGCGAGGTTGATCTTGCAAAGGTTCCACCGGATCGAGCCCTAACTCCTTATACCCCGACCTCGTTGTGGACATGCAAGGAAAGATCGAGAAAAAGCAGACCGCTCTGATACCACTAATCTGGATTTATGCAGGAATGAAACAGAATAAACATATAACCATAAATACAAATATGCAGCGCAAATAACACTTCATTTCATTAATATCAAAGAACTGAAATTTGCTGATACACAGAATGGAAATAAAACTAGCTAGGGTGCTGGTAGCTATCTGTGAGAAGAGATGTGGTGGCTACAGGCCTCTGAACTGAGTTACAATGAGGCTCGAGGGCCTATTTATTATTTATAAACAATGGGAAATCCTAAACAGCCAAAACCATAACCCTAGGAGATGAAGCACCAAAACTATGGGCCCCGTTTGGGTAAATTGGTGTTTCAACTTCCCAGGGATGTAACATTGGCATACGATCTTCGTTTGACACGTACCATACCTCATTATAAATATCTATCTAAGGACTACAAATTTTGAAGAAGAAACATTGGTCCATGGATCCATGTTGCTCTCCGTTTTCCCAAAAAACGTCATTTAGGGCCTCAAAACGGCTCCAGAAGTTCAGGACCTGAAAAACTGCTAAAAATAGTCAGTTGTTCCAAAACTGAAAAACTGAAAGAGACAATGGTGGGGCCCCAAGTGGAATAGGTGGGTGACCACCAATATCCACCTGGGTCATCTAATGCCCAAAGCTATAATGGAAACCCTTAACGTAGACATCAGAAGGCCCTATAAGGATTTACTTTCGTTTGACTCAAGAAAAATAAAATACCTAGGTTTAATCAAAGATTTATGTGTAACACTAGTTCAATATTCCAGTAAGAGTATACTAATGGGCATTGTAGTAGTTGAGATCCCACCCAAATATGGAATGTTATTATCTCACTCAAGGGGAGCAAAGTTATAGGGATCTCTACAATTGGACATGTCTTCTGCTACTATATCAATTTTTGGTCAGCCAAAGAAATTATGTAGGGAAGCCTTGATGAAATATATGGTGAGTAGTGCTAAAAGGTTAATAAATTACCCAATTTCAACTACACCTATCGACCTAGATTCATTCATCCTATGTAATTCTGAAATTAATGTTGAGATCAAGACTGAACTAAGAGAATAAAATAAAACTCAAAACAATGATAATATCTTTCATGAATGTTTATGGCATTTAGACTTTGATGGTTTAGTAAACAAGTTAGGAGAAGGAGCAGGAGTATTGATAACAAATATAGAGAAAAATCATGCATAAGGCCATGCTTTCAGACTGAATTTCAAATGTACCAACAATATAGCTGAGTATGAAGCCCTCATTTTAGGACTACATATTATCAAAAACTTAGGAGGTAAAAGAACAAAAATAATGGGAGATTCTAATTTGATTGTAAAACAAATTAAAGGGGAATATTCAGTTTACAATCCTAGACTAGGCCAATTTAGAGAGACTGTATTAGATTTGATTAATGATTTATTGGAATGTAATTTTTCTGCAATACCAAGAAAGCAAAATTTACAAGCACACTCTTTAGCAAATTTTGCTAATACTTGTAATTTAACTTTTCAGCCTAATCACATGTATACTGTAGAAGTAAAACATAGACCAATAATTCTAGACAACCTCAAATATTGGCAAATTTTCTCACAAGACCAACAAATTTACCATTTTCTGTATAATGAAGGTGAATTTTAGAACTATAAAATAGACATTGATTGTACCATAGATCAAGATTTAGATAGTGAAATTGGTGTGAATAATGTATATGTAAATAAAGTGAAGTTTGCTAAACCTACTAGATTTAGTCAATTAGATATAGATAAATTAGAAAGAGTAGAAATACATGAGATAATTTATCAAGAATCTGATATATTAAATCTCAAAGACAACTTCTTACCAAAAGGTTTAACTCCTTTAGAAGATCTATTTGACTCAAATGATGTTGCTAGAAAACCCAAAATGGAGCTAGTTAGATCTGATATAGAGGAATTCAATATTCGTATAGAGTTAAAACCCAAAATGATCAAACTTTCCAAAGCCTTACCTCAACCAGAAAAGGAAAAATATATTTCTCTTTTTAAGGAATTTAAAGATGTTTTTGATTGGAGTTATGAGGACCTTAAATCCTATGACACCAACATAATTCAACATCAAATCCCTATAAAAGAAGATCAAAATCCCTTTAAACAAAAGTTAAGAAGGATCAACCCTGTTTTTATGTCTTTGATAGAAAAATAAGTAAAAATAATGTACGATGCATAGATAGTTTCACCAATCAGATACTCTAATTGGGTTTCTAACCTAGTTCCAAAAAGAAAAAACACTAGAGAGGTTAGGTTACGTGTCGACTTTATGAATCTAAAAAAAGTATCCTTAAAATATAATTACCCTTTACGAAAAATAGATCCCATATTACAAAGTGTAGTTGGCTCTTCTAGGATTTCACTTTTGGATGGTTTTCCAAGATACAACCAGATTTTAGTCGAACCATAGGATCAACCCAAAACAACTTTTACTACTCCTTGGGGCACTTTTATGTACTTAAAAATGCCTTTTGGTTTAGTTAATGCAGGGGCAACCTTTAAAAGAGCTATGGGTATAGCCTTTGCAAAGGAAATTCATGAGTTCTTAGTAATTTACTTAAATGACATAACTGTATTTTCAAAAACCGATTATGAACGCTTGGATTATCTTAGACAATATTTTATAAAATTTAGAAAGTTTGGCATCTCATTAAATCCTAAGAAAACCTTATTTGGATTAGAAGAAGGCAAGTTACTAGGACACATAATATCTAAGGAAGGAATCAAAATAGATCTTGCTAGGATAGAAGAAATTCTTAACATCAGTCCACCAAGAAACATAAAATAGTTACAAGCCTTTCTAGGTAAGATTAACTTTTTAAGAAGATTCATTTCCAACTTAGCAGAGATAATTAGAGAATTAAATAACATGCTAAAAAAAATTCAGTTCTTTAATGGACTATTGAGGCCAAACAGTCATTTGAATCCATCCAAGAGGTCTTAAGAAAAACTCCAGTCCTTATAAGTCCTGACTTTAAAAAGGATTTCATCATTTTTTCATTTGCTTCAAAGCACACCATTGCTGCAATTTTACTGCTGAAAAATGACCAGGTTTATGAAAATCCCATAGCTTTCTTTAGCAGAACACATACAGATTCATCTTTAAAGTACAATATCATGGAGAAACAATCCTTAGCTTTGGTAAAGGCCATTAAAGACTTTAGAGTTTACATTCTCTATTCTCACATCATTGCCTATGTCCCAAATGTTGTAGTAAAATAAATTCTTACTCAGGATGGTCTTGATGAAAGAAGAGGCAAGTGGATTGCCACAATTTTATAATATGACATACAAATAAAACCCAAAAAACTTATAAAAGTTCAAGGTTTAGCCAGACTCATGGCTGAATCAAATTTTAATGCCCTAGATATAAATTTTATTTCCCAAATAGATGAGCAGGAAGATATGGCGACTCCAGAGATCAGTGTAACCTTTTTAGACTCACCATGGTATACAGATATTATATTTGTATTACTAATATTACAAGCTCCTCCTGGATTGTCCAGAACCAAAGCTAGTTTCTTAAAGTTAAAGGCAGTAATATTTTGTATTTTAGACAATGTAATTTTTTGGAGAGATCATAGTGCGATTTTATTAAACTGTTTGTTAAAAGAAGAAGCTGACAAAGTACTAGAAGGATTTCATGCAGGTGATTGAGGAGGACATATTTACTGGAAGACTACTGTAGACAAAATCTTGAGAGCTAGTTTTTACTGGCCTACTTTGTTTACATATGTAAAAAGATATGTGACCTCCTGTCACAAGTGCCAAATATTTGAGGGTAAGAAAAATCTGTTACCCTTGCTCTTAAAGCCCATCTCTATAGAAATTTCATTTCAACAATGGGGTCTCGACTTCAGTGGAGAAATTCACGCCCCATCATCAGCCCAACACAAGTGGATTCTGATAGCCACTGACTATTTTACCAAGTAGATTGAAGGCATACCCTCTAGGCAAGCAAAAGATACTATCATTATCTCCTTCCTAGAAAATAACATTATTTCAAGATTTGGATGTCCCAAAAAGATAATTATTGACAATACAGCAGCATTCAAATCCAAAACGACGATTGATTTTTTCCATAAATACAATATTACCCTAGGCCACTCCACTCCATATTACCCTCAAGGTAATGGTCTAGCTGAATCTTCAAATAAGAGCCTTGTAAACATCATCAAAAATTTACTGGAAGATAATAAAAAGACTTGGAATAATAAGTTGGTCAATGCCTTATGGTCGGATAGACTTACTACTAAAAAATCCATTGGTACCTCCCCTTACCAGCTTATCTATCGAATGGATGTTGTTTTTCCATCTTCCTTAGGACTACTAGCGATGAAGATTATCCAAGAGTTACAAGTTGAAACAAATGACATTCAAAGAAGGATCAATTAAACTATTCACTTGCAATAAACAGGGGAAGAAGTTTATATCTAGTCTCAAGTTTCCAGGATAAGATCAATACTTTTTTTGATAAAAACAGTAAAGAAGATGATTTCTGCATTGGAGATAAAGTGTTAAAATAGGATTCAAGAAGGGAAGACAAAGGTAAACATGGAAAATTTGATTTTCTATGGAGAGGACATTATGTCATTTATGGTTACATAGGTAACAATTATTTCTTTCTAAGAGAAATGGATGGGTCAGAGATGTCAAATGGAGTAGTAAATGGTAGAATGTTGAAGCACTACTACTCCCCTGAGATAACAAATAGTTAGTTTCATTTACTTTTCATCATTGTATATATACATTGAAGATTTTAGATTGGATTGGTTGTTTTCCTGACAAAGTTGAAGCTCAGATAGAAGGCCCTAAACTTTGAGATTTAAAATATCATAAGTATGAATAATTACAAATATTACTTATCAAGTCATCACTGTCAAATTTCAAAGGCTACTAGTCTTAAAGTTCTTGAAATTTCACCAGGAAATGCCATCCCCAAGTGGAGCCAGTGTTAGGGTCCTATAATAATAGGGTTCATAATTTTTGAATTGACTATGATATTATTGTAAATATGTACACACCTTAGAAACTACACCCTTCGGTAGAACTAAAGAAAATTCAAGTAGATTCCTCAGCAAAGTAGACTGGCCATAATCAATTCCTTCGAGACCTCAACAGAAGAAATAAATATGCATGTCAGAAATAGATATGCATCTTGGAGGCTCCTGTTGGCACCTTTTCTTGTTGTAGGTTGTGGAAAGGTTCAAGTTTCTTTTTCTCAAAGAAGAAGAGGTGTAGTTTTGAAAAGAAATGGCCCAAATATTTTCACTGCAAAATGTACATTTCCAACATGTCTAAAAACTAAAATATCTCCAACTTCAATAAAATTCTTAGAAACAAATCTTTCCCAACCATTTGTGAAAATTCTCCATGTCTTAGCATAGCACAGGTTCACATGCCACAATTTCCCACTTGGGCCCTGTAGTATTGCATCTTCACATGCCCCACATTGCATTCTCTCCACATAATCAGTGGTGACATCCTGCAATAAAAAAAACACAATGGAAGAATAGTTATTTCCATCAAGAATTTATCCAATTCTAACTCTCAATTCTAATGCTAATTCTAATTCTCAAGAATAAACAAAGTTATAATTCTAATTGCATATTTTTCCATCAATAATAAAAAAAATTATAATTCTCAATTTCTATGGTTGGAGTTCACTAAATTTCGGTGTACACATCTAAAACTAATTTCTGTGCCTTAACTGCAAATCGGTGCTACTGTACATATAACTGCACTGGTGCATTTTAGTTACTATGCATCAGTGTCGTGTTACGTGTTAGGGTTCAAAATTTTTGAATTGACTATGATAGTCTTGTAAATATGTACATACCTTTCTCTCTACAAGTTGTTTTCCCATATTTTAAAAAAAATGAAAAATAATAAAAAGTTAAAAGAGGGTAAAAGTCCTGAAAGAAATATTAAAGGACTTAGAAAAAGATAAACCCAAAAAGAAAAAAGATATAATAATAAGACATGAAAGTGAGCAAGTCAAAATTCCACTACTATTTAATTTTACTACAAGAATAATGATTATGTGCAAATTGTCAATAAATGCCATAATCCATGATCAGTTAAACAGTTTAATCTTAACTTTCCATGCTTTGAATTTCAGTTTTAGATAGAGAATAAAGATATTTCAAATGGTATAAATTGGACAAATCAATAGATAATATAGAGAATAAATGAGGAGCTCAACAATTTAATATGAGCCCTAGAATGTGTTGTAGCCAGCAACAACCCCCCTTTTTATTTAATATTAGTAATAATACTAAATAAGTGGGGACCCTTGGTTTAAAAAATCCAAAAAATTAAATTAGTGCTTGTTTTCTTTTTTCAAAATAAAACTTACTATCATTAACTTAAGAAGATTCCTTAGAAAATCTTTAGATAAACTTAAGTTTATGATAGATTAGAATAAAACCTTTCTTTGAAGAAAATATCGCATCCATCGCAACAAAAAAGTACAAGATATCTTTTGCAAAGCAGAATCTTCTAAATTGCGATAAACATGATCCAATAACTATGCATTAAAATATTTGTCGCAAATCGCATATCGCAGAAAATATATTAACATATATTTTTCATATGTTATATTTCGCGATATTGCGATGCCGCGATATTGCGATTTCGCGATGTTACTGATTGCGATTTACGTAAGTTGCGATGATTTTGATTTGCAAAAGTTGCGATTTGCGATATTCTGATTTTGCAATATTGCAAAGAAAATCGCAGATCACATTATCGCAGATTCTTAAAGCTCATTGTATGAAGAAAATCTTTCCGTAAATCAAGACCCGTTATGTGCTTTAATGTCCAGTTAATGAACGGATTGTCAATTATTAATGAAAAAGGATTTTGTTTTGATTGAAAGGTTATTTCACGTTTAAATAATATATTTCATACGCCTTCAACATTTAAAACTATCCCATCACCTTTCTCATATCATTATTCTCACTTAATTCGTAAAACCGCAGGCATGAAGAACAAGAGACTATAAAAATAAATATTTAGAGTATTATGGGAAAGAAAGAGAAAGCTTTGAGTTCTGGAAAGAAAGAGAAAGCTCCAAGTTCTGAAAATAAAGAGATGACTTCTTTATACGCAGACACTGCTTGCAACAAAGATGCTGGTATCACCACCTGGGAAGGTATTTTTAATTTTCTTGAAGAAGAAAACCCAAGAGTAATGTATGTTACGACTACTGCGGGCTCAAGTAATTCTTCTGAAGCATCTCTTACAGAGCTGGCTTGTTCGTTTTTGCACCAGATAGTAGCAAGACCTAGAATTCTTCTGTATACAGATATGGTCAAATGGGTGCTTGATAGCGCTGATATTACGGACTAGCAATTTAGAACTCAAGGTCAAGAGCTCATCGGGTCATTTACTCCAGAATATTTGAGGCTTATTTATCATTTTTCGGAGCCTCAGGCAACTTACAACAAACAATTTATGGAGAAGTTTACCAAGGAAAATGCAAACTTAGTGGAATGCACTAAAGAATGGTCCAGAAGAGATGAACCATTGAAGAAAGATAAACACGGTATGTACAGTACTGGTTCACTCACCTCTCCATATTGTTTTGCTGCTGCTATGTTATGTAGGCTTTTTGGAAAGCCTGACATTAAATAGTTTTTGCCTGAATGGCTTCCCTTATTGAATGTTGCTATTAATGTTACCATTGTAGACTAGGCTAAAATATTGTCTGATAACTTAGCCACGGCTATTTTCAATTATCGGTCTAAACAAACTGTCTCTTAGAGTATTTTTCCTCCTTTTTATCTATCTTCCTATGTTATGGATTCAATCTGCTTTGTTTCTAAGTTCCCTTTAATGGGTTGGCAATGGACAATTCATGATCCCTTGCCCATTCATGTCTATCACAAAGAGTTGTGGGAATCAAAGTTCGTTCCTCATTTTTATAAAATTTTCCATGGCATAATGTTGCCTCTATACAGAGTATTGTATAATAAGGATGCTCCAAGGTTCTCCCCTGAAGCAGAAGTAGACATTCTCCCTGTTGCAAGATGGTTTGGAGAAGAATTGTTTACCTATGTGAGGGTTTTTGGAAGCTTTGTTTCTCCTCATGTTCTACCCTTGTATGTTCCGGAAAAACTTATAGCTCCGAAAATTGCATATAAAACCTGTGGAGAGGGAGGTTTGACAAAAGAATTAAAGGATAAAAAGAAGGCCATCTGGCCACAATATCCTGTTTCTTGCGGAGCATTTTCATTATTTGATGTTGGTCATGTGTTTATGGAGGTAAACAATATTACATGTTTACAATTGTTTAAGTTTCCGAAAAGGCTATTCGACCCGTATGACGTCGCTAAGAATTTCACCACTGCAGTCAAAGTAAGAGTATTTTTGGAGAAGAAGATCTTTTTGATGATATGTTTCAAGAAAAATGTTCATTTAAAGAAAATTTTCATTTAGCTCCAACACAATTCTCCCCAGAAAAATTTCAAGAGTTTAAAATATACAGAGAAAGAAGATTAACCACTATTCCTTTGGATAATTTGCGATTGGAACCCACAAGGGGACCAACTCCTAGTGTCAGTCTCAGTGGTAGCTCAGATTCAGAAAGGTCTAAGTCAAAGTCTGACAAAGAAATTTCTAAACATTCTAAAAAATCTGATCAGGATAAAAGTGAAGGCTCAGTGAAAGATACAGCTCAATCAAAAGAGCTCTCACAACAACAGACTTCAACTACTCCACAGTTGAATCTTCCACCTCTTAATGTACAGAAACCATCCATCATCACTCAGTTGGATAAAGAATGGGAAACATTTAATGATTTGATTAATGTTGAATGACAGAACATACAAACTCCTGTATAGATAGAAAAAGGTTTGGTTACAGAAATAAGTGGCAATGTCACAGAAATAGAACATATACCTATTGCTCCCTCTGCTGAGCTTATACTTAAAATAGAGGATATTCCTCCTCTTTATATATTTTATAGCCCACAACATAAAG
Organism: Pinus albicaulis; assembly: GCA_034641835.2. Taxonomy (NCBI): domain Eukaryota; kingdom Viridiplantae; phylum Streptophyta; class Pinopsida; order Pinales; family Pinaceae; genus Pinus; species Pinus albicaulis. Next base: position 167,657,716 of record CM076579.1, on the reverse strand, counting down.
CAGTAGTAAGGAAGCAAAGAAAGAAGAGAAAATTAGAAAGTGTGCTTTCTACTGATGCAAAACAATTGGATGTTTTATGGAAAGATCCTACTACGGATCCCACTAAAAATCTTACTAAATTTTCTCAGATAATAGGAGCTTATGCCTCCGCAACTATTGACAAAGAATCTGAGGTACAACTGTTATTAAATAAAAAAGAGGATCAAATACAAGTTCTGCAACAACGATTGCAACAAGCACATGCCAACAGTGAAGCACATGTAAAATTTGAAAAGTTACAGCAAGAGTTTCAACAAATGCAGATCAGGTATCAGAAAAGCTTGGCCGAAAAAGAGAAACAAATACAGATTATGTAAGAAACACATAAAGATGACCCCAAGCTTACAGATTTTATCTCAGATTCCATTTCCTTGAATAATCAACTGCTGCAACAACAAGATATATTATGCCAAAAGATCTCACAATGGAACTCTTTTTGTCAAGAAAGTGATAAAATCACTAATAATGTCATAGAATTACGACATGATTATGATTTAACTAATGAAAGAGTTACTAATTATTTGGCATGGCAAAAGACAGAGGAAGGAAAAAGAGTAGGAGCATCAATTATCAATGATAGCCATAAATAAATGCTCTTCAATAATTGGGATATACCGATCAGAGAAGCAGAAAAAGCAGCAGAGGAAGCAGCTACAGCGGCAAGAAACATTACTGATTGTGTAAATGAAAATTTGCACAAGATTAATTTGATTTCTGAAACTATTCCAGGATACCTACCACAAGCACAACAATTGCAAACAGAGTGGAAACAGAAAGCTGAAGAGAAGGCAAAATCAATTCAAAGACTGACAAAGTTAAATTGGGATTCCTACTTGACGTGTCTAGTAAAACCACACAATCAATGCAGTACTCTTAATTGCATCACTAATTCTGCTGAGAAGATCGCGCCAACACTTGTCGATTCCATTTTTTCGGGAAAATTAAAATCTGAAGTCGGCCAGCCTCCTCTTCTCAAATCAATGCTAGATGCTTGCAAATTCAAAGACAAAATTCATAAGTAGTTAGTTGTTGATTTTAGTTTTAGATTTAGTGTTAGTTTTACTTTATTTTTTCCTAGAAAAAGGACGGCCATTTAAACCGAATCCTAAATTTTTTGTAATAAACTATAATTAGAATTAGTTAGTAGTATTTAAACCGTTCTCATGCATTTAGAGAAGGGTCCTGGAAATTTGTCAAAAACTTATCCTCAGAACATGCACTTTTGCACCCTCAGAGGAGGTTTTGATGAATGAATGGAACGAGATTTATTGATATCTTTGTCTAATATCTGCTACTGATGTTGCATTTCTGTACTCTTAGTAGATGTTGGATTAAGAAGATATAAGTCATTATTACTTCTAGTTCATGAGTGGAACCAGTTATAAATGGTACTTTTATCTCTTAACTATTTTACTTCTGTGTTAAAAGTGATATTTATGTTTAGTTATTCATATATTGATGCTTGAATGCTTAAGTTATCATTTGGTACTTTTGTACGATGATAGCTATTTATTTATGCTTAATGTATGAATAGCTTATTATGCGATATGTTTTTCATAGTTGTTTCATCTAACTTTTTATATGAAGTGGTTTATTTTTATTGAATTCTTTTCTTATAACAGTTGAATGATCTTTATTATCGATTGTTATTTGAAATCATTTTAGATCGCATAAACAAGATTTTATCCCGGGTTTGGTTTAGAATTAGATATTTCTGTTTAAATTAGAATACTATTTTCATATGATTAGATTAGAAATAGAATAAAACCATTTCACTTAGGAACCTTTCTATAAAGAAAATATCTATTCTCAACACACACACACATATTGGGAAACTGGTCCCATTATCCCCAGTCGGACCGACTACACCAAACAGAAAAGGAGCTGCTAACCAAGGTGTGAACCAGGTGGGTATCCCCCTTGTTGTAGACCCGATTTTCGGGGCTTGCAACAGAATGAAATAAGGTTAGACTTAGATAGTTTTTATTCTTTGAAAGAAAGAATGATTTAGGGTTCCAAGCCTAAATTCACCCATGAAAATGAAGTAAAAATGTTAGAAATAAAAATGGGTAGGTAGAAAGAAGTTGTGCAAGCATGTAATAAAGCATCATCGGGAAAAATTACTAATTTCCTCTCCCCTTCAATTATTCAATATTCTAAACTATTAGTTAAAAAGGCTTAGAGAATTTCTCTGACTTCTATTGGGACCATACACAAGGCTCAATAAATTATTAGTTAAAAAATATTGAATTCCTACACAAAACCCATATTCATCAACATTTACCCTTCATCCATAATCATAATACCTTTTTCCTAAGTAAAAATCTATTTTTACTTAGTAAAAGTAAAAACCCTAAATAACTAATTTCATTTCCTTTCAAAATCACTAAAAAACCCATAAAATGAATTTTATCCTAAGTTAAAGTGTGAAAAATATAAAAAGACAAACTATGCTTTATTTACACTTTACTTAGTGTTAAAACATGTATTTTTCATTCATTACATACATTACCCCTTTTTTCATATTAATTTCTAACTTATATATTAACTCCCTAAACTACACCCTCTCGTATAGTATTAAACATTTTATATTAAATAACCCACAAAACTCACTATTTAATGTTTAAACCAATTTTATTATACCCTATGTGATGAAATAAAACCCGTCCTTACCCCATTGGTTTAAAACTTATCAATATAAAAAATACCCCGCCCCCCTATGGTTATTAAACACTCGTCAAATTTTTTTTAAACCATATAATATTAAATCCGCGCCCATGCATTAGTTAGAACATTGGTTAAATGTTTTAATTAAAACTTATATAACGTTATAACCCATGACATCATATAACCCAATGTATTAAACTTTATTAAATACACATTTATAAAGTTTAAACTCATTGTCGTTAATATATATACCATGGACCCCACTCCTGTCCGGATGCAACTTTCAAAACTAATCTCGAATTTTCGCATTAACCTCTCACGATTCGATGACAGATACACAAAATCGCAAATAAACTTGCTCGTGCTTAACAATTTCATTTCCAAGCGAATTGGGCAATTTCGCAGCTTCCTGTCTCCTTGACGTGGTGTCTTTTTACTGGATCACATTCGATCTGTTTGAAACCACTTACCACTTAAGTGGCGAGCGATAACCACTAGTGCTTTTTCTCTTATGGAACCCAAAAACCACCTTCCAGCGTGATTTGACAGCCATTTATTGCATGTGAAATTAAACCTAATTTTCTCGATAAACCTTGAAAATGCACTATGTATCCATTCTTTATGCGCGTATCCATTGTATGTGCTATTTCGACTCTGAAAATAGGTATTTTCCACTGTTTTATTACCTAGAACCTGCAAATTTCCTCCTGTACCTATATAATATTGTCGAGGAGCTTTGAATTGCTCTAGAGATCATAAAGACACCATAAAATCTGTTCAAAAACCTTCAGAGACATCCTTAAAACCATGTACCTGCATATAGCAAGTATTCCTCCAGAATTCAAGCCTATTATTAGTTTTAAAATACATGTTAAGAAAAATTCCAGTCGGAGTTCAAATTATTCAAAACAAACCTATTAAAAAGATCCAAAAAATAGGACAAACCCTGTCAAATTTTTTGAAAAAATCCTCTTTATGCTGCACATTGTTTTGAATGAGAAAAATTGAGTTGATATAGTTTTCCTAAACTGTTTAAAACTCCAAATTGAGCCCAAAATTCCTCTCAAGGTAGCCTAACCTCTGTGCCCAATTCAAATGATTCTTAGCCATATTATCCATTGAAAAAATCCAAGAAACCCCTGTTTCTTGTTTTCTAACTAGTGAAGGTCAGTAAATCATGTTGAAAGTCCAAAATTGAAAATAAAAACACAAGGAAAGGTCATATTCTACCTATTTTAATCCAAGGAATCTCTGTCAGAGTCAAAAGTACTTTTGGAAACTATTTAATCTTGTAGAAGTAGCTAGAAAAGCCTAAAAAGCAGAGTTATGTAGTCCAAAAAGTCTCAAAATGCCTAAAACTACTCCAGTTTCATCTTCCAAAACTGCAATCATTATAAATCCTCTACAACCTCCTATTTTAGACATTGAGAACACTCCATTAGTAGATGTTGACTATAAGATAGCCGACCCTATTGTAGAATTCAATTTGTTGGAACTTAACAAATGGAGCTTTGAAAAAATCTTTAGATAATGTTGAACAAGTTAAAATTTGGGAATCACACTTGCCCAAATATGTTGTTCCAGTTACTCATTCATGCCCAATGGTCATTAGGTTATGCCATCATTATTATATTCCTAAGAAAAGAGCAATAGTGAATGCCAACAAGGAAGTAATTTTTACCATTACTGTTAAGTCCATTAACCAAATGCTACAACTCAAGCCTGATCCTCAAGCAGTTCCTTTGTCCATAGAGGCCCTTACCAAGTTGTACATTGGCCTTGATTTTCCTAAGAGATTCCAAATATTCCAAATATTCATTCCCATGTATGTGGAAATTCGTCAATTTAATCCCCCATATTCTTCCTCAAAATTCCTAGAAGGTTCAAGGGATATCATTTGAATGCTTTCATTCATTCTAGGGTATTTCACTGATGACCATAAAAATGAATCCATTTTAGGTTTCCTATCCATTTTTACACCAAGAAAACCTCCATCTGTTATCTTCACCTATGCTGAGTATATTGCAAACAATATCCATGACCAATTGGTTAAGTTGCCAACTGAAGGAGTGTTCAGATACATATCCTTCCTCTTCCACATGTTCTTGTATTTTCAAGCAAATAATTTTCCATTAAACCTTCAAAATCTTGACATAGAAGGAAATCCTCTTTCAGTTATTTTATGGACCTCTTTGATCAGGAAAGAGTCCACAAATTTCACCTATGCATATTTTTCATATTTATTCATCCATCCATTGATCAAAATATTAGAAAATGGTGAACATCCAAGGATAAATGACGAGATGAAGAAAATTGAACAGATATCAGAGGAGACCAAGACTGGTGATTAGTATTTGTATGAAAAACATATTGAGATTAGAGTGTTTGGATCCAATTTGTTGCCCTAAAAATTACCCAAATTTGTATCAATGAGGGCTTTTGCCTTGAAGTATATTAGGAAAATATTAAACTCTAGTTATATCAATTTCCTAGCAGCAAAGAAGAAAACAAAATTTAAATTGAAGAACCAAATAGGACCATTCATTTGCAATCATAGAGATGTAGAGGCAGAAGCACATAAACAGTTATTGGAGTACAGGTTTGAACAGAGTTTTCCCTGGAATTATTATCCCCGAGGAATTTTAAGTAAAATGAGGTTTAAATGTAAGCTAACACCCTTCATTCATGAGAAAAAACCAGAGATAGAGAAATATGTCAATTAGAATGTGTGGACAGAAAATACTTTAATAGATGTAGTAAAGAAAAGTGATACTAGTCATAGTTTACAAACTACATATCAAACAGATAAAGCCACCAAGAGAGTAAGAGAAGAAGGTACCTATGTTGTTGAAACCACCACTGAAATTAGGTTCAAGTTAAGATACAACAAAAAGCCTAAGTTAAATCTAGTGAGTAAAGAAAAAGTGACCATTGAGGTAGAAGATGCAAATATCCCAGTAACAAACACAGAACTTGCCACAATCATCACCAATGAGTGAGTTACTGAGAACCAAAATGCAAAAAAGATCGATAATTCAAATGCAAAAATAGTAGAAAAACAATAGAGCATGGAAGCTTCATCCTCTCAGAAAGCAAAGGAAAAGGATTTAAATATCAAGGAAAAGTAAAAACAGATAAATTTAAAGAATGAAGAGATTAAAAATGAAATTTATTCTCAATATCTCAAACAAACACCTAGTATTCAACACAAACTTTTATCTTCTTTCGATTATTTAAATAAAAATTTGATCATGCCATTATTACAACCTACAGTGAAGACTCCAAAAACATTTGTAGATTATAAGAAGATTGATATAGAAGTGCCAACGGAAAGCATACATGCACTTGATCAAATAGAATTTCATAGATAATGTTCAGAGATGTTGTATTCTATTGTTACAGCCAAAGCTATGAGTGTTCAAAAACTTCAAAACACTATCACAAACATGAAGTATCAAATGATACTTGATAAAGCCTCATTATATGCTAAAGATCTCAGAATCAAATATTTAGAAGAGTTGGTAATACAGGTGGGATATGACCCTGCAAATGTCAAGGCAGTAGAACAATTAGTAAAGAAAAAAAATGAAGACATTGCAACATTGAAAAACAGCTTAAACTTCCTTCAACTGAACATCCTTGGGCCAAAAAACTTATACAAGGATAGAATGATAAATATGATATGATGAATTTAATATTTCAACTTTTAGCACAAATAAAGGAAATGGAGATTCAGATGGACAAGCTTGTCCATGAAAAAGAAACAGTAAAAGCACAAGAAACACCTACAGGCATTCCTATGGTTACTAGAGTTGTGCCTTCAACTCTAGCAAAAGAGTTGGCACCTAAAGTTCCACTGGCTATTGCAGTGCCAGTGACATCATCTACAACATCAGCTACAGAGTCATCTACAACAACAACTCACCCTACAGATGAAGCGATCAAATTAGTAAAACCTATGGAAGAAATTTCAGTTCGGACAAGTGAGATTAATAAATTGAAATAGATGATTGAAAATCTTGAAGATCAAAAGAAATTAGCCCAAATCAATGCTAAAACTTATGAGCAAAAGGCTAATAGGCTAAATGAATAATTGAAGAAACTTCAAAAGGATTTGACTTTAAAAGAGCCCATATCATATGTAAAAAATAATTTATGGAACAAGATCATTAAAGCCATCAATGATGGGTGGCCTTCAATTCAAGTAATCTTTGAGCAATGAGATTTATTAATAGCAGCCCAAGAAAAAATCCATAATATTAAAGAAGAGCTAGGCAACAAATCTGAGTAAGTTTTAGAACTGATAAAGTTTCCCAATAGCAAAAAAAGGAAAGAATTAGAAGAGATTGAAATTACTGACAAGACTAAAACTATCCTTGAAATAAGGAAAGTTATCACCAAGAAGAACCCAATGAAGCAGCTTGAGGAGAGGTGTGAGAATATGAACGTAGAAATAACGACATTCATGGTTAAATTTGAGAATTTGAGACAAAGAAGTCTGCCTAACATTTTGGTCATCAATGACAAACTTATGCACCGGGAAGACTATAATAAAAATATTAGAGAATATGCAAAATAGCAAGTCAACAAAACAAACAAACAAGGAATCTCCACTGGAAAAGTTTTACATAGAAGCTTTGAAGATTTATTCTATCTACAGCATGAGATAAGACATTTATTTATCACAAAGCCAACGTTTGTCAAATATACTGAAGCAAATGAAAACTTCAGGAAGCTTAAGAAGATACAAATCCCAAAAAATGAAGATTGGCAGTCATTAACAGATTTACTATGAAAGGTAAAAAGGTAGCAAGATAAAAGAGCAAAACAATTTGTTGATTTGCAGTCAAAACAGATTTTTTACAGCAGTAAACATGTTTTACATTGGCTAAAGAGTATCCGAGTTTAAAAGAGTATGAGAGGTTAAAGAGAGTCAGTTAAAGAGCAAAGGATAAAGCAAATCATATTTCAAAACCAACTTGAAATATCTAAAGCCATCAAGGAGGACACCAAGGCAGCCACCTAGACCTCATCCATAATCAATTTCTATTTTATTTGGATAGATAGGACAACTTACTGATTTTTTAAGCAGCTGTCTCTATTTTGTTGTAAAGATATTTCTAGTTTCCTTAGATAAGTCCTAGAAGCATTCTAGAATATTTTGTAAACAATTATGTATAAATACTTTATATTTTGAAGTATTATTGTGAAAGAAATTGCTGAATATTTCTATAGTAATTTTTGTGGACTTGAAGGCTTTTTTGTTTCAAATTTCAAGTAGCAGACTCCATCAGATCAACTAGCATCATATTTCAGGATTCATGTGATGAGCTATTGATGTGAAATATTTTCTACTTGTCATTGTTTATCTTTATTTCTTACATGAAATCCATTATGTATTCTAAATTTGAATGAATGAATAGGAGTATTACTTCAGGATTTGTTAAATGCACCCTGTCTTTACTATTTTTCATTTCTATCTTTCTGTTGATTTCCAAAGTAGGGAACCCTTAATTGCTCCCTCTTTTTTTTGGCCTCTGCCAACTACTGCCATTTTCTGGATCAAATATCCCTTCATTGCTCTTTACCACGATCATATCACCTCACAAAAAAACTTTCCAAGATCTTCAAAGGTTATCTATCTTGCCCTGAAAACATTTGAATTTTTCGCCTTGATCCTAGTTCTGTCTGCTTGAATTTTGACTCCTCAGCTTAATGGACAATTAGGTTTCCCTCTATCCATCTTTTCAAGTTATTTTTCCCACCAAATCAAACAAACCAAAAACAATTGCGCAATCATAACTAGCCTAATATCTTATAATAAAAATAAAGTTAAATATAATAGAGAGAGCCATTTCTGAACCTTAGGAAGGCTAGATCCTAGAGTTTAAAAGTTGGTGCGTAGTTACATCTAGTTTTCTTAACTAAAAACCAAAAATATCACAACTAAAGAATTACTAGAGTGATAACATTACCAATGGATGCATTGGTGCAGTGCTATTAAGTGACACACCTGTGACGAATAACCGCAAATAAAAAAAGGACAACTCTATTTTATTTAAGAGAAAAAAAAGCAGTAAATTGAAAAATGGGTGACAAGATATTTTCAAAAATCTAATTTAATATAAAAAAATTTTAAATACTAAACACTTTTCATTATTTCACTATTTTTGCAAAAAATTTCAACGAGAGATTTGCAGGAGACATCACTGGAGAAAGATAGCGTTGTGGAGCAGCGAAATACATTCAAATAGAAGTACTCAGAAAACTAGAATTCCAAATCTCTTTTGATTCAAACCCTGTAGCATAGAATTTCAAACGATCTCGTGATTAAATTTGATTATTTTTTTTACTTTTTATACAGTTTTTTTAAAAAGTAAGAAAAGCATTTCAATTTTTTTTTCATTTTTAGGAAAAATAAATAAATAAATTAATCCATTTTTACCCTAAACCCTTCATCATTTTTGTTTCTGCCCTTTCTTCTCCTTATTTATATGATTTCAGAATCAGGGATTTTCATTTTAGATTGACATCCAACCCACAGGATGACTTGCATAGTCAAATCCCAATCCATGTCGGCCATTGCGTGAATTTTTGAAAAAAGAATTTTTATTTTTTATTTTTTATATATGTGGCCTGTGTAATCTAGCACACTGGTGTTTTGTATTATCCAAGTATACCATGAAAGTACTATGTATTAAAAAATTAAAAACTATTTTTTTTTTTAATCAATGCGCCATATGTAAAATAGGGCACTAGTGTGCTATTTCATTATGGCGCACCTCGAACGTGCTATTTCTCAAAAAAAAATTATTGTGTTAATTGGTGTACCATGTAAGATATAACACACTATACAGGGTCTTATAGTTGACAGAGAGCACCATCTGGTGGTTCCTTGTTTGCGTGGGGCATTTATGCTACAAAAACTAACACTGGACAATTTTTATTATTTTCTCTGTGTTAATCGCTGCGGTGGTTAACATGTAACGTACCAGTGCTCCTTGTTGACATAGAGCATTGTACAGTCTATTATATTGTTTTTGTGGTGCATTTATAAGACCTCAATCCACCAACGTCGGTGCATACACCATGAATGGCGCACCGGTTTCTTGAGAATTTTTTTTTACCTCAAAAGTTGAAAATTTATTTATAAATATATTAATGAATGATATGGTATGGGTTTCAAATTGATAAAGAAATGACTGACAATAGATCAAGTAACAAAAATACTAATAACACATCAAGAAAAGAAAAAAAGGCAAGTTATTTGTAAATTCTTTACAAAAAATATTATTTTTGAACTATATGTAAGTTTAACTAATATGTATTTTTTACTGTGTATCATGGAGAGCCACAAAATGATGATACTCAATAAGATTATTTATGATCTAGGGCTACAAGAGCATAAAAGTTTGATGTAAATATTGTAAAATGATAAATCAGGTGAATGAAAAAATACTATCAATGCAATATGAGTTTCTTTTTTTAATTTCCGTTAATAATATACCTAAAATTATTAAATAACATGTGTCAAAAAATCTATTAATTCACATTTGTTTAATGTTATACAGGGACCAATGACTCAAAAAAAGAATGTTGTTTTAAGAAAAGAAAAAAAATAGAACACGCAAATGAAAACGAATTGCTCCTTTTCTCATCTGCAGTGGTGTTGGAGGTTAATGAAAGGGGGAAAAACTTTTACAAAAGTTTGAGGGATCTATTGGAATGAATGTATAGACGTTCTTTCCACTTACAATACAAAAATCAATTCAATGATTCCGAGAACCAAAGTATATCTAAACTAAAGGAAGAATTTCAAGAGAATTGGTCAATGAGACATGTCATACTTTTAATAGAAAAAACATACAACAAAAAAGAATGAATGAAAAATTAATATTACTTTAAATGTTTGTCTAGTGTTATTTATAAATATCACTTTTGTTATATTTACTCTACATATATCAATATAAAAATTAAATAGTTTATTGTCATGTTACATTTTCAGGAAGATTATGAAAATCTCAGAGATGAATGAGCTGATAGCAGAAATATGTCAGTAGGAATGTCTAAAAAGGTGTACAAGGAGATGGTCAAAGAAATGGAAAAAATTTCATCGCAGGAGGAGACATCTCAACAAAAATGTGCTTCAAATGTAATATGTAATCATTGAATTTTTCGATCATTAGGTACAATAAATAAACAATTTAGCATTAAATATTAATTTTCAAGTATTTTCTTGTAGAAAAGAAAATAAAATGGAACCCATTCAGCACATAAAACAGGACGAAAAGGAAGAAAAGGGTTGATATATAAGTTTGTTAGTAATTGTTACTTACTTATAACACCTTAACTAAATTTCATTTTTGTGTTTTTTAAGTTGTTTTACAAAAATCATCATTGAATATCTTTAAATAGGTGCTAACATACAAAGAAGAACCATCAAACAGACTGATTGAAATTGGGTTAAATATGGGTTGTGAGTATATGTTGGTATATCAGAAATTAATTATGGAATTTGTAAGCATCCATAGACCTTGTTTTTCTTAGCTCCATCTATAATTAATAGAACAAAAAAAATCTTTTATATTAACTGTATGATTTGTAATGGGGTATAAAACTTGAAAGAAACAAAGTATGGAACTGCACCAAGAGATGAAATCTTGAAATATGTCATCGTACATGGTTTTGAAAGAATGTGTATAGTTCATGAGTCAATTGTTGCTATTGTACGTCATTCATTTTCGATTTGCATTGATGTATATTATTTAATATTCAAATTTTCATTATTCTCACCAATGTATATACACTCATTACAGTTTATTTTTATGTTTCTGGATGGAAGGTGAAGAAGAAGAAAACAATAAACACCATGAACAAAACATTCCTAAAAATAACTCAAGTTATGGAAGTAGCTCTAGTAGTGACAACAGTTCAAGAGAAGAATAATGATCACTATGTTTGGATATCATAGCAAGATGTTGTAAATTTTGAAATATTTGTTTGTGAAATCAGACATTTTGTTTAATGTAATGGACATAGTGTCCCAATTGAAAGGAAAATGGATAACAATAACTGTCCCATTTTGTATGACAAAGACTCTCTTACATATGTGTGTGTGTCTTAATTTATTCTATTGCATTCTCCATTGTCACTGTGAAATGTAATACCATTGATTAAATTTATGGATGATTAAATATTATATTGAAGAGATGTGAAATTTGATGATATGATATAACAAATTAATCCAAACATCACATTCAAATGCACTAATAAAAATTTAGTTCATATGAATACTGTTATAACATATATATGTGCACTTTTGATGAATAATGAATATTAAAAAATCACAATAATTATGAAATTATATAACAAATTAATTCAAACATCACATTCAAATCCATTATTAAAAATTTAATTAATATAAATATTGTTATAAGATGTGTCTACTTTTGATGAATAATGAATTTAAAAAATTCACAGTAATTGCATTGTCACAGGTTGATGTTTCTAAAAAATAAAAAATGAACATCGATGTGTGTCAGTTACTGTACACCGGTGTGTTCGTGAGCTACAACTCACCGATGTGTTTCTACGATCTATGGGCACCACACAAATACCAAAACCAATTAAAAATCTTGGTGCGTTTGTGTGATACTGTGCACTGGTGCGTTTATGTGTGACTACGCACCGGTGCATTTGTACGACCTATGGGCACTGCACAAATACCAATACCAATTATAAAGCTCGGTGCGTTTGTTTGATACAGCATGTCGGTGCGTTTGTATAAGTGTATGTACCGGTGCGTTGAGATGACCTATGGGCACCACACAAATCCCATGTCCAATTAGAACAGCCACACTATGCCCGATGCAGGTTTTTACCTTGACGGCCCGGTGCATGTACCTTCGACCGCCTTGGGGGCCACCACCTAGATGATATGCATCAATGCTTTGAAACGCTAGTAGCACACCAATGAAAAAAACATCTGTAATAACCTCCAACTGCCCAAATTTTTTAGTCGTGTTTAATTTTCGTTAAACGCTCCGCCAAAACCTCCATAACCATAAATGGATGTTGTAGCAAATGTTTTTTTGACAATTTTGGCCAATTTTATAACACTAAAAACCTCCTTTATAACCTCCGCTAGAGGGTATTTTCCTTGTAGTGATGGTTGACTATCTAATGTGTTTGACTGCAACTAGGCCTGATATAATGTATGCAGTAAGTTTGATATCAAGATTCATGGAGACACTCAGGAGACACATCAAGCTGATTGGTTACACTGATAGTGATTGATTTGGAAGTGTTGATGATAGAAAAAAGCACATCAAGGTATGTTTTTCATTTGGGATCAAGATTCATTTCATAGGCTTCCAAGAAGCAACCAATAGTTTCATTATCAACAAAAGAAGCTGAATATGTAGCAGCAACAACAATAGCATGTCAAGAAGTTTGGATGAGAAGGATGCAAAGGGATTTATGTCATGAACAAGAGAAAGGAACCACAATTTTCTGTGATAACAACTCATCAATTTCATTGTGAAACTATTTTGTTTTCCACAAGAGAACAAAGCATATTGATGCCAAATACGATTTCATAAGGGAATTAGTTAACAATGGTGAAATTGTTTTACAGCATTGCAGGTCAGAGGAACAATTTGTAGATATCCTCACAAAGACATTGGGACATAAGAGTTTTTTTATCTCAGAAAGTGTCTGAGAATGATTGATGGTGGCAGTTGTGATTAAGGGGGAGTGTTTGAAATACTCCCAACCACCACCATCAATAAAGACTGGAAGCAGCCATACTTCATTGAATTTTTTTTGCAGGGAAGGAATAAGCCCAGCTCTCAAATCTGGAGGTGTTTCACGCAAAATAAAAACAGAGTACCCAAGCCCACAATATGAGTTTGTTATGAAACCAGCTTCAAAAATAGAATAAAGGAGAGATCAACGTCTTATAAATAGCCACTTCGAGCGGGCAACCTCCAATACATTACATAAATGAGAAATTATTGGATGATACAAATGAAAAAACCTCCTTCTATATATAGGGGTCCATGGGGTCACAATATAATCCTAGCCTTGATAACAATAATAATTTAAGTAAGCAATAATAACAATATGGGGGTTACAGGGGTACAACGATAACAATAAGGGGGCTACACTAATAAAAATAATGGACTACACTAGTAATATGGGGACCTAACATGCCCTTCTACTTCAAAAAAGTGTTTTCCTCAATGCTTGAGTAGCTCTGGATGCTTATGTATAAAATTCTCATCCTCCCATGTAGACTCTTGAGTGGGTAAATTCTTCCACTTTATGAGATACTCTGAAATTGATCGATTCTGTAGTTGTTGAGTTCTTATTTCCATGATTGTTTCAAGTTCCAATATGATTATTCCTTCCTCATCAAGTTCTGGAAATATTGCTTGAACTGGAAGTTTGTCACCTATAACCTTTTTTAGGCATGAAACATGGAAAACTAGATGCACTCGCGAAGAAGGAGGAAGCTCCAATTTGTATGCCATAGTACCAATATTTTGCAACACCTTGTAAGGACGATAGTATTTTGGAAATAAATTATTATCCTTCTTAGCTTGCTTGAGGGACATTTGTTTGTATGGTTGTAGCCATAAAAATACCCAGTCTCCTACATCAAAACTTCCCTGGCTGTGATGTTGATATGTCTGTTGTTTCATTCTATTTTGTGCCAAATTTAGGTTATCCTTTAAGATTTGGAGAACTTGTTGTTGATGCTCGATGTGATCTTCCACTGCTTGTACCTTAGAATTTTCTCTTAAAGAGGATGTGATGGACTGTGGATGATATCCATAAAGTGCCATAAATGAGGTCATTTTTCCTGTAGTATGGAAGGAAGTGTTATACCACCATTCGGCTAGAGGTAACCACCTGACCCATTATGTTTGTTTATTAGATACAAAACAACGAAGATATCCTTCCAAACATTTCTTCACTATCTCAGTTTGACCATCAGATTGAGGATGATAAGATGAGCTATGAGCTAGTTGAGTACCCAAACAAGAAAATATTTCCATCCAAAATTTTCCTGTAAAAATGGGATCTTTGTCACTTACCATAATCTTTGAGTTTCCACATAGCTTTTGAACTGTTTCCATAAATGTATTAGCAACTATACTTGCTTTAAATGGATGATATAAGGCACAAAAGTGTGCATACTTGGTAATTCTATCAACTACCACCATGATGACACTCTTTCCTTTGGACTTAGGTAAACCTGTGATAAAATCCATTGAAATATCCTCCCAACGTTGACTTGGAAGACCTATTCAACTTTATCCGAAAACATTCTAGCACAAAAGTTTGAATATCAGGTTGAAGGCCATCCCAAAAAAAATCTTTCTTCACCATGTGGTAAGTTTTTAAAAATTTTGAGTGTCCTCTTAAAGGAGAAGTGTGCAATTCCAAAAGAATCTTTTGTTTTAGTTGGGAATTATTACAAAGATATAAGCGATATTTGTAGCATAAGGAATCATTTTTCCAAATAAATGTATCAGATGTACTAGGATATTGCTTCAACGTTTGAATGAGTGTCCAAAATTCTTCATCCTTCTTCCATTCATTCCTCACTTGGGTTACCCAATCTGGGTGAATAATAGAAATTTCATAAAGCAATGCTTCCACTTCTTCATCCTTTCTTGAGAGTGCATCTGAAACAACATTTAGCTTCCCTTTTTTGTAGATGATTTCAAAGTCATAACCCAACATATTTGTGACCCATTTTGCTACTCTTATGAAGATAGTCTTTGTTCCAAAAAAGTGTTTAAGAATATCATGATCAATTTTTACCTTGAAGTGCCTTCCCATTAGGTAAGGTCGCCATTTCTTTAGTGCATGTAGTATTGCCAACATTTCCTTCTCATCAATATATTTCTGTAAAAAAATATCTTTTATTGGACAACTTTCAAAAGAAATGGGTCTTCCTTCTTGCATTAAAACAACACAAATTCCATTTCCCAAGGCATCGCATTCCATAGTAAAGGTTTTTGTGAAGTCTAGCATAGTTAAGACTGGTGCTAGGCACATTGTCTCTTTAATATGTTCAAAGAACTTAGTTGCTTCAAGAGTCCATGAAAATACATCTTTATTTAATAATGTTGTTAGAGGTGCTGCTATTCTCCCATAATTCTTAGCAAACTTGCGATAATACCCTGTTAACCTGAGAAATCCTCGCAACTACTTTATGGTTGTGGGGAAATTCCATTGTCTTTAATTTTGTTAGGGTCTACCTTAACAGTCTCATGAGATACAATATGACCCAAATATTCCACCTCTCATACTCCAAAGAAACATTTGGATATTTTTTCATATGATTATTTCTCCTCCAATACTTTGAGCACCTTTTCAACATGTTGAATATGATCCTTCCAAGAACTGTTGTAGATTAGTATGTCATCAAAAAATGCTAGCACAAATTTTCTAAGGAAGGTTTTGAAAATGGAATTTATCAACCCTTGAAATGTAGAAGGTGCATTGGTAAGGCCAAAAGGCATGACCAAAAATTCACAATGACCCTCATGAGTTTGAAATGTTGTTTTTGGAATATCTTCAATCTTCATTCTAATTTGATGATATCCTGAATGACGATCGAACTTAGTGAAATAAAATGTGCCATGTAATTTATCCAATAATTCATCAATCACAGGAATGGGAAATTTATCTTTAATAGTGAGATTATTTAGCTCCCTATATTTCGGACACATGCGCCATGATCCATCCTTCTTGTGCACCAATACTATTGGAGCAGAGAAAGAATTTTGACTAGGTTGAATTACACCAGCCTCTAACATGTCTGCAATCATACATTCAATTTCGTTATTTTGTACATAAGGATATCAATAAGGCTTGATGTTTGGAGGAACACTTCCTAGAATGGAATGAATAGCATGATCATGATCACGAATAGGTGGGAGTCCTTTAGGAGTTTCAAACACCTTGGAATGATTGCCCAAGAATCTTTGGAGATCTGGAGAAATAAATGATTTTTATGTTGGAACTTCTAGTGAGCATAATTGTGCAATTATGCCTCATTTTTCTTTCTTCAGAAGCTTTGTCATGACATTAGAGCTTATTATCATTCCTGGCTTCCCTGTGATACCACGTAATTCGATTTCCTTTCCTTTTGAAAAAATCTTCAATAAAAGTTCTTGCAAATTAAAAGCTACCATCCCCAAATATTATAACCATTGTACTCCTAATACAACATCAACACCTCCCATTGGAATGGAAATCATTGGACTATTCAATACATATTCTCCCCATGGTTATCTTGATATTATGGCATTTTCTAGAGTAATTTATAGTTCCTCCATTTGCAACAATCACTTGACATTTTGGTGTTCGGTATAGGAAACAATTCAATTCCTTGGCTACCTTACAATGAATAAAATTATGGGTATCACCCCAATCAATAAACACTATTACCTTTTTCTTGTTGATATGTCTTTCTATCTTGAAAGTTTGAGGAGTGGTAATTCCTGCCAATGCATTACACGATATGGTCGGACACAATTCTTCTTCTTCTAGGGTTGGTTACTAGTGTATATCCTCTTCTTTTTAAGTTTCTTGTTCATTTTCTTCCTCCTCTTCACAATCTATGTAAAATAATTTCTTCTCAGCACACTTATGACCTTTAGTGCATTTTCTATCACAACTGTAGCAAAGCCCTTTTTCTCTTTTTTCTTCCAATTTTTGTGGTGTCAACCTTTTAGGTTATGGAAGTCTAGGAGTAGCAACACTTCCATATTTATAGATGTGAGTGGTAGGTGTCCATTTTGCCATAATTTTACATTCAAATTTTCTTGGCAACCCGAATGCCTTCTCCAATGAATTAGGTTCCCAAACACGAGCTTCATGTTGGATGTTATCCTTTAAAGTCCCTATGAATACTTCAATTCTATGTTCCTCTGGAATATCAGTTAGCCTTGTATTCAATTTTTGGAAGTCCTCAATGTACTCCCCCACTGAACCCTTTTGTTTGAGATTTATCAATTGGCTAAACAAGGTGTTTCTCTTTGTATCCTCATAATTTTCTATCATTTCCTCCATAACAATTGACCAAGTGACAATTTTTTTACAGGAGAAAAGGCATCGATGCCATACAAATGTATTTTTTTCTAAATGTAAAGTTCCAATGCGTAAATTTTGTGTGTTTTACAGATTATTGAGATCAAGAGATTAATCCATCTATTGTATCCATGTTATAGGATCCTTGCCATCAAACTTCCTCATATCCATCTTTGGAATTTGGTGGTTCCTCTATCCAACATTAGAGATTACGAAATCACGATTAACATTTATTTTTTTCTCATCATGAGTTCCCTATACTATATTTTTTCCATTAGGAAACATTTATTGTATCAACTTTTTCCAACCTTCCATATCTTCTTTTAGATCATTCTACATGTTTTCCATGTCGTCTTTCATTTTTTCTTCCATTTCATCCATCTTAGCTTCCATGCCATCCATCTTAGCTTCCACACCTTTATTCAAAACATCCATATTATTCTTCAAACCATCCATATCTTCTTCCACGGCTTTCTTCAAAACTTCCATTTCATTTTTTGTTGTTCTTTGCAAGAGCGAAATTTGGTGCACTCTCTCTTGTAATTTTGATAGATCATGTTGCAACTATTCATTTTCATGAGTCATAATAGAATACTATGAGGGCTTAGTGCATGTTTAATTCCTTTTAGGAGGCATTTTAGAACCCAATATTGATATCAATGTTCAATAGGCCTGTGGAATCACTTAATATTGAATTTTCAAGCAAGACCTATGCAATTTGAAAAAAACAATACACACCTCTTTCTTGATTTTGAGGAGCTTGATATTGAAACTGACTTATCTCTGTGATTTTGGATCTCCAATATCTGAAACTTGGCCCTGTAGTAGCCCATTGAATGTTATTTCAAATTCCATGGGTCTCACCTGATTTGGATTCTTCATGAAAAAGTTATGCCCAATCTCCCATAATGACCTAATTATGGAATTGTTCAGTAGAGCGAACTTGTATGGTTTGCCATGTGTCATTGTTTCCTTATTCACCTCTGAGATTGATACACAAGAAACTAAATTCTATGTAATTGTGGCCACTTTTTCCAGAATTCAAATCCAATGCTCAGAGAGAGAGTTATGATGATTTTCCCATGGTCACCTCTTTGAGATGAAATTCAGGATCCTGAAAAATCCCTAACTGCCATAGACCCTATCTTCGAAAATATTGTTAATGAAGCTCTGAAAATTTTCCATGAGATTCCTCAAGATTTTTGCATGACTCTGTAAAATTTCAACTTTGGAACCCTCGTATAAAAAAGGTTATAGCGAAAATGCCACGATGACCTATTTAGGTTAAATTCAAGAGCCTGCAAAAATCCCGAACTTCCACACATCATATCTTTGAAAATATTGTGAACCAAGATATTAAATATTTCCAGGACGTTCCTTAGGATTTTAGCTTTGCGATGTAAAAATTTCAGCTTCTGAACCTTCGTAGAAAAAATTTATAGCAAAAATTCCAGGATGACCTATCTGGAGCAACGAAACCCTATAATCCAAAGCTCTGATAAAAAATGTTATGAAGCCAGCTCCAAAAATAGAAGAAAATAGAGATCAATTCCTTAGAAATAGCCACTTTGAAGGGCCAACCTCTAATACATTACATAAATGAACGATTCTTGGATGATACAAATGAAAAAACCTCCTTCTATATATAGGGGTCCATGGGGTCATAATATAATCGTAGCCAACCTAAAAATAATAATGTAAGTAAACAATAATAACAATATGGGGGTTATAGGGGTACAAAAATAATAATAAGGGGGCTTCACTAATAACTAGAAGACACTACACTATGGACCTAACAGCCTTTAATTTCCTTTCTGCTCTTGACTTACCTTTTTGCCCGCAGCTTCGTAGCCTGTAAGTTTTTTGGTTTACCACTTATGCCTTTTGCCGAATGTCATATCTCTGTTGATGCGATATTAGTGGGACCCACCATACCTTTGCCGCATTTCCAATATTCCCACAAACCTTTATTCTCACATTATTTCTTACCTTTTTGTATTTCACACTTATGGCTGCTTAACTGCCTACAACCCGCACTTTTCAACTTCTAAGTTTTACCTTTAAGCACCCGCACCAAAACTTGTGATGTTGTGATGCAACGTCATCATCACACATCTCAAGTCATAGATTTTTCATTCACAAATTTTCCATTTACCTTTTTAAGTCGCCCGCATTTCACACTTTTTATCATTTACCTTTTTTGTCGCCCGCAAGTTCGCACTTCACAAAGTTTACGACTTACATTTAAGCAACGCAAAAGTTATGTTATTTGAGTTGCAATGCGATCACAATCGAACATGGAAAGCTCAGGAGGATAGCACATATAATGTTCCCACAAGCTCAGGAGGATAGTGCCTGCAAAAAAAAAAAACTCAAGTTGTCATGCGATAAGTACCATTGCCCATTGCAATCACAAAAACATAAGTTTTCCCATATCGCGCAATGTTAAATGTTATAATCACCGGTATGTGATTTTTTATGTAAGAAATGGATGTGATGTGGTTTTAGAGATGGAACCTATAATTTTTCAAGTTTGGTCATTTTTTGTTCTGTACACATTTTCGTGTAGAAACAAGAGAATAGGTAGAAGGACAATTTTGTGGATTTCCGTCTATTCCAACATTGAAATGCATTCAATCTTCAGGATTCTGCCATTTTGTATAAAAGAAATGTATTTTCAAATGCTCAGTGAGTGGAATGAATAGAGAAGAGTTGAATAAATTTAAAAAGAATTCCTCTCATGTGTTTTCTCACTCTATGTGTCTGCGTATGAATTGTTATTTCCACATTATTTAATTCGCTGTGTTGCGGGGGAAACACATCTCTCTATTTTTTTTTATTTACAATTTCCAACACCAGTGAGAATTAAATATGTCAGTGATCTAGACGAGCTTTGAACATGTTATCGAATTGTTGTAGAACCGCGTGATGTCCTACAGTTCAAGATCAAAGTTTTCCAAAGTTGTGAATTGTGTCGTCGTTATTGGAGTGCACAAGCATTTCCTGTTGAGGAAATATTAGGCCTCACTGGATTTCTAAATCTTCCAACTACATTGAGAATCATAAAACCAATTGTTTCTATCCAGCAAGGCCACCACTCCACTGCACCAGAGCTTCTTGCAGGGTTCCTTTGCATGCAAACATTAAATTTTCCCTACATAATCCATATTGCAGGTATATTTTCCACCTCTATCTGAATGCCACACACCATAACCTTCAACTAGATGCCATTCTCACATTAAACATGACATCAAACATATCCATTAAATAAACTCAGAGAAATTACCGAAATTAAGCCATATATTCGTGACAGTCAACAATGCTTCTCTCGTTATCTCCCAGGGAAACAAAATATTTGTCTGCGACTCAAGGCTCTACAAGCAGAGAACAGTTTTGCGAGAGACACATTTACTTATAGCTTTGACACTTTGTACAGGATCCAGTGGAGTTTGGAACACTGTCCT
Source organism: Pinus albicaulis (assembly GCA_034641835.2). Taxonomy (NCBI): domain Eukaryota; kingdom Viridiplantae; phylum Streptophyta; class Pinopsida; order Pinales; family Pinaceae; genus Pinus; species Pinus albicaulis. Next base: position 167,636,435 of record CM076579.1, on the reverse strand, counting down.
GCACCAATGATAATTTTGTCTCAATATCCTCACAATATAATCATCAAACAATAATATATAAATCATATACACCATGATTTACTTTAGAAAACACCACTCTAGGAAAAACTATCTAACAATAAATCTATCATTTTCCTTAGCTAAAACAAAGTCAATCCCAACAACAACATCAACTTTCACAACGCAACTCTATCTCAATACAAAATACAAGTGAGTATACCCAAAGTTTTAATTGCTTCAACTACATGTAATACCATGAGCTCAATACTATGAGTCATTGATCCCAAGTGCCCAAAATGACAATTGTTAACCATAACTGTTGACACAACCTCAACTCCCCCACTATCTCAAGTTTATCTAGCATACAACACATCTAGGGAAATCAACTTTAGGGTGTTGGGTATAACACATCATACACCCCTTACAACACAAATACCTCATTACAACAATTTCAAGTCAAATACAATAAAGACAAAAGTAAACTATCTGCCCAAATATATAAGCCCATTTAGATTACCCACAACCTATTACTATCTCTTTTACCTCATCTTCATTGAAATTATGCACACTAAGATGCCTTCATGAACCCTATTTGTCTTCATTATACTCATCATATGTTTACATTTTACATCAAATTTGCAAAAAAAAATCCACACCACAAGGAATATACACCTTTGTCATTATTTTTAGCTCCTTCACCCTTTTCAAGGGCATCGCTCATGTATGGATAGATAGGTAGCTCATGCTACTATTTATTGATGCTAAAACTATTGAATGGAGATTTGGGCCATTTGTGAAGGTTAGACGAATACAAGCTCCTACAAATGTTCAACCCCCTCATGATTTTTTTTTTAGATGCCAATATAAATTGATGTTCTTAGCACATTATCATAACCTCCACCCTCATTTCCAATCTTGGAAATAACCCTAGACAAGTTAGTAATGAAACAAACATATTTATCTAGGTATTCCTCTAGAAACTTCTGCATTTAACCTTTCGTTGATGGGTGAAAATGTGAAGCTGGGTTACACTTTTTTCCCTTTTTTGAGAAATTTTTTTCATTTTTTTTGGTTCTTCAACTTTCTGCAAACTATAACAATTTTTCTATGTAGAATTTCATTTTGCGATAAAAATAAAAGTTGTGAGCAATTTTGTTAGCTTTCTACTACTTATTTTCTGAAATTTTTTTATGCAGATTTGACATGTCAACTTAGCGTTTATTTGAGTGTGTGTTTCTTAACAATCAAAGGATTCATAAGAAGTCATGTTATGACGCAATGTTGTATTCATTGAAAATTTGTGTTTTTGAAAAAACAAAATGTATTACAACAATCTAGACAGAGTCTACTTTGTTTTCGTCATATTTACAAAGCCAATGGATGCATATCATACTTACTAGAATTTTTTGAACTGGTCTAATACAAAAAACTGCATATTTTGGATATGTTTCGCGTCGCAAAAAAATTCTTAACATATAAGTGATAAACTAAAAATCTAAAAGCTACCCATTAGAAACGACGGACCATTGTAATGCCCCATAATTTTTTCAATTTTTTTTACATTGTATTTTGGGAGATACAAAATTTTGATTTCACTGAATCACAATGACCCTCAGAAATTGTTTGCACCCATTTTATTAGAAAAATAATTAAAATTAATAAGAATTTATGAAATTCCATAAAAGTTATATTTCCTGAAAGTAGATTCAATTCTAAAAATTCTTGTCTTTGTTCCGACAGTTAATTAACAACTTTTCATGGAGTTTAATCAGTGCAAAGTTGCAGAACCGTATTCAGAACCTGGTTTTTGTGTAATTGGTGACGCATTAGTTTGACCGAACTTTTAATATAAGTTCGGTTGAACTATTTTTTCCACCATACGCTCGTTAAATCTAACGTCTTAATATTTCGGCCAAACTTTTAATAAAAATTTCGGCCGAACTATTGTATAACTTTCGGTCAGCCGGAAAGTTTTGCGGAGCCCCTACTGAAAACACATTTCGTGGCAATATAAATTGCCACGAAATGATTCACAATTTTTGCACATTTCACATATTTCATCTCATTTTATAAAGATCTTGGTTTGGGTTCAGAAATTTATATTCAAATTTTGGGTTTAAAAGCATTTCTTGGAAGCAAATTCATTTTACAAAGAATTTTTTTGGAAGACATTTCTTGGAGGCGCCCTGATTTTGGCAAAAATTGTTTTGAACTTAAAAAAATTTCTTGGACGTACATTCAAAAGACATTTCTTGGAGGTATGTACGTCTTTTGAGTTGAAGTAAATATTTTGAGCTTCGTTTCATTTTTATAAGACATTTTTCTCTCGAATTTTTTAAAGTGTTTTGGATTGGAGTATGTTTTTTTTGCAAAAAATTTACACTGAATTTTTTTAAATTAAATCTTTTGTGATATTTTTTGTAATTGAGTTATTGTCTAATTTTTTGGAGGAAATTTTCTTAACTTCATACCCTATTATCATGGGAAATCGAAGAACTTGTGCGAGAAAATATGATCGAAAAAGAGACCCTGAAGAACGTAGAGAAGAGACAAGACAATCTCGCAAAAGAAAGTTAGAAGCCCTCTCAAATATTGAAGAGGAAAATCAACCTCAAGCAGAAATTGAAGCAGGTATGTAAATGTAAATATTATGATCTATTGATATATTTAAAATTTTCCTTATGTAAAATGTGAAGCTTAATTTTTATTTGATGAACTAATTTAAAAAATATTTTGTTTAATGTAAATAGATAGAGATATTCCTCAAAATATTGAAGAAGAAAATCAACCTCAAGCAGAAATTGAAGCAGGTATGTAAATGTAAATATTATGATCTATTGATATATTTAAAATTTTCCTAATGTAAAATGTGAAGCGTAATTTTTATTTGATGAACTAGTTTGAAAAATATTTTGTTTAATGTAAACAGACAGAGATATTCATCAAAATATTGAAGAAGAAAATCAACCTCAAGAAGAAATGGAAGTAGGTATGTAAATGTAAATATTATGATCTATTGATATATTTAAAATTTTCCTAATATAAAATGTGAAGCTTAATTTTTTATTTGATGAACTAGTTTGAAAAATATTTTGTTTAATATAAACAGACAGAGATATTCCTCAAAATATTGAAGAAGAAAATCAACCTCAAGCAGAAATGGAAGCAGGTATGTAAATGTAAATATTATGATCTATTGATATATTTAAAATTTTCTTAATGTAAAATGTGAAGCTTAATTTTTATATGATGAACTAATTTGAAAAATATTTGAAATTTTAGATATATTTATTAATTTAGTTATTTATTGAATATGTACTATCTTTTCGAATATGTACAGATGAAATCACTATCGATAATGAGATGTTAGAAAATGTTGACACTCACACATATGGAGATAAAAAACCTGACCATGTTATACGATATCGTGTTAACTGCATTTTTGAAAAGTATTTCTTAAATGAGCGGGTGACAGTTCAGGCTCAAATGTTGAAAGGTCTTCTATTATCAAGGAAATTAAAAGAAACTACAACACTATTGGGTATTCGAAAATCAACCGAAGATAAAAAAATTAAGGAAGAAGTGATAAAAAATATGAGTAGTGCTATAAAGTCAATTAAGAGATCTAGAGAGAAAGATTTTTCAATTGTACGTAGAGGGATAAAAATGGCAATGGTTTCCTCAAGTACTCAAGAGAATCGTTTGGTAACATCTATGGCACGAGCACTGGGAACCTCGCGAAAAACTTTGCACAAGCATCAGAAATTTCGGTTGCAAATAGATGTAAATGACGAACTCGCTTGTTGGAGAGCTATTTGTAGGCAACCATAGAAAGATAGACTTGGAGAAAATGTTAAAAAAATAATATATGAATATTGGAAGAACAATTCGCGTGTTTCACCAATTGCAAGGCATGTGATGCGAAGAAGAATAGCACGAAATCAGTACGAAGAACATGCAAAACATCTATTGGAAACCACTCAGATAGAGTTATTCAATAAGTTCAAAGAAGAGAATCGTCAAATTCATGTTTCACTCAGTGCTTTTGTTCAACAAAAACCATGGTATGTAAAACCTATCACTGTACGCGACACTTGTTGTTGCTGTTATCATGTGGAATTTGAGTTATATTATGACACATTCCTTGACTTCGGTAGAACATTATGGAAGGATTTACCTCCTCCTTCCACTATCCGTGATTTCATATCTCAAATTCTATGTGAAAGAGAAAGCGATGAACTATTTTACAAAAAGAAATGTGTTGGTGGTAAAAAATGCGATGATTGTGGACATTTGACTAAATTTCAAAACAAATATCGTATTGATATAAATGATCAATCATTGTCCAACATGAAATTGAAATGGAAGAGATATGAATATATCGATACATCGATTCAAGGTGAAAATAATGTTAAAAGAATTGAATTACTAGAAGAAGAAATTTTTCTAATAGACTTTTTGAGAAAGTTTGAGGAAGAAATTTACAAATATACCAAGCATTCCCATGGAGCTCGATAGCAAGACTTGCAATTCAAAAAATCTCTTGAAGTTTTTCCACCAGGGACCATTTTTTCAGTGATTGATTTTGCAGAAAACTACACATTTGTTCCACAAAAAGAAATTCAGAGTGAATACTATCATTCTGACCAAGTCTCCATGCTCGTCCATATTCTATATAGAAATGCTGAACAAAATGTCGATCATATAGAAATCACGAGTGAAAATCGACATATCATTAAAGAATATCACTTTTATATCAGTGACGATCGTACACATGATACATGTTTTGTACAACATTGTTTTGGAAAAATTTATGATTCACTGAAAAATCATGGAATAACATTCAATGAACATTGGATATGGTCAGACGGATGCGTAGGGAAATTCAAATCTGCACGATCATTCTTTTGGTTGTGTTTTCTTCATAAGAAAACCTGCATTAAACATTGTTGGAATTTATTTGAAACTGGCCATGGAAAAGGAGAACATGACGGTGCAGGAGCATGCATAAAACGAGTACCTCAAAGATATCAAATGAACCACTCTGCAAGCTGACTTGTGAACGATGAAGAAGTTTTTCAATGGTGCATCGCTGCGCTAAGCCATGAGAGAAACCCATCAATAGAAGTGCGAAGGTACATTCAATTTAATTTATATTGGAAATCTAATTTTAAACATTGTACATTTATCATGCAATGATTATCTTTGATTGTATTTTGATATCATATTTACAAATTCTTGTTCTAATTTTCCATATAAAGGTTTTTCTGGCATATTGGAATCGAAGACATAGATAGATCAATTGGAAATGACGTTGGAATAGTAAAAGGGACTTGAAAATTGCATTCAATTCAAACAAATTTGTCCAGAAATGTGTTTGCATTGGATAAAAGAAAATATTCATGTTTTTTTGATGTTTGCATAGACAACACAAAATCCAATGACGTTTGTGAAAACAAAATGTATGTGAACGATTGGAAACATACAGAGCTAAATACAAAGGGAAAAATATCTATTGCAATGTTTGAAGAAATGCAATCAGAGGAAACTACAATATCATCCGATGGTGATCGAGTTTCTGATCTTGTTAGAGAAGGTAACATTTGAATTACTTTCTAATGATTTAAAGATCTATAAATAAATTTAAATATGCATAATTTTGTTAAATTCATTTTATTCTGCAGGAGATGTTTTCGCTGTAATTCCACCTATTGAAAACGATGAAAATGTGAAGTATCATTTGATGCGTTGCACTGAACGAAAAATAAAATTATTACAAAACTATGATGATCACGGATTTTAGTATGACAGAGGGTCTATTATACTGAAAGGTTAATTTTTCAAACAAACTCATCAAAGTGGAGAATTTGTTTACTTTGAAGACTATGAACCTGATTCCATAAGTTGTCAATATAGTCACTTCATGTGGGCAGCACGCATAAAGTTGATAGAAGTTAAATCAAAGAAAAAATAAAAAATTAAGAGATGGACAATGTCAAAATCCGATCATGAACGGATTATTGAGGATGGAATTCCATTAGAATTTTTTTGAGTGAATTGTCCAACAACTTATTATCTTTGGATTAAATATTTTTTAGAACTTCAAGTACTCAACTAAAAATTGAGCTTCTTATGTTATTTTCGCAAGTGTTTGCACATGTACATATTGTTTGGGTACAAGCTCGTGCTCTAGTATCACCTGAAAGTAGTTTTACATACATGTGAATTGATGAAAAATGTTATATTTATTGGATATATATATATATATATATATATATATATATATATATTATAGAATGAAATTAATTGTTCTAGTTTTACTATGTGCATTGATGAAAAATTATTTACGTACTCAATATATATGTTCTAGAATGCACAATTAATTGTTCCAAGTAGTTTTTCTATGTGCATTTATGAAAAACTAGTTGGATTTTTTGGTAAAAAGTTTCAACAATGTAAATAAATCGACAAGGCTACCTATTTGAGTGCATTAACGACATTGACCCAAATTAAACAAACATATATATGTACTAGAGACTTATATTTCCAATCAAAATTAAAGGGATAATTTGTACATATATCTACTTCTTTGAACTCTATTTTCAATTAGAGCTCAATTGATAGATGGTTAGTTGGATTGAAAAGCTATGTTCTTCCTATTGGAAATTTTTTCATTCAAACAAAACTACATGGAGAGATCAAAAGCAATCTTAAAATTTCAAATGTAATTCAACCATCCAAAAGGGATTTGTGCAACATTACTTGACATGCCATGCCAATTATAGCGAACAAATATCCAATAGAAACATTTAAAACATTATATACCACGTGCCAAATGTAGATTGAAACCATCCAAAACTTTAAAATTTAAAATTTTTTTGATAATATATCATGCAACATTAAAACATTAAACATCACATGTGAAATGTAGATTGAAACCGTTCAAAACTTGAGTTTAAAAAACTTTAAAATATATATAGATCGTTACTTCACATGCCATTCCAATTATAGTTCAACTAGATCCAATAGAAACATTTAACATTATATACCACATGTGCAAATGTAGATTGAAACCATCCAAAACTTTAAGTTTTAAAAACCTTTTGACATTATATATACCACATGTGAAAATGTAGATTGAAACCATCCAAAACTTTAAGTTTTAAAAACCTTTTGATTATATATTGTGCAACATTAAAACATTAAAAATTTAAAGTTCATTAAATATCACATGCAAAATGTAGATTGAAACCATCCAAAACATGAGTTTTAAAAACTTCACATGCCATGCCAATTATAATTCAAATATCCAACAAAAAAATTTACCATTAAATATTCACATGCCAAAAGTACTAAAACCATCCAAAAATTAAATAAAACAAATTATATAATAACAATGTAATAAAATATGTCCAAAAATTGTAAATCTCACAAGTATCAAACTGTATCAAGTTTAACAAATTTTAAAACCATCTAAATTTTGAAATCAAATCTAATGTAAATCATGTCCATCAAATGGAGACCGATATACCGTCTTCCCTACTAGGGTCTCAGTTCGCGCCCTATCTTGTGAATGGGAAACCTACATACACAATGCGCATGTACTTGAACATTAAAATTTGATGTTTTAAAAATGAATGAGAATATAAATATCTAGAACTTCATGTAAAAAAAAAAATATATAAAAAAAAAATCATGCAATACCTCGTAAGGTTCCCTCTCCATTTGATGAACAGGTTCTCCCATAGGAACATCTGTAGTGGTAAACTCTACAATATACATGTACAATTAAATATATATATATATATATATATATATATATATATAGATATTAAAAAAATTTAGATGAAAATGCACGTGTACATATATAAACTTATTTTCAATTTAATATTAAAAAAGAAACTAAAAACAACTTGTTCAAATGTTGTGGATGTTCCTATATCCGTCACTAGAGTCTGCGGATTAAATAAATCTTCTATAGGAACCTAAATTCAAAAAATTTTAAATAACTAAAAATATAGATCTCTCTCTCTCTCTCTCTCTATCTCTCTCTCTTTATATATATATATATATATATATATATATATATATATATATATATAGATATATCTCAATTTTTAATGGAACTTTTTGAAGTAGAGTATATATATATAAATTTTAAACATAAATTTTAAACTTGTGAAAAATTGTCCATACTTGTGGCTCATCTCCCAAGGAAGTAGAAGGTACATCTCCTAAGGAAGAAGAAGGTACCACCATCCCAAAAACATGAGACGGAATCGGTACATGTTAAAACATTTTATCAAATTATATATATACATACATGTACATGTGTGGCAACAATTATTTATTTTAGAGTCACTTAAAAAACACTAACATTTGCCAACATATCATGATGGTCAGACCCATCTGCATCGTTTGAACTGGAGGTCCCGAACGTGATATTAACATTTTCGTCATGCATCATGCCTGAGAACTACAAATGGTGTTTTAATATATAATCATACATTTTTTTTAGATTAATGTACACATACAAATAAATGTATACATGTAAATACATATGTATTTATTACAAATTGTACGCATGTATATGTAAAAATAATTTCAAACCCTAAGGTCACTAACACATACCGTTCTGGTGCCCTCTTCCTCATGAAAAGATAGTTCTTGCAAACCATTGCGACAATTTATTGCATATGTTTGGAGATCTTCAACATTCATGTTGTAAATCTCTTCATCTATATAATAAACAAAATTGGCACGTGCATTTTCACGTGCTCTTTGTCAATTTAAACAAAGATCGAATCCACTCAATCCGCTATGAACATTGTCGATCATAACATCCCTTCCTTCTCGACTTATTTGAGAAGTCGCATCCATCTCTGATCGTAGAGTTTTCACTCAAAACAGTCGACTCACCAATGGCGGCTCAGGGCGAGGCAACTCCACATCTTGCTTAGCGCCCTTACGGTCATATAATCGACCTTTCCCTAGGCCAAAAAATTTTGAAGGAAGGTCATTGTAGTTGGGTTTCATACCCAAAAAAAATTATGCATAAAACATTTGTGAAAAATAAACAGGAACCTCATTGTTCCATGGAAGCCTTCCAAAGGCTGCAAGATGTCGATCATACAAATAATGAGCTTTGTCTGGGTGCTTGAAATACTGCACCTTCAACATTTTTCTTTTTGGCCCTTTCTTATAATTAAACATTAACTTGGCCATTTCTCTTGTAACTTTTTGTTTTACGTCCTCCCATTTATCGGGACCCATCACTGTTTCTTTTCTCTTTCTCATCAGTTCTACAAATGAATCAGTCGTTGGCCCAAGATTTCTATACACTTTCACCATTTCACCCAATGAATGTGTAGCTATTTCAAGGCTTTGTCGACTCTCATCAGGTAGAGACAAAGCCACGAGATCTGTTTGCAATTTTGCATGAAGGATTTCACACTTTTTTAAGGTGCATTCCGCCATGTTGGTTTCCCATGGTATATCAGTAATCTCAGCCGGATAAGTTGTGCTGGGTTGACATCCTTATTCTTGAATGTAGCGGGCTTCCCTGCGTCTATTTTACCACTAGCTCGAACATTTTTGGCCTCTGGATCAATATATATAAAATTTCGTATATTAGAAAAAACACGTGTAAAAAAAGTTGTACAAATTTAATGAAAAAATATTGAAATTGATGGCAACCTTGATGTTGTTGGTTAACATCTTCTCCAACATGACCCTGCTGAGAACCAAACCCAGAATGACGCTGCTTAGAACCAAACCCACAGTGACCCTGTTGAGAACCAGCAGCCATTGATTGGCCTTCGGGGGTATAAATATCACCCCCTTCCTGCAACTTGCTACCACTCATACCTCAACCAGTTGAACCTTGGCCATGCTCCATGGATGGAGTAGAAACCCTTCTCCTCTTTCCTCCTAAAAATTAAAATATGAAACTTATTAACAACTAATTTAACTCACAAAGCTAATAAAAAATCAATTCCATATGTACACACATGTATAGAGATTTAAGATTATATTTAAATACCGTGAACATCCCCCGATCCCTGAACCTCCATATGGGATTCAGCTGATTTTCATCGTTCATCCTCCATGATATATATCTATTGGTCGACATTTACACCAAATAGATTTCAAAAAATCAATTTGTAATGTAGTGTACACAAATTATGTAGAACACAACTTTCAAAGAAATAATTGATCATGTGTGAAACTAAATTTAATCGAAAAAAGAAATGATAAAAATGATAAGTTCACCAAATTGCGCTTTACATGGTGGGAGCACACTTGGTATAAAATTTACCACTTATATACACTTTAGTTTGTGGGAGAAATGACACATGTACATATTTTACCTTAAAGTTGTCGTGTTTTATGGATATTAAAATGAAGAACTTCTATTTAGATCCATTCTAGAGATTGAATATAAGGGTATTTACTAGATATGTCACCTTTCATAAAAGATGAGATCCAGAGGCTACCTGGCCCTTTACAGACTCTGCCTATAGAACTTGTAGAAGTAAACACTAGAGGCATTAACAATATCAAAGAACGTTTTCATGCTCAGACACGGGAATGTGTCTCTTTCCCTACGCAAAAAAATAGTTCAAGGTAGTTAATCTTCATAGACATGTCATCAAGCAGGTCAATTTGATCATCCCCAGCTTATTTTTCATGAAATTAGGCTTGGAATCCTCTACAACCTGGTGGATGGAGTTGAATGGAAACTAGGTCAAGGCCTTTACAAAATATATGCTAGTGAATAACACTTACTAGGTTATGCCAACAAATAAAGTGGGAGAAATGTTTTCTCCTCGAGGTTGTCCAATTGGGTGTGTAATACCAACTTCACCCATTTCCTAACATGTTTCTCTCTTAGGTTACAAATGTCTTCCACCTTATTAGTTATATATTTTTCAATTTCCCGTGGATTCCTTGAATTTTTTCTCCTACCATCTCCCTCTCTCACTCCCTAAATTATTGTCATCAAACATGCCCCATTGAGGATCTGGAGCAATGTTTGCACCATACTTAGAACTGTCACTGCTGCTAATTGAAATTGGAGTCATGTATACTAGATTGCTTGCTTAAGTGGCTCTTACTTGGACAATATCCTGAGATGAGTTTGACATGATGGTCATATGAGGTTGGAAGCTACTTGGTGTAATTTTCCTTAAATATTAAAAAAAACAAAGCAAAAATGTCATTTTCGATAATTTTTTATTAGGCTTTTGCATACAGCAGATGTTATCACAATTGCAACACAATCATGTTCCATGAGCATGAATTATGAATGTCGCAAGCCAAATTGCAAGGAAATTTGCATTCGTTTTAGGAAAAAGAAGGCTATGACATAAAATGCTAGAAAAAATTATGCAAATAAGGTTGCTAAGTCTTGATACTTACCATGTGTTTCAAATCCATAACGAAGGTTGGCTTTGAGAGTGTCCTCTCAAAGCCCTGTCTTGAGATGAAATTTAATTCAATGTCTCTTAGAGTTGTAAGGTGGAATTGATAGAACTATTTGATTTCTTTACCATAGATGGATATCTCAGGTTTCATCTAGATGCCTTTCTCTACCATCTTATTTCCAAGTGAAATGGGAATTTTCACATTTAGAATGCCATTACCATGTAATTTGGTAGTCTGCTAGCTAGACCTATCACAAGTAAGGTTGTCATACCAAACTATTTCTCTTACTCAACTCAGTGACCATGACTCTCATCTCACACTACTTACCATATAAGATCTTCAATTGTACATGTCATGCAAAGTTGGGGGTTCTAGGTCTACACCTATTAGGTAAAGTTACATATTTTATGGCATTATGGTCCTTAAATTTGGAGGTGTTCCACCTGAAAAAGTAGGCATTAAATATGGATGACAAGAATTTGTTTTAACTTTGATAGAATTTCCTCGTGGAATTACTGAATTTCTCGATGACATCATGCTAGCTTTGCTGAGAGAATAAGGTTTTGTAGGAGAAATTGAATTCTTTCAAATTATTTTTGGCATTGAAGTTTGAAATAGTAGTTTTTATGACTCCATTGATGACCTTGCTGAGGAATTTGATGCACACAATATTGAATTTGAAGATGGTTTAGAAGATGCTGAAGAAGTTGTAGATTTTGGTGTTGTCACTGAATGTTTCTTTGTTGTTGGACTTGATCAAGACACAATTTAACTTTACGAGCAGATTGAAGACCTTGAAGAGGTTTTAGATTTTGTTGTTCTCACTGAAGGTTTTTGTCTAGTTTTGTTTCTTAAAAGAGGTTGATAAAGAATATAGGAAGACAAAAAACTAACCAGTGGTGTAATAAATGGATTTCTTGGGAGGTAGATTGGCATATGTACTTTTGGTAGCTAGAAATTTTACGAATAAGTGAATGTATTTGAAAACCAAACCTCTATTTTATTTTGGTTTAGACAAGGTCTAGAATTTGAAAAGTGAATTCCCTCTTTCTTCCTCTTACATGTCCAATGATCAGAATCTGGATTGAGGGAAAAAAATTTCCTAGAAATAAAAATTTTTCATTTTATTTGTTGTACATGAGTTTTTAAAAGCTAATTAACTAATAAATTTATCACGAAATACAATGAAAGATTGACACATATACCCCTTCCCAATTGGCTAACCTTAGACGATCCTAAACACATTTTTATTTAACTAATGAGGGAGATAGCCAAACAAAACTAGTTTTTCCATATTCAAATCAAGTTGGTATCAAAGTACAATTTAGCTCATTTTACTCAAGGTTAGTTAGAAGAATTAGCTATTGGTTTCTGTCTTCAATTTCCTCTCAAAATGAATGTGTACGTGCTTTTGAGAGACACACTAGAGGAATAAGGTCCAAATTTTTATGAAAATGTGCTATGAAAGTAAAGGTTTAAAGGTAAACATGTACAAGGCATAGTTGAGTACAAGGCATAGTTAAGCCAAATGTTGTTGAGGAAAGGCCTAATTATTTGGGTCTTGGTTATGGAAAACATGATGGAGAATGCTCCAAAGCCAAAGAGGCACATGAAGCTATTCCAAGAAGTTTCGTGTTCGTTACCTCAAGCTTGTGAATTTTTTGTTCATGATGAATGGAAAATTTTGACACCCACTTTGCGAGAAGATGGTAATAATCATGCAGCTAATGAGAATGTAAAAGAAGAGCCATTGAAATGGTTTGCTAACAGATGATTAGATTTCTTATCCAATTAAGGACTTGCATGTATTTTGATGTTTCATGAATTTCTTTGCAAATTCAAAGTATGGTTCATATTTCATGAAGCAAGATGTTGAAAGTAGAGTTATGTTGACACACTTAAATGCAACAAATATGGAAATTTGTACATGAGCTATTATTTGACTTGAGAGTCAGCTGTTTGAAGAGGCATGTTTTGTCGACTTGTGTTTGGTTGATGGTTTTGTACACCAATATGTAAGAGTACATGGAGATATTCCTGCATGATGTGAATTTTTTTTCTTTGAAGGAGACAAATGATACATGTCAGCAAGCTATGTTTCTTGCATGATGTGTTTTTCAGTTTGATGGTTTTGTTTGTGAAAATACATCACAAGATTTTGGGAAGGTCCACTATTGAGCGAGAGCCTCATGATAATCAAATGGGAGTCCATCCTTATTTTGAAAACAAATAGGATTCTAAGCTATCTAGGACTCAAACCATTATTTTTAAATTTTAAATATCATGGTGTGTTGTTTCAATGCCTGAATCCACAACCCTAACATTTGTTTTATTCTTTTTTTGCAGGATTTACTTGGTTATATTAAAATTCAGTTGAATTCAAAATTCTTGGCTTAGTGGCATGAACCAAACATATTGTACATATTAAATGAGGAATTTCACTCTCCCAATCATTTTCTAAATCACCCATATCACCAAGAAAACATGTTTTAGAAGAACATACTTTGGTATGGGAAAGACCTTAGGTTTCAAACAATATAAGAAGGTTTTTGATATGGTTGAGAGAATGTGGAAAATAGAATCCATAAACAAATTATTTTTCTAGAGCATCATTACTTTTTAGGGTTGCTTGTCTCCCATAAGGATTTCCGAGGAAAATAATTGTGTTGATTGTCTAGAGATATGTATGTGTGTGTTTCATTATGTTCTCTATTTCTTACGTTGTGTTTCATTATGTTTTATATTTCTTACATTTCTTCCCTCCTATTTTTATTTCCAATCAAGGTTTATAAAGTAACATGAGAAGCAACATGATACTTGGAACAATCATTTTCATTATTTATATGGAAGGCAAGAAGGATTATATCCCCTTAAGCTTAAACTTATGTAGTTTGTCAATTTTTATCATATATTTTTTGGTAAGGGAAAATGTTTTTTTATCTATAGTACAAGTCATGAGTTCCCCATTTTTACCTTATGTAAAGCATGATTCTAGGATTACTACAATTTGTACTTGGTTTTTTATTGTGATGATGCCCTGTCTCAATCACTTGGCCATCCCTCAATGAGTAGTTAAATATTTATAGTTCAATACTTAAGTAATATTTATCTATTTGTATTATGTGAAATGTAAAAAATGGTATACTATTTTTCATAAATTTGGGTTGATTTTATCATATATTTCGATGAAAGTTGATTATATGACATGTTTTATTTAAAAGGATCTAACAATTTTGTTAAGGTATGAATTTTCAATTTTGTGTGGCTCTCTATCAACCTTCACTTCCTCATTTCTAGAAAAAATCTACTTGCTCATTCGTATACCCACTTTCTATTCAAATGCATGAGTTTTGAACTCTCCGTAACTATGTTTTTCCACACAGGAAAATTATATGTCATATTTTATACTAAAGTTCTAAATATTATTTTGAAGTTTGGATTACTATTATTCTTTTATATAATTTATCATTAGATATAAGTTTAAATTGAAAGCTACTAAGATGAAATATAGCTTAGATATGGCATTTGCAAATTATTATCTATTTATTGAACTAGAAAGGACATAATTATTACACATGTTTAATTTACATTCAAACGCTTCTTTGATTTATCTCCTATATCTTAATGTAATGCTAGATATATAATTTAAGTTGAAGGCCCATGAGATAAATATGACTTCTATGTGACATTTTTATTGAATCATCTATTTGTTGTGTTATATGAACATAATTGGTACGCATATCTAATTTGTATTACTAATATGTCATGCTTCTTTAATTTATCTTTTATAGATGACAGGAGCATCCCTTTTTAATCTATCCCTTTTGAATTCGAATATGTGGGCTATATTCATCTGCATATTTTTCTATAATAAAGCAGTGAGTAAAATTGTATTCCATTTGTGTCAATGTTAAGGTTAAGCACATGGATTAAAGTTTTATATATTAGATGAGGAGGCTATGTATTACATATGGTCTTGAATGAGCTTTTGGACTCTTTAGATATATATCTAAAGAGTCCAAATTATCATTCAAGACCATATGTAATCTTCATCTAACTTAGCCAGGGATTTGCAATATTATATTTGAGTTAGCTAGCTCCATTTCAAGATATTATGGTTATCCAAGAGGGGATAGAAAAAATGAAAAGAATGATGTCGTTGTAGGCTATCCAAGTTGGACATAGAACCAGTGGAGAAACCTAAGGAAAAACTATGTTTCCAGGTCGAACCTTTGTAGAGGTTCCAGTACCTGAGAGTAAAATCTAGTTTGGGGCTGTTAAATTCTAACTGTACTGGTAATTGTGCTAGGGGGGAGAAATAGGATGCAATTTCCTCTTCTCACGGTTGGGAGTCTTGTTTTTCATGTGGATTCAACCAAACATATTGTACATATTAAATGAGGAATTTCGCTCTCCCAATCATTTCTAAATCACCCATATCACCAAGAAAACATGTTTTAAAAGAACATACTTTGGTATGGGAAAGACCTTAGGTTTCAAATATTATAAGAAGGTTTTTGATATGGTTGAGAGAATGTGGAAAATAGAATCCATAAACAAATTATTTTTCAAAATGTATTACTTTCAAAGTATCAACAAGGAATGTACAAGGGTGTTCAATGAATTAATGCTATTTATTTAAATTCCATGATGTATATCTTACTCATAATTTTAACAAATCATTAAATAATGATCTAGATTTGATAATTATATTATTTGTCATATATTTTGACGCTTATAGAGTGAAAAAACTGAAAGAATCAACTTGTAGGGTCATTTTAATGGTGGGTGGAGAATTCGGGTCTAAAACCTTTTGGAGTCATTTTGAGGTATTAAATGACATTTCTGGGGGTCAAATGATTATCCCTTGTGCCAAAATCTTGACCATTTTTCTTCACTTAAGGACATATCCAATGCTGCAAGAAAAAAATAAAATGAAGTTCATTCAAAATTTATGCCTTTAGTTTAAGTTGACCTATGATGTTGACCACCATGGCACGAGAGAATCACATTTTAGCCTCATTACTCATGCATGGAAAGCTAGCTACATGTGGAATTTTAACAAGACTCTAAAAGGTCTAAAATCACAAACCTCGTTAATGGTTGACGAAGTCAAATCTTACACCTAGTTGGCTATCACGCTATGTTAAATACTTGGCCACTAGGAGGAATAAGAGTTCCATTTTGTGTTATTGTATTTTGTTCCATAGTTGAAAATACAACTAGGAGTGTGAAGTTAGAGAGAAAATTGTATGAAGTTAAGTTTTTATAGCAACCTTACACGCCAAAAGTCTTAGCTAACTCTAGAGAGATTACCTCTTTCTTTGTACTCACATATTTTCCATACCAGAAAAGAGAGAGTAGAGCATGTTTACATTTTAGTGTTGTTTTTGTCCCATAAGGATTTCCTAGGGAAAAAGGAGTCTAGAGCATCATTACTGTTTAGGGTTGCTAGTCTCCCATAAGGATTTCCTAGGAAAATAATTGTGTTGATTGTCTAGAGATATGTATGTGTGTGTTTCATTATGTTCTCTATTTCTTACGTTGTATTTCAGTATGATTTATATTTCTTACATTTCTACCCTCCTATTTTTCTTTCCAATCAAGGTTTATAAAATTACATGAGAGGCAACATGAGACTTGGAACAATCATTTTCATTATCTATATGGAAGGCAAGAAGGATTATATCCCCTTAAGCTTACGCTTATGTAGTTTGTCAATTTTTATCATATATTTTTTGGTAAGGGTAAATGTTTTTTTATCTATAGTACAAGTCATGAGTTCCCCAATTTTACCTTATGTAAAGCATGATTCTAGGATTACTACAATTTGTACTTGGTTTTTTTTGTGATGATGCCCTGTCTCAATCACTTGGCCATCTCTCTATGGGTAGTTAAATCTTTATAGTTCAATACTTAAGTAATATTTATCTATTTGTATTATGTGAAATGTAAAAAATGGTATACTATTTTTCATAAAATTGGATTGAGTTTATCATATATTTCGATGAAAGTTGATTTATATGAAAGTTGATTATATGACACAATTTTGTTAAGGTATGAATTTTTATTAGATGAGGAGGCCATGTATTACATATGGTCTTGAATGAACTTTTGGACTCTTTAGATATATATCTAAAGAGTCCAAATGCTCATTCAAGACCATATGTAATACATAGCCTCCTCATCTAACTTAGCTAGGGATTTTCAATACTATATTTGAGTTGGCTAGCTCCATTTCAAGATATTATAATGTTAGATTATTATTTCTATAGATTTTGATTATGGTAGTAAAATGTTACAAAAAACCAGAAACCAGGTACAAATAATATTATTCTAGATATATGTAAAAAGGACATGGTACAGAGAAGATCAAACAATATTAAACTTTTCATAAATAATTTAGATAAAAATACATTTTCTAATTTTGATTGTAAATTCCAAGGCTTAAAGCAATAATTTTTCTAATAATTTTTTCTTAATTAATAAATAAAAAAGAAGCATTTTCAATCAAAATCACATCCAACATATAATAAAAATAATAAAAACAATTTAAAACTTTTTATGAAGGTATTACTTATCAGCACATATACCGCGAAAAGAACAATGTTGCAGATGAGTTGTCAAAGCATGGGCTACATGATGCGTATGGAAAGATAAATTATCAACTATTTAATATATAGGGTCTTCAGGCCGAAGGCTCAGTGCCCATCATCTAAGTACAGTGGTACCATAGATGCTGTGATTTTCAGTTTTCTGGATTAATACTTTGAAATACAAACCATGCCATAACACAGAACTGAAAACCATGCTCCCGGGATCAAGCGAGCCAAACCTCTTCTACCGAACCTGGGTATGCTTTCTGTGGTTGGTATAATATGATTTGGTGCACATTACCTGCTCCAGGTATTGGTTCTTTTTTTTGTATTTGACAGGTTCCATACTGCCTACAATGTTAGTACCAGATGGTAATGATGCTAACATTTTGATATGGTATGACAGTCAACATTATTTTGGATGGATCTCTAGCCCTCACGATTAATGATTTTGCTTTGGATGTTTTGGATTCTCTGAGATATTTTTGGAATCTATGTATGTCGGATGTCTGTTGCAAAATTTTTCTTATATACCTGGGTCTTTTTCTATTAGCTGACTGGGAAATTTTGGATACATCTCAGTAAAAAAATATATACATGTGGATCATCTATGGGCTTTTAACAAGTCCCTGTAGGTGTTTTGGGATTATTATCTCTTGTCTGACATGGGTCACCCTTTTCTCTTGGATGGAAAATTGTGTTTCTACCTTCAGATGCGAATGTAATGACTGATGGACTGTTTTCTCATTATATATAAACAAAACAACGTTTTTTAGAAATGTGAAAAAAAAAACATAGAACTGACAACAAACTAACAACTACCATATATCCAATGTATATCTGTCCAAAAATCTTTAATTTCAGAGAGATTAACAATGCCATGGTATTCTTGGTCGAAAAATAAGCAAACAGAGAATAACGAGTATAACATACACGAGAGTCTATGTTATAAACAAAACAACGTTTTTTAGAAATGTGAAAAAAAAAACACAGAACTGACAACAAACTAAAAAATACCATATATCCATTGTATATCCGTCCAAAAATCTTTAATTTCAGAAATATTAACAATGCCATGGTATTCTTGGTCGACAATTAAGCAAACAGAGAATAACCAGTATAACATACACGGGAGTCTATGTTATAAAAAAAAAAACGTTTTTTAGAAATGTGAAAAAAAAAACACAGAACTAACAACAAACTAACAACTACCATATATCCACTGTATATCCATCCAAAAATCTTTAATTTCAGAAATATTAACAACGCCATGGTATTCTTGGTCGAACGAGTATAACATACCTGACGAACGAAGAGCGCGGACGTGACGAACACCAACGCGGCGACGAGGAGCAGCGGCGATGAGGAGCAACAACGACAGGGACAAAACGCGGGAACAATGAAATCAGTAAACCACAGAACTTCGTGGGTGATTTATTTATAGAAAATAGTTCGGCCGAACTATTTTAAATGTAAAATTTCGGCCGAAATTTAGTTGTCGGTTTTCCAATCTCCAGCAAAAATTATGTTTTCCCACGCCTTCAGTGAGCCATCAGTCTAAACGGAATCACAAGTTCAGCCGAACATTATAAAAAATTCTGGTCGAACTATTACATACTTCGGCCGAAATTTATAAAATGTTCGGCAGAACTATTGCTGAAAAAAAATTTCAACCCCCGATTCTCACAAAAGTGTAACACAGCTTCACGTTTCCGCCCTGATACTCAAATTCTCTAAAAGCCCCTACCTATCTATTCTTGATTCAATGGTACAACAACCTCATAATCCTGTGACAAGAATTTGAGGAAACAACTTTCCCTCAAAATAACACATAGCGGAGTTCCGATAATTGGCCTATCATGGGTAGCAAGTATTTTTTTGTATGAGAGAAAAAAAAAAGTGCATCACAGCTAAAGCCAATGTGGTGGAAAATGTTGTACACTTTACCTCCAAGGGATGGCCTGATGCAACTAGTATACTACCAACATCAGAAAACGAAATATGGGTCATGGTATCACATGTTGAATCACACACATAGGCCACTACTTAGCTACTACTCCACGCTAGTCAGATTGAGCATAGAATCCAACCGCACCATAACTTCAATACAACTAAACACTCCAATGACACACTTTTTGCTTCCATATTTCATTCTCCACCTTCCGACGTACTAATAATTCCATGGCAAATTATTCTTCTAGGCGTAGGAAAATTAATGTTGGTTGCTTAATGCTCTATGCTAGCCACTAGATCTTCTAAAACTATACTTGGGTAAAGAGGGAAATTGGTTGGCAATGTTTGACTTGGAATCTTGGTTTCATGAAGAACTTCAAGCAGTTATAGAACATTTACAGTATCCTCTACAAGAATTTGTGGTGGAATTTGAAAGAGTAGTTTGGAAGATACAATCAAGCTATATGAATTGTGTTCACAAATGTTTTATATAGTTTCAAAATTTTCTTTTAATGGCTATCTTTAGACATCTTGAAGAGAAATTTGCTTATATTTATAATGGCTCCTTGTGAGTTTCTTTATTGACCACCATCGTGCTTCGAGCTACTAAATAATTACATTGTCATTCAATCTGTTGTTGTTCATGTACATAGTTAGCCATAATTAGCTTCAGTTCAACTCTACTTATTGCATGTGATGTGCACTTGGCTTTAGCTAGTTAACTCGAGTTCTTACATGTGTTGTGCACTTGGATTTAGTTAGTTAACTCTAGTTCCTGAATGTGGTGCATGTGCACATTAATAGAACATAAATCAAACTTCGCTTCAGTTAGATTTAATTATCCATAGTTATTGCATGTACAACTAAGCTTAAATTAATTTCATTATGTATTGATTCTCAAACTAATATTGTATAATCAAATTCATTCTCATTCGAATTTTTCTTTTTCAATTTTCTCAAGTTTGTGCAATTATTATTCAGCTAGATCTGTATTTGTAATATAATAATTTTACATGGTATGAGAGCTATAAGGGTTTGGATAAGGTGCATGAAAAATATTTTGTAGGTTTGAACAACAAAGAATTGGAAATTGTTCGAAGATGTAAATTGTAGATCAAAATACTGGAGAACTTCTGCAATTGTTGTTATAGCTAGAAGGTGAAAAAATGTAATTTTGATCTTCAACGATTCTTACTATGTATAACTACTTACAGTGGAAGCCAAATATTTTGCTTCACCTTAGAGGAAAAGTCTTATACTATATAGTTATTAATATAGAAGCTGAACCCAATTTTGCCATTGAAAAATCTAAATACTTCAACAGGATGGACAAGGCTTTTGGTCTTCTATTATTTTCTGTGAGGTTTGGAGAACCTTGGAGAATTTATTTGGAATGAAGGATGAGATGTGGGCTCATATTCTTGAAAATGATCTAAATTCCTTAGATCCAACTAGCTTTTAGAACATTCAAGATTTCTTTACGAAATTCACAACATTTCTTCTACAATTACGTGATTGAGGGATCGATAAATCCAAACGCGAAGGTCAATTAACCCTTTCTAATTTTTCTAAATTAGGCCCTGAATATTCTATTTTTGTCTCTAAATTTCATAAAGTTAGAATTTCAACTAAAGATAAGTGGAAAATTCGTAAAATTCATGCATTTATTAAGTCTCTCATTCTTAAGCAGGATAATCTAATCAAAATGGATTCATTAAAGTCTCCAAATGCACATGCACTTTCCATGCATGATAAAGGAAATTCCAACTCGAAATAAAATTAGCAATACAAAGGCAAAGGAAAGTGAAGAGATCCAGATCTAGGAAAGGGGGGAAATCCAAAACCTCTAGATGATTCTTCTAGCTTCAAGGGTGATAAGGAAATGAAATGAAACTCCATGCGTCCTTATTGTAATAGAGATTATCATCTTGAATCCTCTTTCATGAATAAGACTATTGATCTCATGGCAAATACTCTTCCGCAAAATAATCGTAGCCATCACATTTGAGAAAGTGCCAAGAAGAAGATCATTGGAGAACTTTTGAGGTCTAAAATTGGCCTCCTAAGAAAACTTACAACAAAAATAAAATTTATAATAACCAATATGATTCAAGATGATGGTGTCAACCATGAGGGATGATTCACCTTTTTTGGGGTAAAAGAGTAAAAATATTAAAAAGTAATAAAAAAATAAAGCTACTTTTTCAACTTGTATTTTCAACTTATCTCTGTATGGTTTTAGTCATATTTTGAACGAAAACCCTCATTGGATGTATAATTTAATTCCTTTTCCAAGGAGTACCCATGTTGCATATTTTCAATGGACCCTACTACACGAAAAATGAGAAATACATGAAAAAAAATGATTGCAATCAGTTTTTTCATGTATTTTCTCATTTTTGGTGTAGCATGGTCCAGCGAAAATATGCAATATGGACTCCTTAGATGAGGAATCAAATTCTACATCCAACGAGTGTTCTTGCTCGAAATTTTAGTAAACCTATAGGGAGATAAGTTGAAAGTATAAGTTGAAAATGTAATTTTTTATTATTTCACTCTAAACTTTGATGATGTAATGAATTTTTTTTCCACTATTGTTTTATAATTTCTTTAGGAGGCCCATTTTGGACCTCGAAATTCCCCTAATGTGGAGGAAAAACCATCAGAAACAAGGGGTAATGGTCATGCTTTGATTGCTCCTCATTCTATACCGCAAGAATGGATAATCCATTCATGAGCTTCACATCATATGGCTTCTTCAAAGGAATCATTTTATTCTCTACATCCATACTTGGGACCTCCTATTATCATGGGGTACAATTCTACAGTTGAAGCAACTTGACAAGGAAGAGAGCAATTAAAAGATGGAAGTTTTGAGAATTTCTTGCATATTCTAAGGCTTTTAGTGAATTTACTTTCAGTGTATCAAATGACACACACATGCACCGAAAGGAAAGTTGAATTTACCCGAGATTCCATGAGCATTTATGAAATGAAAACGAACTTGAAGATTGCATCTAGTAAGGTAAATGATCAATCTCGTCTGTATACATTTTCTTATTTTGTTCCTCAATCAAGTTCTATTTTTCTACTTATGCATGCAAATGAAGAAAGCAGGCTTTGGCACAAGATATTTTGGCACTTGAATTTTAGATGTATGCAACAAATTAACAAGCAAGGGATGGTTAAAGGATTCTTGTACATTGAATTTTCAAATCGTGTTTGTAATGGATGTGCCCTTGGAAAGCATCCACAAGACAAATTTGAGAAGGGACATGCATGGAGATCCTCTTTGCCTTTGGAGCTTGTACATAGTGTTCTCATGGGTCCATTTCTAGTACTTTCAATGAGAAGAGAAAGATATTTGTTGTCATTTATAGATGATTACATGAGATTCACTTAGTTTTACTTCTTGAAACTCAAGTCTAAAGTTTTCCAACATCTAAATATTTTCAAAGCTGATGCAGAAAATCAGTCTAGAAAACACATGTAGATACTCTATAAGGATAATGGGAAGAAATATGTCAACAAATATATCCAAATTCTTTCTAATGAATCAAGTATACAGTTGCATCATACAATTCCTTACACTCCACAAAAAAATGGGGTGGCTGAAAGGAAGAACTGATATTTGAAAGAGATGGATGATTGCATGTTGTATGCGATATCTCTTCCGTCAAATTGTGTTCTTACACTATCAATTATGTCTCATACATCCATAATAGATATCCTCATAAATATATTACTCGAAAAACATCGTTTGAGGCTTGGAATCACAGGCAACCTGACATAAGTAATTTCCACATTTTTTGATCTCGAGCATGGGCTTGCATTACTATAGAGAAGAGAAAGGCATTGGAGCCTCAAAGTAAAGCATGCATGTTTGTTTAATATTGTGATGAATTCAAAAGGTATAGATTGCTCAGTATCAACATTTACGAGCTCTTTATTGGAAAGAGTGTAAAGTTTAATGAAGATATTTTGCATGCACCACGAGATTAAGTTGTTACCAAGTTTCCCTCACTACTCATTCATGAGTATGAATATAACACCTTAGATAAAAATTATGATCTAGATGAACATTTTCCTGTTACACATATTGGCCCACTAGTTGTTGAACATCGATATCGCATTTACTCATGTAGTTCGGAAGATTCTCGATCACCTTCAACACAAAAAAGGTGCAACATGAGTGATATCCTAGATGATCCCGCCTCAATACCCAAGTTTGAGGAAGATCCAAAAGCACTCTTAGTTATGGATCCATTCATGCCAATGCGTGCTTATATGATGAATGCATCTCGTCCATAGAATTATGGAGAAACAGTTGGGAATCCTGAATGGGAAGCAAAAATGGATGAGTAATGCAACTCTCTCATTGAGAACCAGACTTGGGATCTAGTTATGCTATGTTCCAATCTTAAACTTGTGAGGTTCAAGTGGGTTTACTAGACAAATCAATAAGCAGATGACCAATTTAGTCGATATAAGGCACGGTTGAAAGAAAATAGTTTTCAGCATGTACATGGTGTTGATGATGGTGATAATTTTTCTCTAGTAGAAAAAATGGATTCCATTCGGCTTGCTCTCTCCATTGCAACAACAAGAGGATGGGAGGTGCATCATATGGATGTAAAGAATGTAGGTATTCAGAGTGATCTTGAGGAGGAAATATACATGGAGCAGCCACAAGGATACATGAAAAATTCATCTCTGGTATGCAAACTAAAGTAGTCTCTCTCTGGCCTCAAGAAGTCACCTAGAGCATGGTATGAAATTATGCATTCCTATTTTTAATCTCAAAAATTTGTATTTTGAAAATCTTATTGCAATTTTTATTTTTTGAATAAAATTGACTCCTTGTTGATCATATTACTCTACATCGATGATATTTTGATAATAGGTAGTTCAACTTCTGCCATTATTGAGAATAAAACTCACTTTATAAGTGATTTTCTATGATAGACATGGGCTTCCTAAATTTCTTCCTTGGACTAGATATCAATGGGAGTGGTTATGGGATTTCCATTTCTCAACCAAAGTATGCTAGAGATATTTTTCCACAATTTCACATTAGTGACTACAAGCCAACAACCACACCTTTCTTATTTGGGATAAAGCTTGAGAATGGAAGAGACACACCATTGGTTGATTGCACATTTTATTGTCAACTTGTGGGAAGCATTATTTATCTCACTCACTTATGTGTCGATCTCTCATATGTAGTAGGATTAGTTTTGAGATACATGCAGGAGCCACATGAGTTACATTGGAAAGCTAAAAAGTGCATTCTTTGATATTTCCAGGGGACAATCACCTACGGGGTTTATTATGCAACAAATTTTTCTTTGTATATCATTAGGTTCATAGATTCAGATTTGGATGGTGACAACATTAATCACAAGTCCACCTATGGTTATGTACTTAGTTCTGGATCCAACCAAATTTGTTGGTCAATCAAGAAGTAGGTTGCCATTTCTTTATCATCAGCAGAGGTCGAATACAGAGGAGTTTTCAGTGCCACTATTCAAGCCATTTGGAAACATTTCACATGAGTGAATAGAAGCCAAAAACCACACATTTATTATTAGGGATAAATCTTGACAATGGCAAAGACAGAACATTGGTTGATTTCACTTTGTACCTAACCTTGGTATCAGTATCCATCATCCAACTATCATCTGGTGTGATAATAAAAGTACGCTAAAGTTTTGTATAGATCCCATGCATCGAAAATGGACCAAACACATCGAGATCTACATGAAATTCATTAGAGAACTAATTCATGACGGGATCTTGAATTTTCAATATTATCCCAGTTCTGAGTAGACTACCAATATCTTCCCTAAGAATATCGCTAATCATAACTTTTTATTTTTGTGAGACTGTCTCGGGGCAGAGGACATGACTACATAATAGTTTCATTTTATCTATTTTTTCATTATATTTTTAGGGGGGGTTTCCTCCCACTAGGTTTTCCCTCTTTCCTCTTTTCATGCATTGTATATGGGTACCTAAAATGGCCTTGTTGTTAGGACTCATTCATTTTTCATCACACTCACATAATTTATTCTTAATGGGGGGTCTTGGTTTACATGCACATAGTTAGCCTTAATTAGCTTCAGTTCAACTCTAGTTATTGCATGTGATGTGCACTTGGCTTTAGCTAGTTAACTTGAGTGGTTACATGTGGTGTGCAACTGGCTTTAGTTAAAAATATTTACTGGTTGCATGTGGTGCATGTGCACATTAAAAAAACATAAAGCACATTTAGCTTTAGTTAGCTTTAATTATCCATAGTTATTACATGTACAACTAAGCTAAACTTACTTTCTTCATGTATTATTTATCAAACTAATATTGTGTAGTCAAATTCATTCTCAATTCCTATTTTTATTTTAAAATTCACTCAAGCTTATGGAATTATTCTTCATCTAGATCCATATTTTTTCTCTAATAATTTTACACATTGAGCTTATAACAAAATTTATTTTGTTAAGGATTTCTTGGTTTTCCCACATTTCTACATCTAGACGCTTCAATTATTTGATAATACTAAGAGCTCAAAACGTAACTTTATTTTTTTATACATCCATGTTCTAGCCAAAGTTGTAATATGTGAGCATTATTAAATTTATGTTCAACCATCGCTATCACACCCATTTCTTCTCTAGGTAGAAATTGTATAATAGTAAGGAAGATTAGAAATGGATAATACAATTGTCACTATATTGTTGCATACATATGAGAATTGGCATAATGGTTACCATATGAGTATTTAAATAGATTAATTTATCATATGAATATTCAGATAAAAAATGTAAGCAAGAAAATGGGCCATTTCATTCATAGGGAATGTTGTAACAACTCCCACTAAACAATAATTTTTTTTTTATACTATAGTTCACTTAATTAAATATTGATCCTCTTAACATTATCTCTTCTAAAATCTAATTTACTTTATCTTCCTCCTTAACTGCATTTCATAAGTCCACTTTCATATTATGAACTATTATAATCTTCTTTTGTCACCATCCCTAATTCCTCGTTTACTTCCTCGTTATGGTATTGCATTTATAACCATTGGCATCCTCCCCAAGCCCTTAATAGATATATATTTCATTATTTTCTATTACGTCTAACCCCTATTCTCCTACCTTGAATTAGCTTTTATTTTTCACATTAATGTAACCCACCATACCATTATCCTTACTTAATACATTGATATACCATTACTCTAAACATATTAATAACGTAATTTTATTACATATATTCTATCACCAAACATTGGAGGCATACATTACAGCTAAGGTAAGTATGCAAGGTTTATGGTATTAATTATTTTTTCATTTTAACAGTTCCCTCCTATAGCGTTGGCCCTCTAATATATCTCCATGTGGCACATTCATGTGGGATTCACATGGTCTTCTAGTACCTTGGAGACTCCACCTGTATGTTGCAGATCTACTCCAAATATTAACAGTTCGGATCTATTGTAAGAGACCCTAAGGGTGCTGATGACCATCTCTGGTTTCTCATTTTTCATTTCATTGATTTTTCTGCGGCCACTCTGGTCTCTGGAGGTCTCCTGCATACTAGTCCTGCATTTTCATTTTTCCACCATGACAGTGTTCAATAAAACCGTCGTTCCAGTGCCCATAAGGCTATCATTATGCTATACCACACAATTATTTGGTTCTTCTACATGAATTCCTTCAATGAATTCGAGGGCTTGGAATTTCCCCTATATATCATTCAAGAATTTGTGTTCACGCATTTTAGAGCTTTCTTTTTCGTGGTTTTATTTTCTGCTATAAGGAATGCGATAATAGCTTCCCTCAACTGGTTATTTCTCCTTGATGAGGTAATTTACGTTTAATGTGTCTATAGTTACTAACTTAAAAATTTATCTGATTCCAGGGTTAATACGTTACCGTTTTCTATGTATGTAGAAGAATTTTCCTATACTTTGTACGTAGCTGTATAACTACTCTAGTTTTCAGTGTGGAAATGGTTTCTACTTCCCATTCCACCGTTCCAACCAGACCTCAACTTCAGGTAAGTTCATATGCATCCCATTTCTAAACAAAAAAGGCCTTTCTGCAACATTTTTAAGATGTTGTTTTGTGCGTAATTAGAAAATGAACTCGTTTGACTGTTAATCTATGTTTTAATTCTAAAACCACCTAAATTTTCATGGGTTATTAGCCTATGATACAGTTCATTATTTGTAGACCTATATATAATCCAAAATTATTTGGTTATTCCCTTAATATTCATACCTCTGTCAAATTAAATGATTTTATTTGTAACCTGCCCTCTGGCAGGGTATCTTTTTTTTGTCACCTTATGTTTATTCAATTTATGTATGAATTTTTCCATAGCAATTCATGCACCAACATTTTGTAGTTTGTTAGGGTAGAATAATACTCTTTTGGTCGTATTACCCTTTAGTTAATTTTTTCATAGTGGGATCTACATATCACCATAACTGTATTAAATTATACATCCCTTTTTCGCTATTTAATTTATCCTATAGCAGGATATTATGATTTAAAATCCTGGGTTTTCGTTTTTTTTATTTGAATTCCTTCTTTCTCTATAGTTTACATAGCTTACCTCGAGACTCAAGTTTTTACTGCTCTTTCGAGTGATGAATTTGGTATAGAAGGGGCAATGCCGTCATATTCATTATTAGTAAAATTTCCTTCATGTTATTTCATTTATAGCGTAATGTATTTGTGATTTTATTCATGCCATACACTATTCTAAAATTTCATATTTACTCATGAATTTTATCTCTTATTTCTCATGCCACAAATAGGGCTTCTATAGCTGATACATCGTCTGTCTTTATAATTTATCTTAATAATTCCTTTCTTGAAAATCTAGAGTTTTGTGAATTATTTTTTCTATATTCTATCCTCTGTCCTACATCGTACTCCTATTGGTGAGGTAGAGATAGCTGAAATTTTGAGATTTTCGTATACCTGTGTTTGGAAATTCTAAGCATGACAGTGAGTACTTAATCCTCTTCACTATTAGCCTCACATTTTTAGAATGTTCAATATCACTAGGTTATACAATTTTATAAATTATTCCTATATCTCAATTGGCATAAGGTAAATGTAATTACATACATTCATGCTTTCCTTGTTTGTAAGTATTATTAACATAGATCGGTGTTTTCATTATCTATTCTTCCTTAAACTCAAATGAATTTTGATTTTTCTCCATAACATTGTTAGGAAATATGAATGTGAAATATGTTTTGAAGTTCCTACCCTCAAATTTTAATGGTTCATAGTTTTTCATCAGTCACGGGGTTTTTTAAGCATAATAGACATATAGATATTTTCCGTGTATTATTTCTAATTTAGTAATTGGTGAAGTATGTGTAATCCACCATTAAAATTCATACATTATTTCTTCTTGAAGCCTACACTTGTCATGAGGTTTGCAACATACCTCCTATAATTTAATTTCTTTTTTGATTTCTGTAATTCATAATTAACAAGGTATCACTTCCATAATTTGATAATTATTCCTTCCATTAAATTTTTAAGTCTAATATGGGTAACGTCTTACCCAGATTCCTTCATTTTTACTAAACACGGATTCATATGTATCCGTGTGCATCTCCTCGAGGTTAGCTCACTCCTTACTCATGTGTAATTCGTGTTCTAAATTATTATTCAATTTCAGTTAATATTCAACTTACTTATATATTCCTTATTGTACATCCGGCCTTGCTGGTGAAGGATGGAGTGATCAAAGAAGATTATCTTGAGGTAATATACTTTTCATTTCTTATGTATATTCATTTATAATCGTATACATACCGTAAAATCTTATTCAATTTACATTCTAGTTTTAATCATTTTTTGTGTAGGTTTGTCATCATCTTAATTAATTTAATAGTTCCCGAGTCCCCGTCTCAACTGGAACTACCAAAGAATTCCTCCATTCACAGGTCGATTACGGCACCATTCCGACTTGTATGACATGTAACTAAATTATGCATCTTTATAAATTATAATTTAAGACCATATTGGTCTGAACATGATTTCTTCAAATTTCAACGTTTAAATTCCAAATTGGTTAGAGTATTGTAATATTTATGTCATCGACTCTTTGAAGAGGATTGATAACTACATTTTATGTATATGAAGTTTCATCATGATTTTCCTTTATGTTTCATATACTATGAAGTTGTATCAAGATATTTATGTATACATTAATTGACATACATATTTTGTTGATATTAATTTCCCATTTGCCTAATATATGGGTTTTGTTTATTAGAATATAGTTATTCTCCGGTTTATATTACATGTTGTAATTTATATCATCTTCTTTTAAATTACTATGATATGATAACTAGGATCATTACAATGGTTTAAACCAGCTTGTCAATTTCTGTATTTCATTCAACAAAGTTTAGTTGAATACTATTAAATACTTTACAGTTAGTTTTTACTCTTAAACTTATTAATAAACATCATATTTAAATCCCTTACTTGGTTTAGATATTTTGACTGATTATCTAGTACAATTTCCTGAACATGTGTAACAAGAATAAATACTTAACCGTATTTAATTACAGTTGAGGATCTGTTAGATAAACATAGTAAAATGGAAATTTTACAATACAGAGATGAATATTTATTTAACTATATAAAACCAATTCTAATAGTCCCTTTACTAATAGAATTTGACATATATCTATTCATCTTATCAGTCATCTATTTATAATTTCACATTCATTATAAATATCTAAAAATTTAACAGATTTGGAAATTCATGTTACTCATATGGTGAAAAATTATATGAATCACATACCATTGTGTAATATTGTTTTTCTCCCAACCACGAGTTTATTCCACAACTTTCCCCTGAGAAGAGACATACTCTTCCCCATTGTATAAAACCCCTTTGTCACACTAGTGATGGATTTTTCAAGCCTTATTTCCCTCATCCTGTTTCCATAACGACACCTCGTTATTATGGGAAGTTGTTTCCCATAGCCTAGGCTTTTATTTTTCTTTTTCCAAAAAATATTATTTTAAGACTAGCTTTTCCTCATCCCTGTTTATTCCTACCTCTTCTCAGTAATTTTCCAATTTACTAAGGATTTTATTAGATCTCTTTCTCTCATCTAATAAAATTTATTTATTTAATTTTTTTCTCCAATGATTTCTGGAAATTTTTGGGAAAGTCTTTGAATTCTAGTCCATCCTCATGGATATGAATTCCTAATCTCAATTTCTCTAGCTTTACAAATTTATTTTAATTCTATAATTATTTATTAGTTTCAAAAATAACATGTTCATACATAATTATTCCTTAGGTTCACCTAAACCTTAGGCTTATTCATTAACTATAAAAACTGTAAATAGGGGTATTACATACTGCCCCCCTAAAATGAAAACATTCTGCTCGATGTTGCAGATCTCTCTGCTTATTCATTAAACAACCTTGGGTATGCTTCCTTTATACTTTCTTCCTGCTCCCAGGTAGCTTCCTCAGGTGAAAAGTTCTTCCACTTCAATTTAATCAAACTATTGTTCTCTTTCGGAGCACGGTTTCTTCCTGTTCCAACACACGAAGGAGTTCTGGAAGAAATTCCCCTTCTGTTTGCACCTCTATCAAATTCCAATCAACCACGTGAGAAAGGTCACGTACACATTTCTTCAGAAATGAAACATGAAAAACATTATGAACTTTAATATGACTAGGTAGAGCCAATTTGTAAGCTACTGGGCTCACTCTCTCAAAACCTTAAAGGGTTTGCAGTATCAAGGTGATAACTTAGCAGAAATGTTGGTATGCAAGATAATTTTAAGAGGTTTAATTCTTAAGTACACATGATCTCAAACTTTTAATTCTCTGTGAATTATTTTCTTATCCGCATAAATCTTTTAACGGTCTTGAGATGCTTGAATATTCTGCTGAATTTTTTTCACAGTTCGCTCCAACTCATGTACTACGTCAGGTCCAAGTACCATTTTGTCTTCTGGTTGACTCCAACTAAGAGGAGTCTGGAATTTTCTTCCATACAAAGCTTCAAATGGACTCATTTTAATGGAGGTCTGATAGTTGTTATTGTAAGAAAAATCTGCCAAATGCAGAAAGTCTTCACACTTAGTGGGCATATCCATCACATACATGTGAAGCATGTCCTCCAATATCTGATTTTTTATCTCTGTCTATCTATATGTTTGAGGATGATAAGTTGTACTAAAGTTCATATTTGTCTCTGTTCCTCCAAACAAGGTTTTTGAAAAGGCACATGTAAACTTTGCATCCCTACCAGAGATAATAATCTTTGGTATTCCGTGGAGTTTAAATATTTCTTTCATGAAAAAATTGGTCGCTTTTGTTGTCCCAAAAGTAGATTGGACAGGAAGAAAGTATGTTTCTTTGGTTAAAGTGTCCACCACCACCATAATTGAATAATTTTGGTACTTTGGATGTGGCAGTCCTGTAATAAATTCCATTGATACTACTTCACACTTCCATTTTGGAATAGGGAGAGGATTTAGTAAACCGGCAAGATGTTGATGTTGTACTTTAATTTGTTGGCACTCTAAACACCTTGCCAATTAATCAACTACCTCCTTCTTCATTCCTAGCCAAAACCTTTGTTTTCACAAGGTTGTCACCATATTTTGATAACCTGGATGACTTGAATAAGGTCTCTTGTGTTATTTATCTAATGTTTCATGTTTTAAGGTGGATACATTTGGGATATACAAAATCTTCTTGTAACTGATCAATCATTTTTTATTTATACTGTATCCTGAAATTTCAGTTTGTTGTAATTGTTCCTGCAATTTCACATATTGAGGATCTTGCGATAACACTTCTTGAATTGGTTCTTCTAAATAAAATTTTACACTAATTCATGTATAGGAAAAAACTTGTTGATAATGTCTACTTAAGGCATCAACAATTCAATTTTCCTTCCCTTTTATGTGTTTTATTTCCATATCAAATTCACTAAGGAAAGTTAACCATATTTCTTGTGTTACATTTAAATCTTGTTGGCTAAAGAAATACTTCAGAATTATATGATCTTTCATTAATACAAATTTATTTCCCAACGGATAGTGTCTCCACATTTTTAGTGTATGTATGACAACAACCAATTCAAAGTCATATACTACATAATCTTTCTCATTGTTCTTCAATTTTTGGGTCTAATAAGCTATTACTGCATTATCTTGCAGCAATACTCATCCCAAACCTTCTATACAAGCATCAATACACATAACACACTCTTTAGTTGGATCATTAATATTTACGATAGGTGGAATAGCTAATTTATGTTTCAGTTGTTCAAAACTCTCTTGGCACTTGGATCTCCAATCAAATTTCACTCCCTTTTTTTGCAATGATGTGATGGGGTAAGCCAATGCAAAAAATCCTTCCACAAATCTGCGGTAATATCCGGCAATACCCATAAATGATCGTATTGCTAGTACATCGGTGGGTATAGGCCAATTCAAAATTACTTGTACCTTTTCTGGATTGACCGTCATTCTTCCTTGGAAATAACATGTCCCAAATATTGAATCTTGGGTTTGTAAAACTCACACTTGCTAATTTTTGCATACAATTAATGTGCTCTAAGTGTTTTATGCACTATTCTAACATGTTATGTTTGTTCCTCTTTGCTTTTGGAGTACTATAGAATATCATCTGTGAATAATCACACAAAATTATCCAGATGTTTCTGTAAAACACTATTCATGAGACACATGAAAGTATTTGGGGCATTTGTGAGTCTAGACAGTAAACTACAAACTCATAATTTCCATATTGAGTTCGTAAGGTTGTGTTATGGATATCTTCATATTTAATACAAAGTTGATGATAACCAGTTCTGAAGTCGAATTTTGAGAATATGGTTGCCCCCCTTACTTGATCGAACATATCATCTATTCATGGAACAGGGTACCACTTCTTGATGGTTAACTTGTTTAAGTAATTGTAATCTATACACATCCAGAAGGTTCCATCCTTATTCTTGAAAAAAAAAACTTACGCTCCCCACGGAGACACACTTGGTCTAATATACCCTTTGTCTAATTATTCTTGTAACTGAAGTTTCATTTCGAATAGTTCAGGAGTACTCTTTGTATAATTTTCTGGGGAAATTGGTTCCTCGATCAATTAAAACTAGTTCCTAGAACAATTAAAATAGATACATGTTGGTCAGGAATGATACCTTCAATTTTAATCATGGTCGATTGATGCTCAGTTTGTCTGTCTTCTAATGTTGCACTGATTCGGGGAATGTTTCAGGTAATGTCATTCACTTTGGTTTCTTCCCGCACTGCTTCAATGTTCTGAATTGTGCGAGTGGTGTGTGGGCATTCCCGCAACATGTGAGGCTCACCGTATCCCCATCATTTCAATGGTTCCTTGGTCTTTACCAAAAATTCTGGCTTGATGTTTCGTACTATGGGTTTGAAACCAGTGTGGGATTATGTTGTCTGAATCTCACCACTCTTATTAAACTTTTTGTGCTAGTAGTTTTTTTCCAAAGTTATTCACATTAGCTGGCTTTGATATTTTTTTAATTTTTTCACCCTTCCCTTTCTCTTTATTCTACCATTTTTTTAGCTGATCATTCATGCCTTTAAATTGTTGGTAGCACAATTTTTCTTTTCAAACAACATCATCCATATTTTTAGGATTTTCAAATTCAATTCTTTCTTTGTAGATGGTGGGCAAACAATTCATAAATCATTATACCTTAGATTTTTCTTCCCTTATGTATGGCATGTAACGAAGTCAATTGGTGAACTTCACCACAAATTCTTCAATAGTGAGCTGTACAATACTTACCTCATGAAATTGCTTTGCCCTGTCATCATAATACCTCTCACTTAGGTATTGAGAATTGAATTTCCGTTGAAATTCTTCCCATGAAACAGTCTTTTAATCAAGCAAGTGTATAACTTTGGTCTCTTCCCATCAAAGTGTGGCTTTACCTTGCAGTTGGTAAACTTCCAATCTTGTTTTTAAATTACTTCTGTATTCATATACCTGGAAGTATTTGACCATGTTCAGGAGCTAGGCTTTCGCATCCTCTTCCTTCTCCCCATCAAAGGTTGGAGGCTTAATCTTGTGGAATTCTCCCTGCAACTCTTTTTTCTTTTTTGAATTTGAATTTCTTTTACCAGATTCTTCCCCACTCTCAGACCTCTCTCAGTTGGGTTATGTTTCTTTCCTTTTCCTTTCCGATTCTTCACTATGATGACAAGACCTAGAGGTTAATTCCCTTATCAAACTCTCTTGTTCAGCACAGGTTGCACTGAACATTCATTACTTGTCCTTAGTTGGACCATTTCCTACTGCAAATTCTTAATAATTTCAAGCATTTGAGAATTTGGATATCATGGGCCACCTCCACCCCCCAGTACCACATTAAACTCGTCTCTGTCAGACATGACAACAACTGAAACTTTTATGCACTTCAATTTGATGCACAAAACACAATTAGAATTCATAAACAAAAAATAAAATTACTTCATAATTAAAAAAAAAAAAATTTATCACATCGGATTTTTTTCTGTGTTGGGACATGTAAGCCCAAATTTTTGACATGTTCTCTAATACCACTTGTAACAACTCCCACTAAACATATTTTTTTAATAATATACTTCACTTAAACAAATATTGATCCGCTTAAAATTATCTCTGCTAAAATCGAATTTACTTTATCTTCCTCGTTAATTGCATTTCATAAGTGCACTTTCATCTTATGAACTATTATAATATTATTTTGTCACCCTGCCCAAATCCTTTTTTTCTTCCTCATTATTTTATTACATTTATAGCCATTAGCATCCTCCCCAAATGCTATAATCATAGGATATATATATATATATATATATATATATATCCTATGATTTTCTATTACTTCTAACCCCTATACTCCTAACTAGAATTACCTTTTATTTTCACATTAATTTAACAAACCATACCATGCTCCTTACTTAATACATTGATATACCATTACTCTTAACATATTCATAATGTAATGTTATTACATCTATCGTATCATAAAGCTTTGGAGGCATACATTAAAACTAAGGTACGTATGAAGGGTTTATGATATTAATTATTGTTTTATTTTAACATTTCCCACCTACAACACTGGGCCTCTAATAAACCTCCACATGACCCATTCGCGCGGGCTTCACATTGTCTTCTATTACCTTCGAGACTCCACCTGTACGTTTTCGATCTACTGTGAAGATTCACGGTTGAGATCTCTTGTAAGAGACCCTAAGGGTTTCGACTACCCTCTATGGTTTCTCATTTTTCATTTGGTCGAGTTTTCTATGGCCATTTTGGTATCTGGAGGTATCCTCCATACTAAGCCTGCATTTTCATTTTTTCACCATGATAGTGGTCAATGCAACCATCGTTACAAAGCCTTGAGGACTATCATTACGCTATACAACAGAATTATTTGGTTTGTGTACTGTGCATGTGTTCTTTCAATGAATTTGATGGTTTGGAGTTTCCCTTGTTCAACATTAAAGAATTTTTGCTCATGCATTCTCAGGTTTGCTTTTTTCATTTAGTTTTATGTTTCTTTTTAATTACCTTTGTCTTCTTACGAGTTTCAAAGTGTTGAAACTAATCGTGGTTTGATTTTCTGCAGTAGTAATTGTGCTAACAGCTTCCCTCGACTAGTTATTTCTCCTTGATGAAGTAATTTAGGTTTAGATGTGTCTATAGCTACTGGTTTACATCTTGCTATAATTCCAGGGTTAATGTGTTATCGTTTTCTATGGATGTAGACGAATTTTCCTATACTATCTATGCATCCATAGAACTACTCCATTTTTCAGTGTGGAAATGGTTTCTACTCCCCATTCCACCATTCCAACCATACTTCAACTTTGGGTAAGTACATATGTGTCCCCTTTCTGAACAATGAAAGCCTTTGTGCCACATTTTGAAGATGTTGTTCTCTATGTAATTTGAGAATCAATTCCTTTGAGAATTAATCTATGTTTTAATTCTAAAACCCCAAAATTTTCTTGGGTTATTGGCCGATGAGCGAGTTTGTTATTTGTGGACCTTTATATAATCTGAACTTATTTGGTTATTCCATTAATATTCATAGCTCTATCAAATTAAATGATTTTATTCATAAATTTCCCTCATGCAGGGTGTATTTGTTTTATGATCGTATATTTATTCAATTTTTGTATGAATTTTTCGATATCTATTCACGCACCAACACTTTGTAGTTTTGTGAGGGTAAGATAATACTCTGTTGGTCATATTACCCTTTACTTAATTGTTTCAGAGTTGGATTTACATATCACCATAATCTTATTTATTTATATACATCCCTTTTCTACTATTTTATTTATCCTATTGCATGTTATTATGATTTAGAATTCCTTTTTTACCTTTGTATATCTGAATTCCTTCTTTTGCTATAATCTACTTAGCTTACCTCTAGACTTGATTTTTTACTCGCCTTTCAAGTGATTAATTAGGTATAGAATGGGTTCTGCCCTCGTCTTCATTATTGGTAAAATTTCCCTCAAGTTATTTTATTTATAGCGTAATGTATTTGTCATTTTATTCATGCCATACATTTTTCTGAAATTTCATGTTTACTCATGAATTTTAACTTTTATTTCTCACCCTACAGACAGGGCTTCTCTAGTTTATAGAACGTCTATATTTATAATTTATTTTAATAATTCCTTTCTTGAAAATCTAGAGTTTTGTGAATTATGTTTTCTCACTTCTATCCTCATTCCTACATCATACTCCTATCGATGAGGTAGAGATAGGTGAAATTTCCATATTTCCGTATACCTGTGTTTGGAAATTTTGAGGATGTCAATGAGTACTTAGTAATCTTCGCTCTTAGCTTGAAAATTTTAGAATGTTTAATATTACTAAGTTATATAATTTTATAAATTATTCACATATCTCAATTGGCATAAGTTAAATTTACTTACCTATATTAATGTTTTCCTTATCTGTAAAGATTCTTAACATAGATGGCTTTCTTCATTATTTCTTCTTCCTTAAAGTAAAATGAATTTTGGATTTTCCCCATAACATTGTTGGGAAATATTACTCTAATATCTGTTATGAAGTTCCTACCCTTAGATTTTAATGGTTCATAATTTTTAATTAGTCACTAGTTTTTTTAAGCATAATAGACATATAGATATTTTCCATGTCTTATTTCCTATTTAGTAACTGGTGAAGTATTTGTAATCCATCTTTAGAAGTCATACGCAGTTTATTCATGAAGCCTGCACTTATTGTAAGATTTGTATCGTACCTCATATAATTTAATTTCTTTTCTTATTTCTATAATTCATACTTAAGAAGGTATCAATTCCATAATTTGTGAATGATTTATTCCATTAAATTTTTAATTCTAATATCGGTAACCTATTAGCCAGATTTCATCGTTGTTACTAAACACGGAGTCGCATGTATCCGTGTGCATCTCCATGAGGTTAGTTCTCTTCTTACTAATTTCTAATTAATATTCATAATTATTACTCCATTGCAGTTAATGTTCAACTTACTTGTATCTTCCTTATTGTACATGTAGCCCTGCAGGTGAAGGATGGAGTCATTGACGAAGATTAGATTCAAGTGATATAATTTTCATTTTCTATGTATATTTATTTATAGCCATATACATAGAGTAAAACCCTATTCAGTTTACATTCTAATTCTTATCACTTTTTCTACATGTTTGTTATCATCTTAACTAATTTAATAGTTCCTAAGTTTCGTTCTCAAATGGAACTAACAGAGTATTCCTCCTTTCTCGGGTCAGTTGCGACACCGTTCTGAGTTTTAGGACATGTAACTAAATTATGCAACTTTGTAAATTTGATTTTAATACCATATTGGTCTGAACAAGATTTCTTCAAATTTCAATGCATAAATTCCAAATTGGTTATAGTATTGTAATATTTATTTCATCAAATATTTGAAGAGGATTGATAACTAAATTTTATGTATATGAAGTTTGACCATGATTTTAATTTATGTTTCATATACTATGAATTTGTATCAAGATATTTATTTATTCATTAAATTCCCATACATATTGTTTTGATCTGAATTTCCCATTTGCTTAATATATGGGTTTTATTTCATAAAATATACTTATTCTCTGGTGTTTTAATTTATATAATCTTCTTTTAAATTACCATGGTATGATAACTAGGATCATTATAATGGTTTAAACCATGTTTTCAATTTATGTATTTCTTTCAACAAAGTTTAGATGAATAATAGTAAATACTTTACAGTTAGTTTTTACTCTTAGGCTTATTAATAAACATCATATTTAGATCCCTTACTAGGTTAAGAGATTCTGACTGTTTATCTAATACAAGTTCCCGAACATGTGTAACAAGAATAGAGACTTAACCGTATTTAATTAGACTTCAGGATATGTTAAATACACATAGTAAAATGGAGATTATACAATACATAGATGAATATTTATTTAACTGTATAAAACCAATTCTAATATTCCATTTACTAATAAAATTCGACAAATATCTATTCCTCCTATCAGTCATATATTTATAGTTTCACATTCATTCTCAGTCTCTAACAATTTAATAGATCTGGAAATTCATGATACTCATATAGAGAAAAATCACAAGAATCACATACCCCTGTGTAAAGATTGTTTTCCTGCCAACCACAAGCTTATTCCACAGCTCTCCCTCGAGAAGAGACCTATTCTTCCCTAGTGTAGACAACACCTTTCTCACAATATTGATGGCTTATTTAATCCTTATTTCCCTCACCCTGTTTCCATAACGATGTGCTGCTATTATGGGATGTTGTTTCCCATAGCCTAGGATTTTATTTCTTTTTTTCACCAAAGCTTCTTCTGAAACTACCTTTTCCTCGACCCTGTTTTATTCCTACCTATTCTCAATAAATTTCCATTGTACTGATGATTTTATTAGATATTTTCCTCTCATCTAATAAAAAATGTTTATTTCATTTTTTTCTCTAATGATTTCAGGAGAGTTTTGGGAAAGTCTCGGGATTCTAGTCCATCCTCATGGATAATAATTCCTAGTTCTCATTACTCTGTCTATACACATTTATTTTAATTCCATAATTATTTATTAATTTCAAAAATAACATGTTCATACATAATTATTCCTTAGGTCCACCTGAACCTTGGGCTTATTCGCTAACTATAAAAACTATAAATAGGCATATTACAAATAGATTGACAACTTCCTATGTCAAATGGATATGGTGTTCTCTCAAAGTTAACATGATTTTACTGCTACTGTGCAATCAAAATCATCTATGTGAAGATAAAACAGGCTAGGAGAAGCCCAGATGCAACTCTGTTTGGACTAGTTAGAGGTCGCCTTTGAGAAATTATACCTTAATGACTTCATGCGAATGAAGAAATTGGAGTACTTATTCATGCAAATTCCCCATAGAGCTAGTTATACCTTTGAACATATTTTGGAGAGTTTGAAACTCCTGCAAATATTTCACAAGAACACTGAAACATAGAACATAATAAAGCTAAATATTAAATCAAAACTAAATGTGTAGACAATAAAAAAAATTATAAAGCTTACTAAAAACAAAGATGGTTTCTTTTACAATTGAGAAACTAAGGAACTTATTGATAGGATTTTCCTATTCTATTTTTTCTTGATTTTATTCATTCTCTTGGGTATTGTACCTTACCATTGTATTGAATTAGAACAAAAATATTAGAGTAGTGATTCCGCTTGCAATTTCTCCACCATACAAATTTGAATAAAGTGATATTGTGTATTTACGGTAAAATTAATTAGGCCCTTGGGTACTATAATTTGAAATTTGGTTGTTTTTCTAAGAGGTCAACCATGGAAACATGACTCTAGCCCATTCACCTACATGTAGAGAGAAAAAATAGTATAGAAAATGAATGTGGAGTGAACAATTATGGGAGAGATAGTTAATTAAAATTTATTTTCTTAAAGAAAGGGTGAGGTAGATAGGTCTCCTGCATGCAAGGGTTGTGTAAGTCATGTTGAATAAAGCTGGTGTTTCTTTTAATGTATTTAAATTTGAAATAAAAATAAATAGAATATACGAATAAATAAACTTTAAAAAAAACAAGAAAATACAGTGAACTACTAAGTTGGATTGCGGGAAACCAAATACCCCTTTAGGATATATGACTCCAAACATGAGACCCTTCATATGGCTTTCAGGATCTCTCTCATGAAATGGATCTCACTATCTGCCAAGATTTTTGTCCTCCAACACCACCAATGCACAAACCCTTGGGAGTATCATCGGCAATCCTTGGACAAAGCTAGAGTAAGACCATGGTTTAAGGATCGTATCATGCATTTCTTGTTTAAATATTGGCATTAGGTAAACTCACCCAAACCATATTCTAGGCTCATTTACTCGCACTTTCTAAGTAGGTTTGAAATTAAATGAAGCACCTCTATGCAATGATCAAAGATTGTAGAGTCCACAAGGAAGAAGGTTGTACGCATACACATGATGCACTAAATGCTTTCGAATAAAAATTCTATTTCCCTCCATCCAAAAATTCTTCAATGGTTAACTAAATTTAATTCCATAAATAGTGGAAGCTTAAGAGAAATTTTCCTTTGTAACAGGTCATATTCTAGAGGGAAAGCGCTAGAGATTATGGAAAATGTAGTGAACAAAATTTTGGAAAATAAATAAGTTTTGGGTACTTTGTCAAATAAGTCATCTCTTGGAGAGCGTTCAATATAGGGGAAGGATAATATATTTGTTGGAGCAGACTCTGAGGAAAAATTCAATGAAGAACTCAACTTGAAATGATAGCCTTATTTTAGTTTCTTTTGTTTGAGACGTTTTGTTGAAATATGACAACTAATTATGTAATTAATGTAATTTACTAGTGAGTCGGTTTTATAACGAAAATTAAGTTATGTAACAAAGTAACCCATATTAAATTGGGATGGCCCGAGAGGATTGTAACTATGGAGAATCATTCTTGATTAATAGAGTTTCCAATCCCTTTCCCCGTGGAGTTTTCCTTGAAACCCTGTCAAGGTTTTACCACATAAATGTGTGTATTTATTTGAGAATTTTTTTTTCAGTTTCAGTTAGTTATATGCATTTATTTTGTCATTGATCTATTCCTAAACCTAATAAATGGTATTAGATCCTATCACCAGAGAATATTGGTGAAGGGTATAATTGTTTGAAAGGTAGCACTAAGAGAGAAAATGAGTTTAGGACCATTGAGTGAAGAGAGGAAGGAGTCGTCCATCATGATTGCTGGTGAAAGGTGTTGCTGGAGAAAGAGCCGCATTAATATGATAAGAGCTGGTCAAGTTTGGTCAAGTCCTTGATGGCAGATCATGGAAAAGAAAACACCAACAGATCATGGAAATTTGGGCTACCATCCGGGATCACTATTTTGGGAATTTTTTTATTTTATTCTATTTGTTTAAGTTGCCTAAAGAAGCTCCTGACCTGAAGCACGCACCTGTCATCAACGTATGAATTTCCAAAGGCATTCTAGAGCATAGGAAATAGCTGCCACAAGTCTGAGACAGACTCTACCACTAGAAAAGATGCTTGTAATTGCTCAAAACATCTGATCTATTACTAGTCACACAGTTTTTAAATGCATGTGCAATTACACCTAATAAGTGGCTGTCGGTGAAAGGAACTCATCTTCCAGCGAAAAAGGAATTTTATTGCTACTGCTGGAGATGAGGAACCGCTTTTTTGGAATATTAAACTCTGTCACCCAACTTTTCGTTGGATAGAAAGGATGTGTTGCAACTATGGAATTAAAAAGGGGTACATAAATATTTTTTTTGAGATTTTTTTTTAAGAAGGGAGAAATTATTGTCATTCAATCAAATTAAAAAAAAATGTTTTCTAAGAAAATTCTATTATTTGAAACTTTTTTTTTAAAGAAAACATAATTCTTATTTTTTCCAAAAAGGGTTACAAAATTTGGGATTTCTGGAGAAATTTACTAGTGGAAGTTCTAGATAGTTAGGGAAATTCTGGAAATTGTTGAACAATATCATAAATGTTTTGGTAAGAATTGGGTTTTTCTTAGAAGAAATGGATTGAAAGAAAAAAGAGAAATCCTAGGGGAACATGAAATATTTTTTGTAATAAACTCTAGTTGAAAGAAAGAAACCATAGAAATAA
This sequence comes from Pinus albicaulis, assembly GCA_034641835.2. Classification (NCBI taxonomy): domain Eukaryota; kingdom Viridiplantae; phylum Streptophyta; class Pinopsida; order Pinales; family Pinaceae; genus Pinus; species Pinus albicaulis. The sequence continues at coordinate 167,593,224 of CM076579.1, read as the reverse complement.
AATTTGTACAAAGAAATGGAAAAAATATTGAATCGAAAGTTTGAGGTGGAGAAGCTCACTGGGAAGAAAAATTTCGCATTCTGGAAACTGAAACTTAGAGACTTTCTAGTGGAACAATGGTTCTTGAAAGCTTTAGACGGGGTGAATAGAAAACTTGCAAGCATGACAGATTTAGACTAGGAGGAATTGGATTCCTGAGCTCTCAGTACCATTATTTTATGCCTGGCAGATGAAGTTCTCTTCAATGTCATTGAAGAGAGTACAATTGCAGGTTTGTGGGAAAAACTGGAAACTTTGTAAATGACCAAATCATTGACCAATAGACTTTATTTGAAAAGAAAATTGTATAGTCTTTAGATGAAGGAGGGTACACAATTTACAGAAAATTTAAATGTTTTTAATACATTTATTTTCTAGTTATCAGATATGGAAGTTAAAATTTAGGAAGAAGAAAAGGCTATAACCTTGTTGTGTTCTTTTCCCGAGTCATGGGACAAACTAGTAGCTTCAATCATTTTGAGAACTGTTGATTCTTTGAAATTTGAACCAATTGTGGGAGCTCTGTTATCTAAAGAAGTATGAAGGAAATCTAGTATTTAAATGTCTGCACTAGAAGCCATGGTAGCCAGCGGTCGACCAAAGGAAAGATGAGAGAAAGCAAGGGGTTATTCCAGATAAAAATAAAAGGGTAGAAGGAAGTGTAAATCTAAGTTCTCATACCGCAACAAGATTTGACACCTCAAGAAAGACAGTTGGAAATAGAAGGAATCAAAAAACTAGAATAAGAGAGAAAATCACGATAATTTAGGTATGATTCTTGAAGTTTTAACTGTTGAAGTTCTACCTGTTTGTAATGTCTCTCAAGATGTTGAAAATTGGTTGGTAGACTCTCATTCCTCTCATCACATGACTTCGCATAGAAATTGGTTTATTTCATATGAAGTTGTAAATGGTAGTCCTATGTTTATGGGAAATAATGCATCTTGTAAGACTATTAGGATGGGAAATGTACTTAAATTAAAGAAAAACTGGATTTCTTTGGGAGTTTTGGACTTGAATGATTATAAATTTACAGGTGATAATGGAGTATTGAAAGTCTCAAAAGGTGCCCAGAAATATTTACAGAATTAAAGGAAGCACTCAAGTTAGTGAAGTAGCAATTGTATCAAAAAAATAAGAAGAAGGTTCTCATCTATGGCATTAGCGTTTGGGTCACATGAGCAAGAAAGGTATTCATTTACTGATGAACTACAAGTTGCTTCTTGATTTGAAATCCTTGAAGTTGGACTTTTGTAAACATTGTGTGTATGGAAAATAATGTAAACAAAGGTTTAAAACTAGAAATCATAATAGTAAACAATTTTTTGACTACAGTCATTATGATCTTTGGGGACCATATCCTGCTATGTCTTATGGAGGTGCATTACATTTCTTAACATTTATTGAATATTTCTCTTGAAAATTTTGGGTCTATACGTTGAAAAGGAAATTTGATGTATTTAATTATTTTAAATGATTTAAAGCTATGGTTGAAAAGAAAATAGGAAATTAAATTAAATGTTTAAGAATTGACAATGGCGGTGAATTTACTTCTTTATATTTTGAAAAATATTGTAAGGATGAAAGGATTGTTAGACATAAAAATGTTGTTTATACTGCTGAGAAAATTGACGTTGTTGAACGTATGAATCAAACTCTGATGGAAAGAGCTAGAATCATGATCAACAATGCTAACCTATAAAAGGAGTTGTAGGTATAAGCAGTATCTACTTCTTGGTATTTAGTTAACATATCCCCTTCTATTCCATAAATTGAAAAATTCCTGAGGAAGTTTGGTTGGGTCAGTCTTGAGATTATTCACGTTTGAATATTTTTTATTGTGAGGCCTATGCTCTTATTCCTAGAAATCAACATTCAAAGTTAGATCCAAAATCAAAATTTTATGTCTTTGTTGGGTATGATTTTGGAGTCAAACGATATAGGTTGTGAGATCCTTCTTCATGGAATATATTCATTAGTAGATATGTAACATTTGATGAATCTTGTCTTTTGAAATCAAATGGTGGGAAAGTTGAACATGAACATGTATTGCCAGATCAACAAGCTAAATTGGATACTAAATTTTTTCTAGAGAGTCAGAAGGAAGGAGAGACCTAAAGAAAAAGGTGAAGAGGAAAAGGAAACTGTAGAGGTTCCAGAGCCTATTCAAAAACCAGTTTCCTTAAGAAGGTCTACAAGTGAAAGAAAACATCCAAAAGGTACAAAGATTTTGCTTCATCTTTTGCATTGATTATAGAAGATGGGGAACCTTCTTGTTATCAGGAAGTAGTGGATGATGCAGATAGTGAGAAATGGAAAAAGGATATGGAAGAAGAAATGGATTTCATAGCCAAGAACAATACCTCAGATCTTGTAGAACTCGCTGAAGGGAGAAGATTTTTTGGGTGCAAATGGGTCTTCAAGCTGAAGAGAAATGTTGATGGAAGTATTGATAGGTATAAGGCAAGGGTGGTTGCAAAAGGGTATTCTCAGTTTGAAGGTATTTATTTTCATGAGATTTTTTCACCTGACGTTAAAATTTTTTCTATTCATACTGTGTTAGCACTAACTGCATTACTTTATCTTGAGTTAGAATAGTTAGCTGTTAAAACAACCTTTATTAATGGTGATTTGGATTAAGAGATATATATGTATCTGTCATAATATTTTTTACAAGGTGACAACAAAATATTAGTTTGCAAGCTCAGGAAATAATTGTATGGCCCGAGGCACGCACTTAGGAAATGATACAAGAAGTTTGACTCCTTCATGGTGAGCCAGAATTTTATCAGATGTGAGTATGATCATTGTGTATACTTCAAAAGCTTCAATGACATATTGATTATCTCAGTGTTATATGTTGATAATATTCTTATTGCAAGAAAAATCATGGAAGAAATCAACAAGTTAAAGGCTCAAGTCTCTATGACATTTGATATGAAGGGCTTGGAGTCGAAAAACATATCTTGGGCATGGAGAGACACAGAGACATGAACAATGGTAATATTTGGTTATCAAAAAATAATTATGTGGAGAAAGTACTTGAAAATTTTGGTATAAACAATGTGAAGCTTGTTAATGTTCCATTAGCATCCCACTATAAGCTTTCTTCGGATTTAATTCCTATAACTAATGAAGAAAATAATTATATGTCTTGTGTACTATACACAAATGTGGTAGGAAGCTTAATGTATGTGATCGTATCTACAAGACCTGACATTTCACATGTAGTTGGAGTTATCAACAGGTTGATGGAAAATCCAAGGGAAGAGCATTTGCGAGTAGTGAAATGGGTGCTTCGGTATTTGAGAGGCACAAGTAACCATTGCATCAACTTTTATGTTCATCAAGGTTCAGTATATGGATATGTGGATGTTGATTATGACGTCGATTTAGACAAAATGAGGTCTACTATAGGTTATGTTTTTACTCTTACAGGTGGATAAATCAGCTGGATGTGAAAGCTTCAAGAAACAATTGATTTTTCCACTTATGAAACAGAGTATATAGTTGCCTCAGATGCCTATAAAGAGGAAATTTGGTTAAAAGTTATGCTTGATTAGATTGGTAGGATGCAGCATAAAGTGAATGTGTTATGTGACATTCCAAGTGCTGTTCATTTGGCTACAAATCCAACTTATCACAGAAAGGCCAAGCAAATTTATGTAAGGTATCACTTTGTGAGACATGCGATCGATGACGGAAAAGTATTTCTCAAGAAGGTTTGTACACAAGAAAATCATGCAGACATATTCATGAATCTAGTTACAGTAGATAAGTTGAGATGGTTTGTTGCATCTCTTGGTTTACAGAAGAGATGATGAAAGGGCATATGCAAGGGATTAGGAAAATTGTTGTCGAGGTGGATTTTGTTTAAATATGACAACGGATTATGTAATTAATGTAATTTACTAGCCACTCGGTTTTATAATGAAGAGGCAGTTATGTAACGAAGTATCCTATATTAAATTGGGATGGCCCAAGAGGCTTGTAATTATGGATAATCATTCTTGATTAACAGAGTTTCCAATCCCTTGCCCCGTGGAGGTTTCATTGAAACCCTGTCAAGGTTTTGACATGTAAATGTGTGTATTTATCTGAGAAGTTTGTTTTTCAGTTTCAGTTAGCTATATGCATTTATTTCTTTGTTGATATGTTCCCAAACCTAATACCTTTTACAAAACTAAAGCTCAACTACCTATCATAGTGATTTTAGGTACACCTTTCCCTCCCTTCACTCACCTACCTAGATAAATAAATAAGGGGGCTTGGGCTTGTGGCAACCGTAGCATATATATAGTAGTGCTCCAATTCTGCAAATGGATAAGATAGATTGGATACTCCCAATGATATGCTCCTGGAAGCATGTATCGAGAAAGGAGAAATCCTCTCTTGAGATGAAAATTCCTCCCATTTTGGTGAATATTGAAACATGAAGAAAGGAAAAGGGACCATTCCACTTTCCCTCATACTGTCAACTAAGGGGGGATTTATGGATTTTATTTCTGGGGCTTTGTTAGACGTGAAACCATTCCAACACAAGTAAATAGAATTCCTACTTTAGCTTCCAACCTGAATGACTATAACTTGTGAGTGAGAAATTTGTATCTTAGGCATAGAAAAGTCCATAATCTATGGTTCAAGAAAAGTAAAATTATTTCTTGATATTTTTCCTAATAAATATTATAGTAAAGGGGAAGGTTTTGTTTCTTAACTGCTGTTGTGGTCTTTTACATATTCAAACTTATATTACCTTGTATTTTTTTGTCATCATTGTTCACAATCCATGCTTTTAGAAAATTCATGAAGTTTCCAGCATTGGGAAATTAAATAAAAATGGAAACTAACATCCTGCATAACGTTCTCTTTTATGATGTTCTCTTTATGCCACAAAGTGTTAAGAACTAGACTTAAAGCTATTAATACCTTCTTGCAGATCAACAATACAGTTCATTTTAATACAATACATCTCAACCAATCAAACAAAGGACACTAACAAGGGAGGGAAGGTTTTATAAACCAACAAACTTTCTTAAGTCTTTAGCAAATCAACAGGCGTTAATTTTTCTTCCTCCTAATTTTACCAATTAAGCTTTAGGAGAAGCAACATGCATGTACCCACTTGTCTTGTTTTTCCATTCATTCACATGCAACATGTTCATATTATACCTTCCTATTCAGTACAGAGAAACACAACAGGTAACATAACAAGGTCAGCAAAGCGCACACATCTCCGAGAAACGCAGAAAAAGGAATTTTATTTAAGCGACAGAGAGAAAACAACACAAATACACACAATTTGAAGAATAAAAACACACATAATTGTATTACAGAAGGCCTTGCCTTATTTGGCTTGCTCAAGCATAGGAAGGAAACACAAATTTATAGATCGAGGAAGATCTAGAATTTCCTAATCCTCCATGTGGATTACATGGATGAAGAAGAAAATTATTGCGGTGGTTGCTTCGAGTGGCGTGTTAGGTTCAGCGTCATCATCTGTCAGAGGGTCGATGAGGTCGATGGCAGATGGCGTGGGTAGTGAGGTTGTTGGTTCAATGTTGACGTCTGAATATGAATTCATATTAACACTTCCACCATGAGATTGATGAAATAAATACATGTTACAAATAGAGATTTAATGTAACAAGATAATGCTAAACGATGCATCCATAGCTACGTAAACACCACAATCTGCATTAAAATTTTATTTATGCATAACCACATGCATATAAACCCAAATAGTGATAATATTTCATGCGGAAGCTCTTTGATTGTTCATATCAATAAAACAACCACCATATGGAAATGCAATTTAATACTTTCGACTTTGATAAAATTTATCAAAGGTATCAACATACATTAATGTTGGGGCCCAACACTTTACCAATCCAAATGCCAAGAAACATTAATATATATTTGGGCCCACATCATATTCTAACTCACAATTCTTTAGGGAATTAACCCAACATGAGTCATAATAACATTACATCTTACTATTCTGCCTTCCTTCAATTAGCTTTGTACATTTGACTTCGAATGTGTTGAATGCAATTATACACGGACCCAGATTGTATTCCAAAAGTACCTGTTTTCACCTTTGCCATCGATCACTTTCCATCCATAGATCCAACGACAATCGCAACACTTCATCTGATCATGCATAATCCAATGGATTTCACATCCAAATAAGCCTGACCTTTAATGATTTTATTTCACGTGAAATGGGCAGTATTGAATTTTTGTCAATGCTACATGTCACACACTGAGAGGTATCACACTCGATCAACAAATTACCACCAATAACTAAAAATCTGTGTGATAACTCTTTTGGTGGTTTTCGAAACCACTTCACGGTTCCAAGCGCATAGTTTCGTCGCACTTCCTCTATGCCTTCGAAGTTCCACTCCCTTGACTGATCCAACATCTCCATCCCATTGCGCCTTCAGTTCATGGTTTCACTTGCATTCAAACCTTCTTTCTTTCTCACCAAAATTGCATTCAATTAACAGTTTCCAAATCCTTTATCTTTGAATAGGAACAAACCTCCATTTGAGTCAACCATCACCACAAACATCACAAACCCAAAATCAATTCTTCACTTTGAAGAACCACTTTTCGTTTCGCACAACTAACTGCAATTAGATTTTTTTTTGTTGTTGTTCCATTGCACTACCAATTCATGGTTTGCACAGTTCCTTTATTCAAATTTATCCTTCTGTTTGTTCAGATTTCATGCTGAACATAAAAATGTGATTTCAAAAACAATAACCTCTTCTCTTCAATTGAATCTCCTTTCTGGAACTGATCCAAATTTTCTTACGCATTCTAGGATCAAACCCTCAGCATAATTTATATAGATTTGAAGGATCGCCCTTTTAATGAGTCACCATCGATCCAATCTGTGATCGATGGTAGCTCGTTTATTATTGATTCAAATCCAAGTTTGAATATCCATTATTTCGCAATCGAATACTCTGTTTGTACTTCATTTTCGAATTTGTTGCATATAAATATGATGCCAAATCCTCTGCTTCACATACACATCATACTTTTATTAATCAAAACATACACACCTAATTCAACATCGAATTTCTCTGTATATATAAAATTCAAAGGATTACAAAGGATTTCTTTCTCTCTCGCCTGATATTCAATCAGTGGCCTCCTTCCTCTAATTTTCCCATAGGCTTACAATCCCAGCTCTACTTTCCTCAATCCTCCTCTATTTCTACCTTTTGAGACTTACAATTTATGCAATTTGTTCTGAAACCAATTCTAGTTTCAGATCCTTTATCTTCTTAATAAATTCCTCAAAATCCTCTTAGTCCTAAAATCTGTCCTTTATCCCTAAGGATGCTCTCTAATCCCATAAAATCATGAAACTAATTCTAACTTAATATTTACAATTAATTCCTAAATCTCTCAATCCCTATGAAATCTCAACTATCCTAATTCCCCCATGTTCTCCAATCATTCAGGAACATTTACAAAATTACTCTCAATATTTAATTAATTCTTATTCTAAATCACCCAAAACATTAACAATTACATTAATGAACTAATCTTCTTTGAAAACACTAGATCCTTATGTGTATTAAAATAAAAAGGATTTTCTGAGCCTAATGTTCCTGCATCAGACTACCAAGGTTAAAGATTACCATGATCTCCTGATCATGTGCTTTTAATCTTTGTCTTCCTCGATTTCATACCTTGTTATGTAATTTTTCATCGATTTTTGTTGTTGTTTGTTGCTTTTTTCCAGGTCTCCATACTTTATGTTGCTTTGCTCCACTGGTTGTACTTTCATAGTCTATTACTGTCCTCCTTTTGTTGTTGTTGCTTATTTTCTTTCTTGCTGATGTCTTCCTCACTTTCATCATTATCCTTCTTATCAAATCAATTTCTCTATCCAATAAATCTTTTGTCAGCCGATTACTTTCATCTCTTGATTTTTGAACTTTTATTTTTACTGTCGCCCTGTCATCCTTACCCTCTTGTTTAGTGTTGTCTTCTTTCTCTTGCATCTTCACATTCTGCATTTCCCAATATTGAAATTGATATTTCTCTTCCTATATTGAATCTTGATTCTTCAGCATAATTTCTAGTAAATTAATTTCTTTATTCCATGGACTAAAGACTTCCACAAAATTTTCTTCCTTCTCCTTTACTTGACTGCCCAACTGTGTCAAATTTTCTCCAACATCTGCAACAAAACCTGCATTCACAAAAAAATTATTAAAATAAAACCAAAAGGCCTTAGTTCCTTTCTTTCCTCTGGCAACATTTCAGTATGCTGCTCTGAAATTTCCTAGTTTATCAACACATCAGTATGTTGATTCATTCTACCTAGAGAATTCTCTAAAGGCATCTCAAGACTGTCAACAAGTCTCTCTTTCACACCATCTGCTCTCATGATGTCTTTCTGTTCTTGTTCATTGTAGTGAACTCTATCTTCTGCAATCTCCTCATCATACTCTGAGTTTTCCAGCAAATATTCCAGCAATGCAATTTCTTTTTGGCATTCCTTAAGTACTTCATCATCACTGACAATTCCTTCATTTATACACAAATTTTCAGTTTGAAAATTACAAGGTTCAATAGTCTCAACGGTTGCTTCACATATCAGTTCTTCAGACTGAATCTCTTCTCCTTCTTCTTCAAGAAATTCCTCCTGTGTTGTAACAGCTTCAAATATAAATGCATCACTCCTTCCCTCATTTAGGAGACATTCTTCATCATTCTTTGATTCAGAGTATTTATCTACTAAAAGATACTCTTTGATACTTTTGACAACTTGAAACTATTGTTCATCCTCTGTAAGACCTGTAATCACATCAGAATTATTAGATTAAAAAATACAAGGCTTTACATCATTCGGCTGATCTGAACTTGCCCAAAAACTTAGGAAATCATTAATAATTCCCTCTTCAGTAAGGTAAACTTCTTGTTGTCTTAAATCTTCACAATGATTCGTAAGATCTTTCATAGATCTCCATTCTTCATATTTACGAATAACTTCACTCTGTTCTTCTTTACAACTGGAAACTTCCATTTTCAGCTTAGCTTCTCTGAGTTCTTCACATCTCAATTGCACACTCATCATCTGCTCAAGATTTCTTAGATCTTCTGCTAGTTGCATATTCACTTGTTGTTCTCTCTTCTGTTGTAGCCTCTGCCACTTTACTTTCTTCTTCATGATCCAACCATGTCACTGGTTTTCTTCTATCATTATTTTCAATTTATTAAATTGTTCTCTTATCTTAGCTAACTCTTTGTCATATTCCTCATTAGTCAATTGCTTCCATATGCCATTTTCCTTGGCATCTTATTTTTCCTTTCTTCTGTTGTGGTCTCTCTCAGAACCTCTGCTATCTCTTCTATGACTATCAGTAGTCATCTTTTTCTCCATTTCTATCTTTAGGAGTTCTTCACTCATTCATCATGAGTTGTACTAAAGCCTCTGCAATAAAAATTCCTCCTTGTTACAACTTACCTCATGAATCCTTTTCTCTGGATTTGGTCTTTTGGCAAGCACTAGTTCTCTATCTTTTGGAACCTTTTGAGAATTCCTCTCTGCTCCTTCTAGGCTTCAATTCATATGCACCTTTTAAGAACACAATTGTCCTTTTTATCCAACCTCTCTTGGAATTCTTCAGGGTTCTGTTCCACACTTTACTTAGAAACTCTTACCAGTTTCTTTTATCACTACTCTTAAAGCTGTGATTTTATTTTGCTAAGATTTTCTTTAACTACTTGCAACCTGAATTCTGCAAACATAATCTTCAAATCAGATTTAAAATAACACTTATCAACTCACCTTCAAGATCTCTGTGTGATCTTGTTTCACCTCTCATCTGCACTATATCTCTATGTGCTGGAATCTATCAGATTCAAAATCTAATCCCTTTTATTTTCTCCATCACACATGCATTCATTCTAATTCCAATTTAATTAAAACAAACCTGAACCTTCAAAAGATTTGCTTCCTACTCTACTACCAAAATGATGCAACCATAGCTGCATAAACCCCACAATCTGCATCAAAATTTTATTTATGCATAACCACATGCATATAAACCCAAATAGTGATAATCTCTCATGTAGAAGCTCTTTGATTGTTCATATCAATAAAACAACCACCATATGGAAATGCATTTTTAAACTTTCGACATTGATAAAATTTATCAAAGGTATCAACATACATTAATGTTCGGGCCCAACACTTTACCAATCCACTTACCTTTATTCAATGCTCATATGCAATTACCAATCCAAATGCCAAGAAACATTAATATATATTTGGCCCCACATCATATTCTAACTCACAATTCTTTACGAAATTAACCCAACATGAGTCATAATAACATTACAACTTACCATTCCACCTTCCTTCAATTAGCTTTGTACATTTGACTTTGAATGTGTTGAATGCAATTATACACGGACCCACATTGTATTCGAATAGTACCTGTTTTCACCTTTTCCGTCGATCAATGTGCATCCATAGATCCAATGACAATTGCAACACTTCATCTGATCATGCATAATCCAACAGATTCCGCATCCAAATTAGCCGAATCTTTAATGATTTTATTTCACGCGAAATGGGCAGTATTTAATTTCCGTCAATGCTACGTGTCACACGCTGAGAGGTATCGCACTCGATCAACAAATTACCACCAATAAATAAAATGTTGTGCGATAACTCTTTTGGTTGTTTTCAAAATCACTTCACGTTTCCAAGCACATAGTTTCGCCGCGCTTCCTTTGTGCCTTCGAAGTTCCACTCCTTTGACCGATCCAACATCTCTATCCCACTGTGCCTTTAGTTCATGGTTTCACTTGCATTCAATCCTTCTTTCTTTCTCACCCAAATTGCATTCAATTAACAGTTTCCAAACCCTTTATCTTCGAATAGGAACAAACCTCCATTTGAGTCAACCATCACAACAAACATCACAAACCCAAAATAAATTCTTCACTTTGAAGAACCACTTTCCATTTCGCACAACTGACTGCAATTAGATATTTTTTCTGTTGTTCGACTGCGCTACCAATTCATGGTTTGCACAGTTCCTTTCTTCAAATTTATCCTTTTGTTTGTTCGGGTTTCATGTTGAACATACAAATGCGATTGTGAAAACAAGAACCTCTTCTCTGCAATTGAATCTCCTTTCTGGCACTGATCTTAATTTTCTTACGCATTCCAGGATTAAAACCTCAGCATACTTTATATCGATTTTAAGGATCACCCTTTTAATGGGTCACCATCGATCCAATCTGTCATCGATGGTAGCTCGTTTATTATTGATTCAAACCCAAGTTTGAATATCCATTATTTCGCAATCAAATACTCTGTTTGTACTTCATTTTCCAATCTGCTGCATATAAATATGATGCCAAATCCTCTGCTTCACATACACATCATACTTTTATTAATCAAAACATACACACCTAATTCAACACCGAAATTCTCTGTATATATAAAATTCAAATAATTACAAAGGATTTCTTTCCCTCTTGCCTGATATTCAGTCAGTGGCCTCCTTCCTATAATTTGCCTGTAGGCTTACAATCCCAGCACTACATTCCTCAATCCTCCTCTTGTAACCATCCTCTTAGCCGCTAACGGATGTTTAGTTTTGTTAATTAATTATGAGTTAATTATGATTTTTGTTATTTGGAATTTTGAACCAAGTTAATTTTGATAAGAAATAAAAGTGACTGAGAATTAGTTTTCTTGAGTAAATTATGGTAAAAGTAAAAATAGGACCTGGAGTTAGTTGGAACAGAAAAGAAACAGTTTCCCCACAGAAACTCAGGGAATAAAGGGGAGATTCCAGGAGAGTTTTGGGGTTCTGCAACATTAAAAAAAAGGGGAACTCTGCGTTTCTGAAGGTTTTTGCCAGAACAGAGTGTCGGATGGGTTGGAGACTGGACCGGATTGTCCCGAGTCTCCCCAGAGTTCTGTTCCACTGGAGTTGGAGGGCTGGACCGGATTGTCTGATATACCTCCTCCAGAATTATCACAAAGGATAATAACCCAGGCAAGAAGCTCGGGGGAGGACTGAGGTGAATATGAATACCCAGTTCGTGGTTGGGAGGAAACGAGCACCTACAGATGCTTGAACACAGATAAGTCTACACACAGTGAATAGTTAACTGTAAATTGCTAGACTGTAAAGTTATTTCTGCACATTTATTTTATTCCATCTACTGATGCATTGAACACAAAGATAGCTTACTACACAGTAACTCGTTTAATAATAAATGCTTGACTGTAATGTTATTCCTGCATATTTCTGATGTAAGAGATTTATGAAATTACAGTAGGTAAAAGAGTAGTTCTGTAAGTAGTGGAATGGTGATAGAACCAAAAATTGCAATATACTATAGAACGCATAAATACAGGGCCCCGAGAACATATAGCAACAGTAAACCCATAACTTCGTTCAAAACCACGAAAGAACGATCATTCCGAATTAAAGTCTAGTTACCGAAACATGCAACTAAAACAAGGCGTTAACCCGTAAGGCAGAGAGACAGCTCTCCGCCCAGGGCATGTCGCCCTACGCTAAGTTAGCACTCGGACAGAAGTGGTGGTCCGGTCACCCGAGTATGAACCAGAAGCAAACATTAAAACTATCAAGTATAGTGTAGTACAAGGATAGGAGCGGAAATTAAACGAAAATACAGAGCAGGGTAAACCATAATGGACCCAACGGATTATGGTCAACCAGTCAAATTTCTACCAAACCGGCTGCAAGCAATTAGAATAATCACAGATAGTTTAAGCAGGCAATCACCAGAGTTATCCATAGAAGAGTACATGTAAAACAGAGAAATTCGAGCACCAAAATAAATCTTTAATAGTCCTTAAAAGAGATGGAGTAAAACCATCTAGCCACAGGCAGATATTATAAAAGATTTGTTTAAATATCCATTAACCAAATCCAGTTCGAAAACTGTAGAAACAGATAAACGACAATATTCTTTCCTAAGACTGTAATTCCTTGGACGAAAATTGTTGTAACAGCCAGACCAAAATTAATAGTGACAAACGGCCTTAATAAGGTCTCAATAGGAATTTTAACTGATAAATAACTGTACAGTCTCAACACTGGAGCCTGGAACCCGCTCAAAAACCCTAGGGACGATTGCCAAGATCACACTAACAACAGAACCCTGAATGTTTACATATCTACTAGAAAAACCCTCCCTACAGGAGAAAAGACAAAACCCTCGAAGCATTTCTTGAAGGATTGAACTGCCGACTCGAGGGGTACCTGTAAATAGGAGCGCCGAGTTAAATCCCTTTGTAGCAAGACGGAGGAAGAATGAAATTATTTTTCCCAGATCCAGGTGCGGTGTTAAAGGAGTTACCTGCCATTGCAACAGAAAGGTTATTAGAGAAAGAGTAACAAACAAATACAATCCTATCGTGCAACAAACAATCGTAGAAGCAACGAAAACAATTACGGTAACCCTTACAACAGTACCTGAAGCAAATTCTTTTGGGAAAACTGTGACAGCAAACCGAAGGTTGATGATCGCGATTTCCATGAGGGCGGCCGAAGAACGAAACTGCTACCATCTCCGAGGCGAGCTCATAGTACATTAAATGAAACCCTGTAGTGATTGTCAGGGAAAGAAGCCTCAGCGCCGTTGGAAATAGACCGATGCAAACACAGTGTAAGAGCAGGAGGCAGATGAACCCTAATAGTTACCATAGCGGAGCAAAGGAATTACCTCCAGGCACCGGGCAAAGGGCCACGAGCTCGGCCAAACCCCAGACCGGCCGTAGCTGCTCCAGAATCCTCCGCCAAGCATAAACCGAAAACAGCAAGAGAAATTGAACCGGGAAGACAAGTCATTGCGGAAGGCATTACTCCACCTCGGAGACAGTGCACCGTTGGATGGAGGGCAGATCTACGGCGTGGAGACTGCCGGGTGGAGAGACTTACAAGTGGACCTCCGCAATTAAACCATCACCATAAATTATCCATAATAGCAAAAGAAATCCATGTTCCCAAAACTCGAGATCAACATATCACATTTAATAAGGATGCGGTGGTAACCAAACACGTAGGCTCTGTTACACGGTGCACACCGTAAACATTGGGGTCTAACCTCATGAAAAGAGCCAAGTCAGAGTTCACACCAGAAACACATTTAATCTCAATGAACGCTGTACAGTGTATCATAAATAAGAGATCCGGAAAGTAAAATTCGCGGAACTTAAATGACAGATGCCTTATGGTAGATATTGCCAAGTGGTACAATTAATAATAATGTAACAATCTACAGGTATAAGCCCGGATAATTACTGTTGACCAATGATTATGTTTTTTTTTATGGAATGGTAAGTTTATTTTTTTATTTGTGTAATATGAACGTTACAAAGTGGTATCAGAGCGGCGTTACAACGCTGGGCCCTAAATTGGGTCGACTAACGTTATAAAACATATGATTTCATACACAGAAAGAGAGACAGACATACAGACAGCCAGATCAATAATGGAACGACAACCAAGGCGGACACCTTCGCAACAGCAACAGCGAAATGCCGGAGAAATTCAACCCCCACTAGAAGGCAACCCCGAAATGTGGGTTCAACTGGGAATAGAGCAGCATCAGCGGTCCAACAGATTGATTGAGGAACAGCAACACCAGACTCGCATTTTGTTGCACACAGTACAACAGCTACAGGAAGATATGGAACGAGTACGCCAGGACAATTCTATGATGATGCAGGAACAGGAGAGGATATTAAAGAGCCTCTCCGATAAACAAAATCAAAGGGTTGAAAAGCCCAGTGCTGACAGGGAACCTCGGGAAGGAGACGAATAGCCCTCAGAGGAGCAGGGTACCGGTCGAAGAGAAAGAAGTGTGTCGCAGCGAAGTTTTCCACACAGAAATTTTAATGAAGCTGAGTCTGAAAACAAAAACGAACGGAAAGTGAATAAAAAACAGAAGGTAGAGCTGCACGGAGAATTCCGGAAGATTAAGCCACCTACGTTCGATGGCGAAAAGGAGGAAGTGGCAGAGGCATGGTTGATTAATATGAACAAATACTTCCAGGTGTATGAGTACGACAGCGGTCTCAAGGCACGACTAGCCATTTACCAGCTGAAAGATAAGGCCACCCTATGGTGGGAGGAAGTGAAGAATGTGCGGGGAATTGAGGACCAAGATGTAACATGGGATAAGTTCCAACAGTACTTCAGAGATAAGTACTTGACTGAGCGATTTTATGATGAAAAGGCTCGGGAATTTCATGATTTAAGGCTGGGACAGCTGACCATGGACGAGTTTATAGCTAAGTTTACGTCCTTACTGCGCTATGTACCGTATTTAAGAGAAGAAAAGGCCAAAGTTCAGAGGTTTCTGAGCAGTCTACCCGCCCATATGAAGGAGCGGATCGAGTTCGTAAATCCTAAGACGATGGATGAGGCCATCAGAACAGCAAGGTTGTGTTATCAGCAATCGAAGAACAAAGTGGACCAAGGTAAAGGGTGGCAGTCAAAGAAAGAAAACAGAAGCGGTGTTGGTTTCAAAAGAAGTAAAACCAGTAACTTCCGTAGCTCAGCCAGAAGTTCAGTTAATAAGCAATTTGGAAGGAACCATCAGAGGATTCGATGGCCAGGAGAAGACAAGACAATGGAAGCATCCAGCAAACCTGAACAGCCACAAAACCATAGGCCACCTCTGCAGTGTTGGGGCTGTGGGGCTGCACATTACTACCGAGATTGCCCACAGCGGGGAAAAACTGAAGCAGTGCACAACTTGCAGGAGGCTTCTACTGTGGGAGATATTGCTAGAAACATACCCAGAATTAACGCAGCATTGGAGGACCGGCAAGTCGATTTTCAGCCTACCATGATTGAACTAGAAGGTAATTTGTTATCCCAAACTATTTCTGTTTTGGTAGATCCGGGAGCTAGTTTAAGTTACATAAGTCCTAACTTAGTGGAAAAATGTAAATTATCAAGTCAGAAATTTAAAAAGACATGGTTGGTCCAGTTAGCTACAGGGGCTAAACGAAGAGTTGTTGCCAAAATACCAGATTGTACACTACAAATCGGTGGACAGCAGCTAATAGTGGATTTAAATATTCTGCCTTTGGGATCCTACGATGTACTGTTGGGTATGGATTGGCTGGAGAAACACTGGACTCTTATAGACTGTAAGGAGAAGATCGTTTATTATAGAGACCAGAATGGTAATCGACAGGAAATACAGGGCATAAAGAAACCTGTACATCTGCGACCAATTACCGCTTCCCAAATGGCAAAATGCATGAGAAAAGGATGCCAGCTGTATGCCATACAAGTAGGAGTATTTGAGTCTAAGGATAAAGCAGCTGTGCTAGAAGACATACCTGTGGTACAACAGTTCAAGGATGTATTTCCTGAAGAAATACCAGGATTACCACCTAAAAGGGATGTTGATTTCACAATAGAACTGTTACTAGGAGCTTCGCCAATCTCGCGGACTCCCTACCGTATGAGTGTGCCAGAATTGACTGAGTTAAAAATGCAGCTTCAGGAATTGATAGATAAGGGATATATACAACCTAGTGTGTCACCTTGGGGAGCGCCTGTACTGTTCGTTAGGAAGAAGGATGGAACCATGCGCATGTGCATGGATTACAGGTAGTTAAACAAACTGACAGTTAAGAACAGGTACCCCCTACCCCGTATTGATGACCTGTTTGATCAGGTGAGGGGAGCTACTGTGTTCTCAAAAATTGATTTGTGGTCTGGTTATCATCAGATCAGAATTAAGGATAAAGATATACACAAAACTTCTTTCCGCACAAGGTATGGCCACTATGAATTCGTGGTATTACCTTTTGGTTTAACTAATGCACCAGCCACTTTCATGAGACTGATGCATAGTGTTTTCCATCCCTATCTAGACAATTTTGTGCTAATCTTCATTGATGACATACTGATTTACTCAAAGAGTGCAGAGGAACACAGGGAGCATTTGCGAACAGTATTGGAACTGTTAAGAAAGCATCAGCTGTATGCAAAATTCAGTAAATGCGACTTCTTCAAAGAAGAGATACAGTATCTGGGACATGTAATATCTAAAAAGGGTATAGCGGTAGACCCGGAGAAAATTAAAACCATCATGGAATGGAAGGTGCCATAGAGTGTGGCAGATATACGATCTTTTATGGGTCTCGCTGGTTACTACAGGCGATTTATAAAAGGATTTTCGAAGATAGCTTTTCCCATTACTTCTCTACAAAGAAAAGGGAAGACCTTTAAATGGACCAAAGAGTGCCAAGAAAGTTTTGAACGATTGAAACAATTGTTGACTACAGCACCTGTGTTAAGCGTAGCAGACCCGGATAAAGAGTTCGAGGTCTGTACAGATGCGTGCAAGGAAGGAGTTCGGGCGGTATTATCACAAGAAGGAAAGGTGATCGCTTACGAATCCCGCAAGCTAAAAGACCATGAGCAGCGATATTCAGCTTACGATCTGGAGCTGACCGCAGTAGTGCACGCTCTCCGGGTATGGAGACATTACCTACTGGGAAAGAGATTTGTTTTAAAAACTGATCACAGTAGTTTAACCAATTATTTTAAGCAAGCTGATTTAAACTCACGAAAAGCAAGATGGAATGCTTTCCTGAGTGAGTTTGATATAGATTTGCAGCATGTAAAGGGTAAAGAGAACAGGGTAGCAGATGCATTGAGCAAAAAACTACACGGAATTTATGGGTTATATGTTAATCAAATTGAGACCAGATTTTTGGATCAAATCAGAAGGGAAGCAGACAAGGATCCTGAATATAAATACCTGTGGCAGCAAACACAAGCACTTGAAGGCCAGGGTGGACATGGAGAATACGAGATCAACCAGGACGGGTTGCTGGTTTACAAGAAGAGGATAGTTATTCCAAACCGAATGGAGTTAAAAGCCATGATATTAGATGAATATCATAAAAGCAATTACGTGGGGCACCCAGGATACCAAAAGATGCTGACCGCTATAAGGAAGGACTACTGCTGGCCAGGTATGAGGAAGGAAATAGCAAGTTATCTAACTAAGTGTTTAGAGTGTCAGCAAGTGAAGGTAGAACATCGACACCCAGCAGGCTTAATGCAGCCTATACCCATTCCTGAATGGAAATGGGAGGTGATCTCATTGGATTTTATTACCGGGTTACCCAAATCAAAGCGGGGTAATGATTCCATAATGGTAGTTGTGGACAGACTAAGTAAGTCTGCACATTTCATACCCGTCCAATCCACTTATAAGA
Organism: Pinus albicaulis; assembly: GCA_034641835.2. Lineage (NCBI taxonomy): Eukaryota > Viridiplantae > Streptophyta > Pinopsida > Pinales > Pinaceae > Pinus > Pinus albicaulis. The sequence continues at coordinate 167,574,908 of CM076579.1, read as the reverse complement.
CAGTTCAGATAGCGGATTTATTCATGCGGGAAATCTTCAGACTGCATGGCATTCCTAAAACTGTTATCTCAGACAGAGATGTGAAATTCACATCCGCTTTCTGGAAAACACTTTTTACAGGATTAGGAACGCAGGTACATTTTAGTACTGCATACCATCCGCAAACAGATGGTCAGACCGAGCGAGTGAATCAAGTGTTGGAAGACATGCTGAGGATGTATGTTATGCAGCAACCAGTAAAATGGGAGGAGTACATACACCTGATAGAGTTTGCCTACAATAATGGGTATCAGGAGTCATTAAGAATGAGTCCATTTGAGGCGCTTTATGGGCGACAATGCAGAACTCCCATTAATTGGAGCAGCCCTGAGAATAGACTCATGCTAGGACCAGACATGCTAGCAGAAATGGAAGCAGAGGTGAAGAAAATTTGACAGAATTTGAAAGTAGCACAGGACAGACAGAAGGTGTACGCGGACAAAAGGAGGTCATATCGTGAGTATGAGGTTGGCGATCATGTGTATGTGAGGATTAAGCCAAAGAAGAGTACAATGAGATGGGTCTCTTGTGCAAAGCTAGCACCTCGGTTTTGTGGTCCTTTCCAGATACTGGAAAGAATAGGACCAGTAGCATATCGCTTAGCTCTTCCCAGTCATATTCGAGTTCATAACGTCTTCCATGTGTCGTTATTGAAACGATATGTTCATGACTCCAAACACATAATTCATTGGCAGAACATTCAGGTAGTGGATAAGCTTAACTGATAAATAATAATGCAAGGACAAAGGATTTGTTTATTGACTTAAGTTTACTGTGTGCAGGTAGAACCAGACGGGGAGTTTCTAGTCGAGCCCCACAGTATCATAGACCGGAGGGAAATCATGCTCCGGAAACGAGCCATCGCCCAGGTTAAAGTGCAATGGAAGCACTTTGGACCTGAGGAAGCTACCTGGGAGGACGAGAATTTTGTTCGGGAAGCTTATCCTGAACTTTTTTCCTGAATTATGATGAGAACATCGGGGACGATGTTCTCTTCCAGAGGGGGATAACTGTAACCACCCTCTTAGCCGCTAACGGATGTTTAGTTTTGTTAATTAATTATGAGTTAATTATGATTTTTGTTATTTGGAATTTTGAACCAAGTTAATTTTGATAAGAAATAAAAGTGACTGAGAATTAGTTTTCTTGAGTAAATTATGGTAAAAGTAAAAATAGGACCTGGAGTTAGTTGGAATAGAAAAGAAACAGTTTCCCCACAGAAACTCAGGGAATAAAGGGGAGATTTCAGGAGAGTTTTGGGGTTCTGCAACATTAAAAAAAAGGGGAACTCTGCGTTTCTGAAGGTTTTTGCCAGAACAGAGTGTCGGCTGGGTTGGAGACTGGACCGGATTGTCCCGAGTCTCCCCAGAGTTCTGTTCCACTGGAGTTGGAGGGCTGGACCGGATTGTCCGATATACCTCCTCCAGAATTATCACAGAGGATAATAACCCAGGCAAGAAGCTCGGGGGAGGACTGAGGTGAATATGAATACCCAGTTCGTGGTTGGGAGGAAACGAGCACCTACAGATGCTTGAACACAGATAAGTCTACACACAGTGAATAGTTAACTGTAAATTGCTAGACTGTAAAGTTATTTCTGCACATTTATTTTATTCCATCTACTGATGCATTGAACACAAAGATAGCTTACTACACAGTAACTCGTTTAATAATAAATGCTTGACTGTAATGTTATTCCTGCATATTTCTGATGTAAGAGATTTATGAAATTACAGTAGGTAAAAGAGTAGTTCTGTAAGTAGTGGAATGGTGATAGAACCAAAAATTGCAATATACTGTAGAACGCATAAATACAGGGCCCCGAGAACATATAGCAACAGTAAACCCATAACTTCGTTCAAAACCACGAAAGAAGGATCATTCTGAATTAAAGTCTAGTTACCGAAACATGCAACTAAAACAAGGCGTTAACCCGTAAGGCAGAGAGACAGCTCTCCGCCCAGGGCATGTCGCCCTACGCTAAGTTAGCACTCGGACAGAAGTGGTGGTCCGGTCACCCGAGTATGAACCAGAAGCAAACATTAAAACTATCAAGTATAGTGTAGTACAAGGATAGCAGCAGAAATTAAACGAAAATACAGAGCAGGGTAAACCATAATGGACCCAACGGATTATGGTCAACCAGTCAAATTTCTACCAAACCGGCTGCAAGCAATTAGAATAATCACACATAGTTTAAGCAGGCAATCACCAGAGTTATCCATAGAAGAGTACATGTAAAACAGAGAAATTCGAGCACCAAAATAAATCTTTAATAGTCCTTAAAAGAGATGGAGTAAAACCATCTAGCCACAGGCAGATATTATAAAAGATTTGTTTAAATATCCATTAACCAAATCCAGTTCGAAAACTGTAGAAACAGATAAACGACAATATTCTTTCCTAAGACTGTAATTCCTTGGACGAAAATTGTTGTAACAGCCAGACCAAAATTAATAGTGACAAACGGCCTTAATAAGGTCTCAATAGGAATTTTAACTGATAAATAACTGTACAGTCTCAACACTGGAGCCTGGAACCCGCTCAAAAACCCTAGGGATGATTGCCAAGAACACACTAACAACAGAACCCTGAACGTTTACATATCTACTAGAAAAACCCTCCCTACAGAAGAAAAGACAAAACCCTCGAAGCATTTCTTGAAGGATTGAACTGCCGACTCGAGGGGTACCTGTAAACAGGAGCGCCGAGTTAAATCCCTTTGTAGCAAGACGGAGGAAGAATGAAATTATTTTTCCCAGATCCAGGTGCGGTGTTAAAGGAGTTACCTGCCATTGCAACAGAAAGGTTATTAGAGAAAGAGTAACAAACAAATACAATCCTATTGTGCAACAAACAATCGTAGAAGCAACGAAAACAATTACGGTAACCCTTACAACAGTACCTGAAGCAAATTCTTTTGGGCAAACTGTGACGGCAAACCGAAGGTCGATGATCGCGATTTCCATGAGGGCGGCCGAAGAACGAAACTGCTACCATCTCCGAGGCGATCTCATAGTACATTAAATGAAACCCTGTAGTGATTGTCAGGGAAAGAAGCCTCAGCGCCGTTGGAAATAGACCGATGCAAACACAGTGTAAGAGCAGGAGGCAGATGAACCCTAATAGTTACCATAGCGGAGCAAAGGAATTACCTCCAGGCACCGGGCAAAGGGCCACGAGCTTGGCCAAACCCCAGACCGGCCGGAGCTGCTCCAGAATCCTCCGCCAAGCATAAACCGAAAACAGCAAGAAAAATTGAACCGGGAAGACAAGTCATTGCGGAAGGCATTACTCCACCTCGGAGGCAGTGCACCGTTGGATGGAGGGCAGATCTACGGCGTGGAGACTGCCGGGTGGAGAGACTTACAAGTGGACCTCCGCAATTAAACCATCACCATAAATTATCCATAATAGCAAAAGAAATCCATGTTCCCAAAACTCGAGATCAACATATCACATTTAATAAGGATGCGGTGGTAACCAAACACGTAGGCTCTGTTACACGGTGCACACCGTAAACATTGGGGTCTAACCTCATGAAAAGAGCCAAGTCAGAGTTCACACCAGAAACACATTTAATCTCAATGAACGCTGTACAGTGTATCATAAATAAGAGATCCGGAAAGTAAAATTCGCGGAACTTAAATGACAGATGCCTTATGGTAGATATTGCCAAGTGGTACAATTAATAATAATGTAACAATCTACAGGTATAAGCCCGGATAATTACTGTTGACCAATGATTATGTTTTTTTTTATGGAATGGTAAGTTTATTTTTTTATTTGTGTAATATGAACGTTACACCTCTATTTCTACCTTTTGAGACTTACAATTTATGCAATTAGTTCTGAAACGAATTCTGGTTTTAGATCCTTTATCTTCTCAATAAATTCCTCAAAATCCTCTAAGTCCTAAAATCTGTCCTTTATCCCTAAGGATCCTCTCTAATCCCATAAAATCATGAAACTAATTCCAACTTAAGATTTATAATTAATTCCTAAATCTCTCAATCCATATGAAATCTCAACTATCCTAATTCTCTCATGTTCTCCAATCATTCGGAAACATTTACAAAATTCCTCTCAATATTTATTTAATTCTTATTCTAAATCACTCAAAACATTAATAATTACATTAATGAACCAATCTTCTTTGAAAACACTAAATCCATATATATATTAAAATACAAAGGATTTTATGAGCCTAACTCTCTCCTGCATCACTAAAAATAATGCTAACATTCATAAATAGGTGAAATTATTCCTGCAACATATTTTTTAACAAATTTTAACTAAGATACGAGTAATTACGATGTAGAAATGAATCCAAAAAAAAGCCAAATAAGAACTCAAACTGTTTAAAATAATTTATTGTACATATGTGATATGGAAGCATACAAAATAATCAATATAATAAAAGAATAAACCTTTACAAACAAATAGTAATCATAATTTAAGTAAAAGCAAACAAATTTCATTAATCTTCGTGCTCAAGTAATCCGAACTAAAAAGCGGTTATTATAGTCTCAACATCCCTGGATTAAAAGTTAGATCGTGTAACATGGGAAATAAGGTTAGTGGTTAAGCTAACTCTGAACGACAATTCAAAATGTCGAATGATATGAAAGTCATCCACGATGGTCGTGTTTGAAGGGTTCTTTGAGAAGTCATCAACCATCCGATAAGGGTTCCCTCTAAGAGGATAGAACTTATCCATACCTTTTTCTAGGCCATGTGAGAGAAGTCAAAGTTCCTCGACTTAGGCCGTTCTTGTTCTTACCTTAGAGAGTAAGATAGGGAGCAACATGTATAAATTTGTTAGGTAGTTCTCATTTCTTTGTACAAGTTAGAATTAAAACATATTGCGTTGGTAAAATTTATCTTTATTATTGAGCATAATATACAGTAAAGGTTATAGATGGTATTTAAGAAATAATTTTAATATTATTATTTATCACGCTAATGTGCATAATATTTAAAATATATATTTTATTTTTAAATATAATAATAATTATAATAATTATAAATCTTATTTTAATATTATATCTAAAATATATAAATAAATAAATATTAATTATATTAAATTTTATTTTTTTTATTTTTATTTAATTAATATTTACATTTTTATGTATGAACTATAATAATTAAGCCATTGAACAAGTAATCTTTTTTGTTTTAATTTATTGTCTTTTTTTCTTAAAATAATGTAATTAGCACAATTATATAAATTCAATAGGTTGTAAACATTTATAGTCATCAATCCATGATAAACCTCAAAACATCTATTTCAAAATACATTTTCAACAGTTTCTTCATAATACTTATGTCATAAAATTAACTAAATTCTAAATTTATTTTAAACTAGCATATATCCATCTTAAGTACGTATCTAATATAACTTCTTTAGAGTGTAAAATACAATGTGCTATTTTTTATTGTTTAAATTGTATTTTTTAATGCTAAATAGAGTATATATAAGACCAAATAAACATTTTAACCATAAAAACTTAATTTTTTCATAATATATACATAATTTATTTTAAAATGATATATAATATATATGCAATTGACATTAAAAGATTTTACATAACATGTACATTGAGACATTTTATGACCCAATTAAAATGGTTTTTTTATTATTAACATATTTTTAAGAATATGTAATTCATATTAAAATATTTTATCAATAGCCAAATTTAAGATTTAAACATCTTACACACACATTTTTTTACTTCTAATTACTCTAAAACATATTCATATTTTTTTATTATAGTCCACATTATTTTTCTATTTATAACATATTTTTTAACTTTTATTTTCTTTCTAAAGGGGAATGGACAACCTATGGAAAAACTTACACATCCCCTCATACTGGGTTGTAGATTGAGTCTCTCTTATAAATTTGTTCATGTATAAACTTATTTAAAGTGAAAAATACACTATGTTTTTTTTTATTGTTTAAATTGTATTTTTGAATGCTAAATAGAATATATATATATATAGGGTCAAATAAATGTTTTAACCTATTTTTTTCTAGATATATACATAATTATTTAAAATGATATATAATATATAGATATATATGAAGTTCATATGGACATAAATTAGTTAACACACACTTTCAAATAGTCTATTTAAATATTTTTGAAAAGTATAAGCTTTAAACGGGTTACTCACATTTTTTTCACTTCTAATTAATTTACATCGTATTAAATCCTTTTTATTATAGCTCACACTATTTTTCAATTTAGAACATAATTTTTAATTTTTGATTTTATTTTAAAGGGGAATGGAAGGAAGGAAAAACTTACACATCCCCCTCATACTGGATTGTAGAAAGATTAAGTTAAGTATGGATCTAACATAAGGAGAGAGGAATCCAAATTCTCCATGTACAAACTTCTATAGAGTGCAAAATACAATGTGTTATTTTTCATTGTTTAAATTATTTTTTTGAATGATAAATAGAATATATATAGGACCAAATAAATGTTTTAACTATAAAAATTAATACATAATTATTTTAAAATGAATATAATATATAATATATATTGATATATTAAAATATCTAAAGGATCTTTCCTTGGGTAGCTCAATTCATAGAAGAAGTAAAATCTCTATGTGCCAAGGATACAACCTCTAAGTTGCATGTCAAAGAATCAACCTCCAAGAGGTAGTGACAACCTCACATTGGTTCTTCTTTAGAGGTGCACACGTTCTCACTTACCCTCATCCTGTTCACTTCCGTAGAATGATCTTGTCGGCTCAATTATTATTATGAATTATAAAAATAATTGATGTATGACGCAAAATTGTATACATATAAAAAAATGTAACATGATTCTTGGCCATGCTGATTGACCTCTAATTTACCATGAATTTTTCTAGCTTGGAAATAGGGTCTGTTAGAATAGGATGAGAAAATATCATGGCTTATCAATGCCACCAAATCCATAACTAGATTCATATGACACTTGTTCATGTGAAATTTTTCGTAATTAATGAAATTTAAGTAAAAGGTAAAAATTACATAGTTACTTTTCGAATTAATCTCAACCTTTGATGTGTGATCTACCTAATAATTATTGATAATTAAATTAATACCCAAAATTCCTAATTTCAAAATTGGCATAAGAAAATCAGGTAAACCATACTCAGAAATAACTAGGCAATATAATAGCATTGAGAGATATCATGTTGAAGTATAATTTCTTTAGTAGAATTGAATTGGCATGTATCTTTTTTAAAATAAAAAATAAAATATTCACTAAATAAAAAATCAACTTTGACTATAATAAAGAAATAACACAAATTTTTCTAATTAGGTTGTGTTTATTTTATCATAGGAATTTTAAAATTTTAATTTAATTGTCAATAACTATTAAGTGAATGATAGAGATTTAACCTTCATGGAATATGCTAGAATAATTATAGTAGTATTCTAAAATCAAGGGTTAAGATTTTTCTCCAAGTAACTTATACTCCTTAAATTAATTTATCTCCAATTAATTAAGTAAAATATGTCATATCAACAAGTGCCATATTGGGCATGTGGTATTGATAATTTGTGGTATTGGTGAGAATTAGTGTACATACGAGTACGGGAAATAAAATGTTTAGTTCATGGACTAATTGAGATAAGTTTGAGTTAATTGATGAGCTTACTAATTTTGGTTTACCCATAGTAATGCATATCCATGGTACTTGTTATGATGAAACATGTTTAAAAGCTTGAGGAAAAGCATTATGGAATGCAAGAGTGTTAAGTTAGATCCGTGTTAACTTGAAATTTGATCCTTTTCAGCGCTTGGTAGATCCAATTTTAAGCCGAATGAGAGACATAAGTTCCATGTAATATGCTAGAATATTATTTAACTCATATATTTATTTTTTTTATACTGAATAAAGTAACAATAATAATAATAAATATAAAATTGAAGAAATTTCAATGTTTTTATAATTTGAAAATGTGAGACATAGTATCCCTAAGTGTTTTGATGTTTTGTTGCACCCATAGACACCTCCTAAATCTCATTGTATGATAGATGTGTAATTCCTTACTTATAGAAATTAACATATGTCTTTTTTGAAATAAAAATAAAAATATTCATAATACATAATAAAATATAAAAATAAAAAAATCTGTTCTTTGTATAATTCTTTTCATATTGAACGAAGTTTAATATACAAAATTTAAAAATATATATTTCATTTTCAATCATATATAAAATATTCAATCTCTATATTAATTTTATATATATTTCAAACTTTTCCTTTCGAAATATGTCCATATAAATATGAAATAAAATATTTAAATATCAATTTAAAATAATTTCATATATATATATATATATATATATATATATATATATATATAACAATGAAAATATATTTAATGATTTCATCTGGTTTTATACCTAATAAATTAAATATTTACCATTTTAAACATAAAACGTTCTACCCCTCATATCAATTTAAAATATCAATTTAAAATAATTTCATATATATATATATATATATATATATAACAATGAAAATATATTTAATGATTTCATCTGGTTTTATACCTAATAAATTAAATATTTACCATTTTAAACATAAAACGTCCTACCCCTCATGATATACAATGGGTAAATTTTGCCATCACAACAATACAACTCAATTTTATTAAAAAATATCCAATGATTTCTTATAAAAAATAACGCAACGGCGGATTTAATTGACATTTTATCTGCATCTGATATTAAAAATAAACCGTACAAATTGATGCCGTTGACTTTCTATCTTTCACCATATATCGAAATACCATCGCTCGCTTATAATATGCATTTCGGCAAACACATTTCAACTTGCAAGAACCTGAGCAAACGTTTATCCCAAGATATCTCATTATCATATCTGATCTGCCTATTTTCTTTTTTTTATTTAACGTTTTCTCCCGACTACGTTTTCAATTTCTTAATTAGGGTTTTTTTCCATCCCTTTCAATTAATGAATATTTTTATTGAATCCCTTATTTTACATATCGCGCATTTTTTTAATTTAATCTCCTATTTTTATTTTCATTTCCCACACGTCGAAAATCAGTCTGGCATCACAATGCAATTGACTTTCGCGTTATCTCGAACATATCAATAACTTTCTTGTTTTATGCGAACGATCCTGGTTGTTTTCATCAAGTGGAAACCAGTAAAAGAAAGTGATGGAATAAGATAAAAAAATTATTCAGTTTCTGCAAATTTTGATAGGAACATTAAGTTAGCACAGCCATTTAATAAGTGGTTGATGTACCTCAGTGTGTATGAGAGTATAGCTGAACTCAAAATAATTTTTTTTGAATACTGTGAATTTTATTCACAGTGAAGTGTGTCCAAAAAGAATCCTTAATTTATTGTAAATTTCTAAAATATTTTGAATAAGATAAATGGAGGATAAAATATATATCTCCCTATTTATCAATATTAGATGGCCAAAAAATACTTATATAAACAATTATATATACACAAATTTATCTCCAATCAAATATTTTTCTCAATAAATTAAGTTTATTTCTTTATAATATATTTTATGACAACAAAATGTGAAAAGCAAATTAAGTTTATCAATGATAAAATGGATTTGGCGAAAGTCGATATTAAAATTGTGAAGGAGACCCAAAAATATATATATCAATATCTTTATCGCAACATTGAGATTATTATCAGCAGATATTGTTGAATTGTTTTCTTTTTTAATGAAAATCTTTGATTTCTAATCACAGGATTAAAAATAAGAGAAATAACTTTGACATTGAGGGGAGGATCATATACTCATCAGAAATTTTGTTTAAGAAATTGAAAAACAAAGAATGGTTAGAAAAAATAGATGGATTATTATATATAATACAAAATCATATTATGATAAAAAAAATTTATTGATGACAATAGTTATATAATATATAGGATATAAATTTGTCATTTTCACCCTTTTAAAGGACTATAATTCATACATATATAGAAAACAATTTCTCTTACATTGAAAACAATTCCCCTTACATTAAAATTTGGGAACTCTCAATAACAAATCATAACAACACATAAAAGCATTATTTCCAATAAAAAATTTGTACCTATACAAAGTTTTGAATATAAAATTTGACACTTTCGAAAATAAATAAAATCTTATCTCAAAAACTAATTTTCTTTAAAAAGAATATGTATTTTAATAGTCTCAAAAGTGTGAAGAGTGGTGAATAACCTTTTTACCGAAATGCCACTCAATCTGTTGTTTCCGGAATACTGAAACAACACCCTTATAAGGATTTGCAGATAGTCACACTTACAATAATATGGTAAACTCGAATATAGTTGTGATCCAAGAAATACCAATCAAACTTAACGAATTCAAAGAATGGACACTAATATGCAATACAATTCATGTTATTGTTCAAGAATTACAACCGTACTTATTTCATCTTCCTTTGCAAACCACGGATCTGAACCTTCAAAAGTGGTCATTCAGTGTTTCATGGAGCCTGTGAATTTGCGGCTTTCAGTTTCGGGTAGAGAAGGTCATATTGCAATTGCCTTGAAATTACTTAAGTTGCATTGGAAGCAATAATATATCTTCACTCTACATCGCCAGGTGAAATAGAGAATGTCATATTAGTACATGTGTATGTTGCCCTTAAAATTCAATTTTTTATTAAGATCCACATACCTTGCAGAAAACTGGGTCTTTAATTAAGGATCCACCTCTATGTCTAGAAGTTTTTCAGTTACTTCTTTGCTGGACTTTCTATTTCTGTAAATTAAGTACAGAACGAGTTGTGAAGCTCCCAGGCCGAAACCGATGCCATTTGGGATCTGCATGTTGCATGGGTACAAAGGAATAATTAAACCATGATCAGTCTTACTATTTAGTTACATAACCTGATGTTAATTGCATCATTATTTATTCTATGATATTTGAATGGAGTCTCAGTCATTGAAAAGCTTGATCACTAACCCCAACAAACACGTCTTCATTAAGCACTGCCCAGACTGCCCAAATTCCTCCGTTGAGAAACAGAAAGAATGACAGGAAAAAGGGCATGAATTCCACACTTTTCGTCGTTATGACTGTTCTCTGTTACCATACAGATGCAGGAAATTTATAGAGTACAGTAATACAACTCAAAACTCATGCACTAATTTTTCTTCATTTATTGTCAATGTAGTTCATTAGGAAAGATTGAAGCCCTTTCCAAAGTTAGTCTTTGTTTGAATGTTTTTTTTTTATCCTAAAAGCAGAAATATAAGCTTACCATGACTGCCAACGGGGAGCCATACATGGTTAATGATAAGCAGACGCATAGAACTCCTATTACATTTATTCTCGTCTCTTGATTCAGGGCAAAAAATGTCACCAAAAACACAGCAGTGAAGAATGCTATATCCACAACCAGAAGCAGGATAACAGTTCTGATCTACATCACAACAAGATAGAAGGAAAGTTTAAATTATACAAATTGTAAAAAAAATGTTAGACTATAAAAATATTAAATATTAACATAAATTTATGCTAGCATTGAATTTATTAACTGTGCAGAAACAAATCTTCCCACTAGAATTGTAAGGATTTTAGTTTTTCTTTTTTTATGGATAATAAAATAATATGTACTGAGAATAAAATTAGTATGACAAAAGTCAATGATTTAACTTTGAACTGGCATTTGATTTTCTAAATATTCTGAAACGAGTAGTTTTTGGCTTTGGTTTGCTAGGAATTTTTGTAATTTTTATGTTTGAGTTAGGTAGTATACGCAATTTTGGTTTTGGTTTTTAAGCTATTGAATTTATTTATTTATTAAAAAATTTAAATTAACAAATAAAAAATTTACAATCCTGACAAATAATTGAATGGCCGGATTCCAGACCCAAAAAGGAATATAAAGAAAACTCAACCACAACCAGCCTGGATGGTGAACAGCACCAACAAAACAGTTCTGATCTACATCATAACAGGCTAAAAAGAAAATTCAAGTTAAATATAAATTATAAAAGTTTTTCTTACACTATAAAAATATATTAAATAATAACAAAAATTTATGCAAGCTTTGAATTTATTAACCGTGAAGAAATCAAATGACAGTGATGTGGATGTTCCCAAGAGGATTGTATTTTAGTTTTTTAAAGCATAACAAAGTAAAATATATTGAGTTTATATTTATGGTAGTTCTCCAAATATTTTGGAAATCAAACTAGTATGAGAAAAGTCAATGGTTTAACTTTGAATTGGCATTTGATTTTCTAAATATTCTAAAACTGGTAGGGTTTGGCCTTGGCCTTGGCCTTTCTTTGCTCGGCAGTGAATTTTGTAATTTATATAATTTTGTAATTTATATCTTTGAGTTAGGTATTTGTGTTCATTTTGGTTTTGGTTTTTCATTTGTTGAATTCATTCATTAAAAAATGGAAATTAACTAAAATAAATTATCTCATTTATTTCATTTGTATTTTTTTTTTAACTCATCTAACAATCATATTACAGGAATGTGGATCTTCCCAATAGGATTGTAAGGCATCTTGTTTTTTAGCCTAACAAAGAAATATATACTTGCTGTTTGATTCTTTGGACAGTTGTTTGTAAGTTGTCTGTATCCTTTTCTTTTTTAGCCAAACATATTTGTAATTTATCAATACTGAAATTGATCATTCGTAATAGGCTCCATGAAAGTCACATTCCTCCCTCCGTAATGAAAATTAAAATACATACCTTACTTGCTGCGGGGGCGTAGATTATGAACAGAATGATATATGCTGATTCCAATACGGCACCTGCCCCATTAACAGTAGATATCAACAGTCCCCCGGGCTTTATTAATCCATAATATGTCCAATGCGCAGTGCTCAATAACGTGCAGATATAAGGAAGAGAAGTGAAATCTTCTGTGGACTCATTCCTCACTATGCGCCAAAAAGTGTTCCTGTACTCAATAAAACAAAAATGACCATCACACCAAAAAATTTACAGAGTCCCTGCAAAACTTTATGTATTTAGTTATTCAAATCATTAGAGAGCTTACACTGGCGAGATGAAAACGAGGAGCGATATCACATTTCCTGCACCAATTTACACAATTTAACTTCAAACAAATCAGAATGACCCCATCACAGATTAATTTCATAAAACCCACATGACATCTAAAACCATAAATCAATTCAAATTATGAAGGCTGCATTATACGCAACTTTAATCCATTATCATGATCAGAATCTCACCTATCACACCAAGAATGAAGCTCACATCTACCATGTTCATCACAATAGTGGATTGACAAAATATTGCAAAGCATGCTAAGTGGAATGTCTCCATTAAAATGAGCATTCTGCAGGTCATGTCCACGAACTGTGGAGCCGGAGCCGGAGCCCACTAATATTGATATCAAACGCAAAGTCCACAACTAATAGTCCGACCAAGAATTGGCCACGTGCAGCGTTGAACAGAGTTGCTAACTCAAAACCTAACTAAAAGCGTGACTGCAACCCTACGTGACATAATACCTATTCATTATTTCTCGGCAATGACAAGGTCAGATCTATCGCTGCCATAATACCTATTAATAATTTGTCAGCAATGACAAGGTCGGATCTATCACTGCCACATGCCACATGAGGACGAACACTCCAGCCCATCTCTGCCAACATTTAAAAAAAAACTTACATCCACTTCACGTTGTATCTATAAAAAAAAAAAAAACCCTTCCACCGACTCTGCGTTGTATCAATAATATTGGAGCAAGAACTAATTTAATAAGCAAATACGTTCGTTTATTCTTTTTCGTTTTCAAAGAACATACACTGTTTCCCAGATATGCATGGATTATGTTGTATGACAGTTAAAAAATAATGTAAAAAGTATTTGGTTGATGCCATCTTTTTATTTTTTATTTTTTCTATCGAGTAGTGTGAGTATGATTTTTTGGTTTAAGAAATCAAAATAAGTAGAGAGCCGTTAAAATATAAGAAATTGTATTTTGACTTATTTTGACTGTTATTTTTTGGATTGTTTAAGGTATAATTTTGAAATCATAAGTTTGATAGATATTTTTGCATAATAGAATGGTGAATTTAGATATGCAGTTAAAAAACCAGTTTAAATAACACAAGATTTCACCTCAATTTTTTCAACACTAACAACTCCAAAATATCCCATTAAATAAAACTCCTAACATTAACCAATCAAAATCACAAAAATGCAATTTTGGATAAACCACACCAATTAATTGCTAGAATTTGACCTCTAAATTGTTTAACTAGTGACTTCACAATAATGTAACTTAACAATATATCCCATTCACAGTCTATTCTACCAAGTCTTTTTAATTATACAGATTTTAAAATCTTAAAAATATTTTAAATTTTATTATATTGAAATATATGAAAAAGCTCGACTTTGCCCGCTATCCTACGATCCCATTTTGATCATATATGTTTTAAAATCTTAAAATTGTTTTAAATTAGATTTAAGTTTTATTATATAAAAGAAAATGAAAAAACTTGACTTTGTAAGCGTATCAAGAGTATTGTTGGCGCGTTAATATTAATGAGACGTTAAGATAATATATCCATTTCAAGTGAGTTTTCTTTTTTAAAGATGAATTGATTTAATAGTATTTTGTTTGGTAATTTTTGTAACGTTTTTTTAATTAAAAAATTATCATTTTATTTAGAAGTTATATGGAATTTATATCTCTAACCTGTTATATGTTAAATATATTATATACTTATTCTTTGAAAAAAATATTTAAATTTATCAATTTTTTTCATTTTAATTTTTTATTATTTGAAAAATAATTAAAATGTTTTTTAATAATCAAATGAATTAAATAATTAATAAATATTAATAATTATCAAAATATTTATATTATTTAATTTATTAATCATTTTATTTATATAATATTAAGAATTTATATAGTACAAATGATAAGCACACCATATAAATTAATAAAACTTTTTTATTTCATATATATATATAAAATTTATACTATTTATATATTTTAAATCCTAAAAATCTAATTCCAAATTAAATCATCACACTAATTACATTAATAATAATTAAAACTTATAATAATAATAAAAAGAAACCCTTAACTTTTCTCACTTCACTTTTCTCTCATGCCTTACTAAGTTATTATAATTAAGTATAAGTTAGGATTCCCATACAAAAAAATAATGCCTTATGTGGCTTTGCACACCAAGATTTATAAAATCTCCTACCGCTTTGAACTCTGAGATTTATCAAGTTTAGTTATCTAGTTGAATAGGAATTTGACTACGACTCCAATAAGACAAAAGATATATATATATATATATATATATATATATATATATATATATATATATATATATATATATATATATATATATATATATATATATATATATATATATATATTTATTTTATATTAAAATTTAATATCAATTGAATTTTTTTTAAATATAAAATTTGAGACAAAAATAATTTAAGACTAAATTTTATATTTAAGATAAAAACAACTTGAGACAAAAATAATTCAAGACAAAACTTTATATTTAAGACAAAATAATTTGGGACAAAAATATTTTAAGACAAAACTTTATATTTAAGACAAAAGCAAAAAAAAAAAAATTTAAAACAAAACTTTTTATTTAAGACAAAAACATTTTGAGACAAAAATATTTTAAGACAAAAACATTTTGAGACAAAAATGTTTTAAGACAAAACTTTATATTTAATATAATGACCACTTAAGACAATGCCACTTAAGACGAAACTCATTTAAGACAATTAACAATAAAGACAATACAATATCAATTTAAGACAATATTATCTAACACCTGCAAAATTGACTCTCATAGTGTGCCTTAAGTTTGTCAACTTCCAGGCTGCTATTGTCTCGTGCCTGTACTTAGGTTGTTATTTCACTTACCATTCATGTTATCTTATATAAAGATAGCAATTTGTTGGGTTCTTGAAAGTGACAACTTTTCCTAGCAAGATTTCTCATACATCAATTCCTATATTGTCCCTTCGATCTCTGTTAATACGATTAGATACAACTCATCTATCATTGACCCATATCTAGTTCCTCCGAACAACTAAGTGCTAGCTAAAAATCTAATAACCTTATTTTTTAAAGTCTATCTAAGCATCTTATTTGTTGTGACATAATATGTTTATGAGATTGTTCAAGACATTGATTTGCCCCAACAACCGTGACTCTACACTATGTATGATATCATCATGTACAAAAGCTATAGTGTATTTG